>CAJQUW010007166.1:5000-255270 GCA_907163375.1 Prostheceraeus crozeri
GAGTGAGACAAATTCAGTGAAAGAATCGGCTTGTTCCTATCTGTCTTCGTTCAAAAGTTAGAGCGGTTACAAGATTTTAGGTCGGAGCTCGCTCACCTGAAAAAATCCTAAGTGTCAGAGTGACTTTGTATGGGTAAAAATTTGAAAAATTTTCCAAAGTGTGGAATTTCGACCTGGACCGTCACCAAAACAGTTTTCACATTTTTCATCAAATTTCACTGACCTCCCCCCCCCCCCCCCGACAACAATCTTCTAACTTTGGTTCTAGTGGACGGATTTGTCTTACAGCTACTCGTTTGAAAGAGGAAGGGAAAAAAAACTGCCTCGACAACATTTTTTGTTGCGACAGAAAAAAAACTGCTCGACAACATTTTTGTTGCGAGTCAATCGGACCAGCCGTTCACGAAGGAGCGGGTTCTAGAGCGGTTACAAGATTTTAGGTCGGAGCTCGCTTACCTGAAAAAATCCTAAGTGTCAGAGTGACTTTGTATGGGTAAAATTTTGAAAATTTTCCAAAGTGTGGAATTTCGACCTGGGACCGTCACCAAAACATTTTTCATCAAATTTCACTGACCTCCCCCCCCCCTCTGGACAGCTTGCTTCGATTTTGGCTTCTAGTGGACGGATTTTGTCGTGCGATAGCTCGTTTGAAAGCTAAGAGTGAGACAAATTCAGTGAAAGAATCGGCTTGTTCCTATCTGTCTTCGTTCAAAAGTTAGAGCGGTTACAAGATTTTAGGTCGGAGCTCGCTCACCTGAAAAAATCCTAAGTGTCAGAGTGACTTTGTATGGGTAAAATTTTGAAAATTTTCCAAAGTGTGGAATTTCGACCTTGGACCGTCACCAAAACATTTTTCATCAAAATTTCGCTATTGAATGAGGGACGTTCCCACCCCCCCTCGAGGTTCGGGACAAAATTTCTTGAAAACCTAACTTTGTTAAAGGTCCCAGGTCAAAATTCGGAAGTTTTAAAATTTTTCAAAATTTTCACCACACTGGAGCTCCGCACACTTAGGAATTTTTTTTCCACTTGTGGCATGTTACCAAAAATGGACATGTGCTGGCGGACCAACTTCCCGTGGTCATATGAGAATGGTTCAGGTGTCATATTGTAAAGAATGATGAGACAAATCGTTTGCAACAAACCGCATGTCGCTACGATGAATACTTTCGAGAGAGTAGAGCCATTTTAAGTTTTTCTTCCGAGTCATATATAACCCCCGAACAATCGTAAGTCTGATCACTTCATCGAATGGGACGAGGTAAGCGACGGTCGTCGCTCTGAGCTCCCGATATTGATATCGGTGTGGGATTGGGAGTTATGGAGGGTGTTACAAAGGACTCTATCTTTTGAAGTAGGCAAGCTATCTTGCTACTTCAAAGTTTGTATGATAGAGTATTGATAGTGTCTTTACTACTGATAAAATTTTTTAAAAGTAGTATTGAGTAGTAATAAATGCGGGAATTTTTAAAAAAATTCTTAATTTTCACTTTTTTTCAAAGTTTTACATATAGACTAAGGTTTTCAAGTATCCTGAGTTCAATATGCTGATCAGATTTGGAATTTAACTAAGTTCTAAGCAGCTTTGAGGGGTTAGATCCCAGCTACCTTGATCACTACCTTTGACTCGGCGTTCTGTTACCACTTCGGGGCGAGGGGCAGTTGACAATGATGTCTTCAGCTTGTAAAGAGCGGGTATCGGGGAAGATCTCTCACTTCCTAGTGATCGGTACAAGGCCTTCGGGCTGTCGACGGGATCGAGTGCCACTCAATCTACACTCACAATCTACGATCATTATCCTCACTAAGTGTTGATATTATGTGAATGTTGACTTAAGTTGAATGTTGAATGATGATATTATGTTCTAGGCTGTATACTACATTCAAATCTGCTATCAGATTTGAAATTTAATCTGTCTAATGCACTTTTGAGGGGTTAGATCCCAGCTACTGATCACTACTTTGACTCGGCGTTCCTGTTACCACTTCGGGGCAGTGACAATGATGTTTCCCTTTAGCTGTAGAGAAGAGCGGGTTTTTAATTTTTTTCCGGGGAAGATCTCTCACTTCCCTAGTGATCGGTTACAAAGGCCTTAGGGGCTGTCCGACGGGATCGAGTGCCACTCACTACAACTCACATCTATCATTATCCTGACTAAGTGTAATGCTTTAGGAATATGACTGTACTACATGATTTTTAAAACTACCTATACTAATTTCATTGATCTTACAGTTTAACGATAAAATCTCACGTGTAACGACAAAAATGGTCAATAAATCGATAGAAAACAAAATAATTTTCACATAAAAATGGTGCTCTTGTGGTACGAATCAACCGCCGAGACGGTCTCAGGGACCACATAAGGAAGGCAGGGGCCGACCACATGGTTATCCTGAATAGGATTGCACCGTGTGAAGTGCAGGGTGCTGTTGGTTGTTGGGCAGGAGGCCGAGTTTTATCGGAGGCATGGTGAGTGTGTAGGAGGGTTGGTAGACCGATTTGAGGTTTACGCAGGTCAGGTTGATTGTGGAAGAGAGGAAAGCTTAAAGGGAGTAATTGAGGCAAGGTAATGCCGGATAGTGCGGGGAGTCGCTATTATAGTTTGGGCCGTGGTGATTGATGCGAACGAATTGGTAAGCGAAGCGAATGTTTGGCGAATGTTGGCGAATTGTTTGTTGAGAATGTTGTTGAGAATGCTTAGTGGGAAATGTTGTTGAGAATGCTAGTGGGAATGCTGTGGAGAATGCTAGTGGGAATGGCTGTGGAGAATGAGGTAGAGAAATGCTGTGGCCGGTTTGAGAGGCTGACAAGTGGCGGAAGAAGAGTGTTAGAGAGTGATGATGAGGATGATGTGGATTTGGGATAGGGAGCGAGTGAGGAAGTGTGTAGGAAAGTTGAGCTCTTCGTCATCGGAGGTATCCAATATTGTTATTAGGCGACCCCCCCGAAGGAGCTCATCTTCCCCAATAGTTGGAAGGGTGTGGTGAGGTACGGAAGCAGTCGGCGCTGGTGGGATGAAGGAACATGGAAAAGAAGCATGTGTCGCAGCAAGCGGCACATGCATTTGTTGGTTAGATCGCTTAGAAAGTTTTGAGGAAGGTGAGATAGAGAGGAGAACGTTGAGTGAGTTGACTGAGCTGAAAATGAAGGACGTGAACTGTAAGGAGGTGGCAGAAGAGAATATCCGTATGAGGCGAGTTGTGAAAGAGTTGACGGAGAATGTGCGAGTGTTGGAAGACCAAAGAATGATGTGGTGTGAGAAGAGGGCGGAGTGCTGCGGATGGGTTTGGAGGATAGATTAAGGTGAATGGGAAGGAGAATGCGCGAATGGACTGTCCTGCGATGCCTAGATATCAATGAAGATTACCCTGTGAAGCGATTGTCGAGAGAGGCGGAGAATTGGTAGCCCTGGAGAATGTGTCGTGGAGATCACCGGGACGCCAGTGAGTGGACGATCAAGTCATATTTCCGAAGAAACTGGAGAGATTCGTGAGAAGGGTGATTGGAAAGGAAGAGTGGTCCTGGAATACGGTGGTGATGATCGGAGAATGGGAGGTGCGGACGGAGAAGGGAGGAGGTTTGTTGTCTTGATTAGAGGAGAATGACGGTTGTTCGTTTAGGGAGGGACGGAGTCGGACGAAGGAGAAAGACCGCCTTAGACGAGAGAAGGAGGCGAGTAGAACATGAACTTGTTAGTATCGTTTCAGGTAGGGAGAAGGAAGGTGAGTTGGAAGACTCTGTTTAGGGTGTGAGAGGTCCAGAGCGGGGAGAAAGTTGAGAAGGGGAGTATGAGATGGCCCTGTCTGGGACGACGACTAGATGTTCGTTTTTTGGAGGGTGTACTGGACCAGGAGAGAGAGGGAGACGGGGAGGGCGCTGCTGTTGTTCGCTGATGTTTTCGGTTATAAGTGATGGAGAATGATGACCAGGCGACATTTATGAGGAGAAATGGTGATAGGTAAGGTGGACGTTCGACGGGTTGGAGGGATAGTGGAGCAGAACGACCAACCGGAGAAGAGCAGATAGATCCCGGAGGTGTGGTGAAGGAGTGTGGTCTTGAGGAGCCCAAGATCGATCCGGATTTGGGGGGTGGCGGGGGGATTGGAGATTGGCAGTAGTGTGGGTGGATCGGCGTGGAGTCGGGAGAACCCATGTAAAGCGCGGAGACGGGACCTAAGTTGAACGTGAAAGTTAGTGGATGACTAAAGTTGTGTTGGCCGGATTTAGGGAGGTTGACGGAGAATGTGTTCTGCATTATTTGCTGTTAATTTTTGACTTCTGGTACTTTGAGTGAGAAAGAAGGAGATTACTTCTTTTGGTTCTTGTGGATTAGACTGTGAGAAGGAAGTGAGTGAGATGTCGTGATGAAAGTGAGAATTCGTTGGGAGGGTGGGTTGTGTGGGAATGGAAGTGAGCTTGAGATATAGAGAATTACATATTCTGGTTAGAGAACTGAATTGAGAAGCCTGTTCTTGGTATTGATGGAGAACGGAAGTATTGTAGATATTTTGAGGAGAATGGGATAGTTTTATGTTAGATGAGTAGGATATATATACCATAGGAGTTGTTAATGGTTAGGTGGAGATTATGGATTAGTAGTTTTGAAGAACCGGTATTGGGAGTTTATGGTTGAGTGGCCCCAGAGTGAGGTTTGTTTGGTTCGTTGAGAGCAGCGCGTTGTAGAGGAGACAAGTGAGTCTGTAAGACGAATCAGCGGACGTATATTGGAGGAGAAAGAGAGGGAGAGATGAACCCTGATATGTAGCGAGTTAGGGCTGTGAGAGCGATAGGAATCGGAGAGGTGGAGGTGGTCGAGGAGCAGTCTGTTGGAGTGAGACAGGTTTTTCGTCGGATAGTAAGGAGAAGTGGAGACGTCTGAGAAGTGTGCGAGACTCAACCGGAAGAGTGAGGAGAGAGAGAGACCGAGGAGACTGGGACCAATTGTCAGGGAGGAGGAGAATGGAGAGGCGGAAGCGAAGTTTGAGGAGATGATGAAGGAGATGAGTGTGTTGAGAGCGAGGAATGTTGATTTGGAGAGGACTGTGGCTCGGCGGGGTGATGAGAGGCAGGCGTGTGAGAAGTTGGAGCGCATGAGGGATGAGTGGGAACGTGTGAATGAGGATCGTTTGTTTGAGTTCCACATCCCTATTCGGGATAACCATCTGGCCGGCGAAGTCCTCGTCAATAAAAGCCTGGACGAATCAATTATTTGCTATCATGGACATCCGAGCAAGAAATGCCTCCACGCTACACTAAGAATGCGCGGGCATCTCCACAAATTTTCAATCAGGAAGCCCGCGAGACTGCCTAAGGATGACTAACTTGGTAAGTGAAAAAGTAAATAAGATAGTATATCCTATTCTAATACATATCATTTTCATTGCAGATCTTTGCCTGCCTTCACCACCCCATCAATTTACTCCCGAGAACGAACCATCGGCTCTCTTAAGGGCCACCTAGGGGCAAGACATGATAGAACCTCCACGCGGTTTGCCCTGGCAGTCTTCGGACTGGCGAATACTATCATTAAGTTGAATCTGCTATCAGTCAACTTGAACGTTGCGTCGCGTTAGAGGGGTATATAAACCACTGCCTCTCATTTCATTTCATTTCAATCATGCAGACGCCGAACAGTCAAGTCAGCTCTCCTCGCGGACCGCAGTTAAGGCCGCGAAATTTATTTGAGGAGTTCGTCAGGCTAGAGGAGCAAGACAGAGTCCACAACAATCTTGCTCGGATTGGCAATCCGATGACAGCAACTGCTGTCAATCCAACGGAATGGCGCTACATTCCAATTTTTAGTCATGTGCCAGTTAGTGTGGAAGTCGACAGTGCTACCAAAGAGAGAGTCTTTGACTCTCTCAGCAGAATTGGTAGGCTGTAGGATGACGACTCCCGAGAACGAACCATCGGCTCTCTTAAGGGCCACCATGGGGCAAGACATGATAGAACCTCCTCGCGGTTTGCCCTGGGCAGTCTTCGGACTGGCGAATACTATCATTAAGTTGAATCTGCTATCAGTCAACTTGAACATTATGCAGTCGATTGCTATCCCTGAAGCATTCTGATTCGCTGTTGAGCAATTCATTGTTGAAAACCCTATATAAGCCAGAAGATTGTAGCGCTTCTCATTCAATTTGAAGTCACGATGGAAGCGACATCTGCCGACAACATTCCCGTCTTCACCGATGAAGACAACGGTATTCCCAACTTCATCATCCTCGACGAGTGGGATGAGGATGAGAAGAAGGGGAAGATCAAGAGGATCGTTTGGACGGATGAGGTGTGGACTCCTAAAACCACCCGCATCCGAAAGGTGCCAGATGCACCAGTACGACCTCGGCGGTATAGGGTTTATGACAACCTAGCTGTCATACCTATTGACTATTCAAGCCAATAGTCAACTTAATTGTCACCGAGAACGAACCATCGGCTCTCTTAAGGGCCACCATGGGGCAAGACATGATAGAACCTCCTCGCGGTTTGCCCTGGGCAGTCTTCGGACTGGCGAATACTATCATTAAGTTGAATCTGCTATCAGTCAACTTGAACGTTGCAAATGCAGTTCGGTGTAATACTTCCTTTCGACGGGCGTTCCTGTAAAGGGCGGCGGTGAAACCCGTAGCTATGTATACCGCAAGGGACATTCGGCAATGGTCAATCTTGTTAAACCTCTCTGCGTCATGTTTGCAAGTGATTGCCTCTGTCTCAACGTAGTATGCATTCGCGCCAGGGCGACATTTAGCCAACTGTCGAAGGTTGCCTAAAACTTTCCATTGCATACGTTATGAGAACCATGAGTTCTACCTGTCTCTATCAATGAGACGAATTGATGAATGGAATGAAATGGGAGGACACTCACGCGCCACACGCAACATAACACACTTCTCTCTTCCGTAGTCTAACAAGCTCTTTACACATGGATCGCAGTCGATTGCTATCCCTGTATCAGAAGTGTAAGCTATCTTAATTTATTTGACACTATTTTATCTACCATCATCGTCCATATGAAATGTTTTTAGATTTACAAGTTAGACTAAGCGTGCTACTATTTCCAAATGAAAAAGTATACATGGTTAAATCATCCACTTAAGCCCATCCATAGTCTAACAAGCTCTTTACACATGGATCGCAGTCGATTGCTATCCCTGTATCAGAAGTGTAAGCTATCTTAATTTATTTGACACTATTTTATCTACCATCATCGTCCATATGAAATGTTATAAGATTTACAAGTTAAACTAAGCGTGCTACTATTTCCAAATGAAAAAGTATACATGGTTAAATCATCCACTTAAGCCCATCCGTAGTCTAACAAGCTCTTTACACATGGATCGCAGTCGATTGCTATCCCTGTATCAGAAGTGTAAGCTATCTTAATTTATTTGACACTATTTCATCTACCATCATCGTCCATATGAAATGTTATAAGATTTACAAGTTAAACTAAGCGTGCTACTATTTCCAAATGAAAAAGTATACATGGTTAAATTATTCACTAAAACCCCATTCAAGTAAGTCAGTATGAAAGCAAAGATAATACGAAATAAACATTTATTATGGCATGTATTTCAAAAGGTCTTCATCGTCAATATCGTCCCAGAGTCTGGCTTCACATAGATTACAAAAACAGTTGAGCTGCTTTAAACGTTCTTCTGCAGCGTCCCTCACTTTCTCAATGTACGCCCACTCCGCCACGGTTCGCGGTTGGGAGTTAGGGGTGTACCACTCCCATATTTGATGCAAGTGCGACTTGCTGGTCATCTCCATCACCCCTTCGGCATCATATTGTAAATATTTCCACCGTATGCCTGTTAGGTCGGGCAACTCCTCTTCATCCTCCTCCGATAATGATAACTTTCGTATATTGTCGAGATTGTATGTCTTCTCCACCTTCGCCTTTCTTGGTGCATTTGGTGTAACGAGCACCTTTGCTGATGTATATGGAGAGGAGAACTCCAATGCGGTATTTGGTGTTGTTGGAGGACTTGTCATGTTGTCTTTGAAATGCTGACTTTGAATAATGATAACTTTAACATTTTTCTAATTCTTAAGTATACACAAGCAGCCAATCAGAATGAACATCCAATGAATGAAGAGGATGAAAGTATATAAGCAAAGTGACATTCAGGTCATTTCATTTAATCTGTGAATCATACAAGTGACGAACGCACGATCTCTCTCTTTGACTATTATTTGAGTGAAGTCTCTATCTTGTAGAAGTATCAACCTTAAACTTGATTTCGTTGAAATGGTAAGTTGAAAATTTCCTCTCATCTCCCTCAAACGTGTGACTAATAGCATCTTCCTCAATTTCAGACATCAACTTCATCACCAACGCCCTCTCTTCTCGAGGAAAGTTTAGAGTTATTGAGTCAAGGTAGGTTGTAACACTACACTGAGGCTTGAACAGAGATGAAAGAATGATTTCTCTTTCAGGTGATGTGAGTTCCAGCTCAGGACTCTCGCGGCAAGGCAACGAGTGGGAATGTGCCGACTGCGGACATATGTTTACAAGGAAGCACAGTCTCCTTCGACACATCAAACAACGTGTGTGTCAACGCAAAGCGGCGTCAATCTCCGGAGGTGAAGTTGATTCTGACGATGACATCTCCTTTCCTTGCGATTTGTGCCC
This sequence comes from Prostheceraeus crozeri, assembly GCA_907163375.1. Lineage (NCBI taxonomy): Eukaryota > Metazoa > Platyhelminthes > Polycladida > Euryleptidae > Prostheceraeus > Prostheceraeus crozeri. The sequence goes on from CAJQUW010007166.1 coordinate 13,637, forward strand.
TCTTTCTTTTGATAGTCACTTTCAGCGATCTTCGCACAGACTTCAACACACGCATGCAAATGATCACTACACCAACGGTACCTCTACCATCTCCCTCATTAATGTTTCACATAATAATTTAGTACGCGACTACTGCATGGAGTCCAATACTCAAATTGTAGATTTTCCTGAGTGGCTCCTTCAAAATTCTAACATTATCGAAGCGCTCTTCAATAATTTAGACAATTTTAGAATGAAGGCGCTCATCTACCTTAAACTAAAATATATTAAAATAGATTTTCAAACGGGTCAAGTGACGGAGAGAATACAGTTTCATATTCCTTCCTCTTCCGCAACCGAAGTTGTAGACTGCGAGTCTTGGCTAAATTTTCACATTCAATGTTTAAAATCAAATGTAGATAAATTCAATCAACGCGACAGCGCTCTCATTTTTGATGGTGTGGACTCAGCCATATTCAAAATTTCCCTATTAGAAAGTCATGCAGCTCGAGGCACATTTAAACTTCCAAAAACGTTGTATAATAAGAAAGCTGTCATCAATGTTGATTGTAAATCACAGTGTTTCAAATATGCAGTCCTATCCATCCTTCACTATAATGATATCAACGCGCATCGAGATCGCACCTATAGCTATAGACAGTGGGAGGATGAACTAGACTTTGAAGGTTGTGATAGTAACAACATGAAAATCAAAGATGTAGAAACGTTCGAAAAACATAATAAGATTAAAATTGTCGTTCACGTGTGGGAGAAGGGGTTGAAGGGTGCCCGCTATAATTCACGTTCAACTTGTTATGAACGTGTAGTCAACCTCTTATTAGTAAAACAAGATGATAGCGAGGAATGGCACTACTGTGGTATTCCCAAAATCTCTCGCTTGTACACTCACTTGGGGCACTCTAAAAGAGGTGAACATTTTGTATGCGACCGCTGCATCCGCTCATTTTGGAGTAAAGATAAATTTGAAACTCACTATGAATGGTGCAAGCGAGGTAAATTACAAATGGAACGCATGCCCAAAGATAAAATATTTTCACATAGGGATAATGGTGACGAATTAAGTCCCCTGCGTGTCATTTACGCAGACATAGAATGCTACATTGATGATATCATCCACAAGCCAGCAGCCATATCCTGCTATGAAGTATGGCATGACCACTTTAGGAATAGACAAAACAAAATGCATACTTGGCAAGGTGAAGATTGCATTTCAAAATTTCTAGAATTTCTCGATAAAGCTGCAAAATTTCAACAATCATATGATTCCCAATTGCAGCGTAAGTCACTACATATGTCAGATGAAGACAAACAAAAATTTGAAAGTTGCACATCCTGTCCTAAATGTCATAAAACGTTTGATGACGATAAAATTAAGAAAGTGCGTGATCATGATCACATCACTGGTAAATTTAGAAACGCACTCTGCTCCAAATGTAACTTTTCACTTAGGTTGAGACGTCCGTCATTTTTCATAACTTTAAGGGCTATGACAGTCATATGCTCATAAAAGGAGGGTTGAGCCAGATGAAATCGTGGCAGTTTAATGTAATAGCACAAACGAGAGAAAAATTCATGGCAATGACAGCAAAAGTACCAGTAGATAAAACTAAAGAAAATAAGACAGTCGTCTTCGAAATAAAATTTTTAGATTCATTTCAATTCATGTCAGCGTCACTAGCTTCTCTCGTTCGTAATCTCAAGTTTCTTCCCCATAGTCAAACTTTGAAGAAACACTATCCAAACTTAACGGATGAAATAATCACTCGCAAAGGAGTCTTTCCTTATGCGTATTTTAGCTCAATGTCTAAACTAAATGAAACAACCCTTCCTTCCATTGACAAATTCAAAAACGATTTGACGGGTGAAGATTGTCCAGTAGAGGACTATGAACATGCTCAAGAGGCATGGTTAAAATTTAATTGTAAAACGTTTGGCGATTATATGATCGCTTACTTAGAATTAGATGTCATTTTGCTGGCTGATGTCTTTCAGGAGTTTCGACGAGTGGCATTAGAAGAAGACAAATTAGATCCTATCCACTTTGTCAGTCTACCAGCCATGTCCTTTAAATCAGCCTTTAAAATGACTGGTGAGACCATTCATCTCTTACAAGACCCGGAGATGTATAATATATTTGAGCGCGGAATACGCGGTGGTCTCACATTTGTAAATAAACATCATATAAAATCTGAAACAGTAGGTGATGATCATATCCACCTAAAGTACTATGACCAAAATAATTTATATGGCAGTTCACTGTCTAAACCACTACCTCATTCCGAGTTTAGTTGGTTAAATCAAAATGAGCTTGAGTATTACTCCAACCCTTCAAACATACTGAATATTCCAGATGAAGGTGATTGGGGATATTATTTTGAAGTGGATTTGATTTATCCAAATAGTATTAAAAATAAAACTGCTGATTTCCCACTCGCACCTGAATCTGGCGAAGTGACTGAAGATATGTTTTCACCATTCATGTCACAATTTCATAATAACTTAACAGAGTGTGGACAGCCAAGGTACAAACCATGCCGCAAACTTTTACTCACCCAATATGATAAGAAAAATTATCTCGTACACTTCTGCATATTAAAATTCTATTTAGAAATGGGCATGCTTCTAAAGTCAGTTCACCGCATTATCAAATTTAGACAGAAAGCCTTCCTCAAACCCTACATAGATAGTAACAGTCAAAAACGTGCACTCGCCCAAAATAATTTTGAAAAGGATTTTTATAAATATAAGAATAATAGTCTATTCGGAAAGACCATGGAGGATGTTAGAAAACGTATGAATTACAAACTAGTCGTTGATGAACAAAAATATCACAAATTGACCTCATCACCTCTTTTCATTGATAGAGACATCATCGATGAGGATCTTGTAGGTGTTAAAATGATTAAATCAGAAGTTGAGTTGTGCAAACCCATCTATATTGGGCAAGCCGTTTTAGATTATTCCAAGCTTGAAATGTATCAACTCTTCTACAAAATATTAAAACCATGCCCTCTCGTAAAAGAGGTTCGCTTGCTGGGTGGTGATACAGATAGTTTCTTTTTAGGAATTACCACTCAAAAAGATTTAAATTTTAATGAAGTAGGTAAGTCATTAGAAAAATATTTCGATACATCTAACTACAATCCCACTCATCCACTCTATTCCATACAGAATAAAGCCAAACTTGGTTGTTTTAAGGATGAAACAGCAGGAAAGGAAATAGATGAAATGATTCTCCTCCGTCCTAAAATGTATTCCATGAAACTAAAAGAATGTGCAGATAGTATTAAGCGTGCTAAAGGTATATCAAAATCCATTGTTCATAAAATGAAACATCGGTCCTATAAGAAGGCCTATAAAAATAAAACTATAACGTTTGTCAATATGACAATCTTAAAATCTCAAGTTCATACTGTGAAAACGTACACGTTCAAGAAACGAGCACTTTCAGCATGGGAGGATAAGAGGTGTTGGATAGGACATAACACATCTCTTCCACATGGACATCCTGACACAAACATACCTCCACCCAAAAGAATAAAACTCACGCTACCACATTCAGGAGATGTATTGACATAATCAACTTTAACTCAGTATTTTGATGTTGCTTTTTGTAGATATACATGGTTGTTTTATGTATCGCATGAGATCGTTTCTTCCTTGTGAATATATGCCTACAGTCAGCCCATTCCCCCTATATCTGTGAAAAGACTTTTTCATATACATATTTTTATTTCAATAAACATATCACAATGACTTCACTTTGTTTTCCGAAACACTAAAGTTACGAGGGATTTAGTATCTTTCACATGGATACACTCTTGTAAACCATTGGTAATTTTGATAGCAATAGAGGGTATAGTTTGTTTGACGACGGGATGATAGAAAATAGATTCAAACATCTTCTCGACTATTCCATATGAAGCGTCTTTATCATGAATGAAATCACGTAAAATGTATTCTTTTTTCTCGCCAACAGAAATAGGTAGAATCAAATCACTTTGAATGTAAAGGTGCTGTTCATGTTTATCAAGTGTCATTGGTGTTTCTATACCAATCGTATGCGCAGCAGCAAACACAGTTTGTAGCATTGAAAAGCCAAAGAGTTTTTTCAAATTTTTACTCAATTGACATTGAATGTCATCACCCAGTTTCAGAACAACGCGTTGATTTTCAATTGAAAACGAAATGTGGTGTGTCTTTACATCATATTTACTTTTCATCACATGCTTCAACTTCTGTTGTATATAAGGATTTACTACATGAATGAAGCTTTCAACTGTATGATATAGACGCGGCATTATATTGATAGCAACTTTAGATTCTTCATAAGACTGGTAAATTTTCTTGATGCGATCGCCATAGATGTCCACCCACCATTCATCATTAACTGAATCAGCTTTAGTGTGATATTCATGAGAACCATACACCACACCGCTTCCAATAATAGGCGTATAATGTCTTACAAAATGACGCAAGGTTGGAGAGAAATAAACTGTAAGTTTGTCATTATATTTCTGAATAACCAACTTATTTTTGTCCGCCATAATTTTCTCTCCATACTTCTTACCCACAGTCTCATTCCATCGTTTTACTAACTCAATAAGTGATAAAGGTTGAACACCACGCTTTTTCAAAATGATGCGTTCTTCACATTCTACAACATCTTCATCAAATATTTTAAATCTATAATGAAATTTGTTGATTCGAGTTGAATAAACTTTTTTAACATTTGCAGTAGCAATTGACGTTAGATGTAGTCCATGACCAAAACCAAGATGTGGATAGAATTCACTATCCAACCTCAGCGTAAGACCTTTAGTAAAAGAATGAAAGCGGAGGAACTGTCTCCCACTCCAATGATAGATAGTAAACTCATAAGCTTTCTGATTTTTATTCTTCATGATGGAAGTATTACCACTGTTGAATGCCTTAATAATTTTCTCATTCCCAAATGGCTCATAAGAATCTGATTTTATCTGAATCCATTCATAGTTCCACTTTCCATCTGATGTTAAATTGTATGGGAACTGAAATGCATTATTCATCGTTATTCCATCATGGGTGCGAGGAGTCAATATCATTTCTTCCAAATCATTCACATTCTGAATATTGCTATCATAGCAAATACTAGAAACGCCAACCTCCCATTCACCTTCTAAATGCAGTGGCCGATTTAATTCTACTCGATAGTCTGATGGTTTATTTTTGGGAAATTTATTCATAGAAGCATTACTGGGCAAGTAGATTAGAAACGAGTCCTTATTTTCACTTTCCATATTATTCACATTGGAAAAATATATTAGCATACTTTTGCATTAACTCTTCATTCGGAAATGGAGTGTAATACTTGTCACAGCATCTTTATGAAAAGGAATCAACGCACCAGCATCATCATAAATGGCAATATCAATTTGTGGGATGTAGTTTGATTTCAGCTTTGTATAATGCACTTTCTTGAAAGTATGGTCAGATAAAATACTGCAGCTTTTTGGCTGGTATGGTATCATTGCTAGCAATGGAGCTTCAACATCTCCCACACGTACATCTTCACCAATATTGGAATATATCTGAAAATAGTTAATACGACGCGATAGCGACATGTCTGCGCTAGCTTTGGTTACAGTACCACTTTTAAAGATATTTTGATCAAAACCCAAAATGTCCATTAGAGTTTTATCCATAATTAGTTCAATACCTTTTCCATTTATAGTGAGAGACAAAGTACCTTCTTTTTCAGAAAATGAAATATGTTGCTCATTAATCACTTCATTTAAATAATCTACAACCAATTTAACCGAAGTAATAATGCGAGGCATCAACACTCTTGTTTCATGTAAGAAGCCACCAAAAGGCTCTACACACTTTCTGTATAAAGATACGGCCCATTCTGTATCAAATTGATTTGACCTTTCACATGGTAAATGTTGCATATCAGATTTTCCATGAACAGCTGCAGAACGATGTCGTAAGAACTGATGAAAATCTTTTGAACAAACTAATACTAGATCATCATCATTTAATTTGCTTATTGCAATATGATTAGATGATTTAATATAAGTCAATGTTGCCACTTGTTTGTCATCAACTCGAAGGAGATAATTAAATTTCTTCAATAATGTTTCAGGAGTCATGTTTGTCTTTCTTGGCTTAATCACAATCTTCTTCACCAACGTCTTCTCATTTCTTGGAATAAGATCTACATAATAAGCTTCCTCTCGATATATTAACTGTTTATGACCACTTATGTGGTAATTAACGTTAAAATTATCATAGCTTGTTAAGGCGCTAGCGAGGTAGCCTAAATCATTTCTTAAACTTGGACTTAAACCAACAATCCAATCTTTCTCAACTACATGATGTACATAATTATAATCATCATTGTGCGGAGTAAATTGGACAATATGTTTACACGCTTTATTCAAGAAATCATATATAAACTTTTTACATGATAAGAGATCTTTCTTTGGCCACTGTGGAATGTATACTCGGCACCCCTTTTCACATTGATAAGCAGCTGTACGCCTCATATTAATAGTCATCACCTCATGATCAAAAGTATAGACACAGTTGCTATAAACAAGTTGAGTGACACCCACTTCCCAATTCCCATTTAGCTGTTGTGCATGATCAATGGGAGTAGAAAAGAGTGCGGCTCGATTGCTAGTAAATCTCTTTGTAGCCGCATTGCTAAGCAAAATATGATAAAACGACATTTTTATATTGCTAATCTGCAACTTTGCATAACATCATGAAGACTTGGATTTTGGACTCTCTACAATATATCAGAGTTGATCGTGATGGAAACGTACATTTCAAAAATTCTCATGGTCATACATCAAGAGGAATTACATTAACATGGCGACAATTTGTCAACCTCAATGATATCATGAGGGATTTGGAATATTTTGAAACATTAAGATTCATCTCCTTGGGTGATCAAGTTTGGCTTCAACATTACAGAAATGAAATTCAAATCTACCATTCTCATTCCGCAAACTGTTTCTCATTTCGCAAATACAATTGGGAGAAGTATAGAAGATACATACATCGCTCCATCATGACATTTATTCGTCGTGAGTTCATCGCCCTACTATGCAAATCTTAATCAGATATGTTTACCACGCACCATGAGTTGGAAATTAGATTCCCTACAACATATTGAAACGGATCATGATCGAAACGTCTATTTCAAAGATTCAACTGGAAATGTGAGAAGAGAGTTTGTTTTATCTTATCGTCATTTTCAATCTCTACATCATATCATGAAGGACTTGAAATACTTCTATATGAAAAGACATTCACGTATTGGAAATCGCATCTGGCTGCGCGTCAACAATCGGCGAATTCAACTCTATCATTCCCAACTTCATACTAACTTCACATTTCATCAAGGTAGTTGGGAAAAGTATAAAAGGAAGGTACATCGCTCAATTTACTCATTCTTTCATCATGAAGCGCCATCGCTACACCATCGTCAACATTCTCCGTCGCTTCAGACTCTACACCAAAATCGATCTCACAACATTACGCCAACAGCTTCCAAACAGCAAGTATTACCCGGGCCGTCCTCAAATGTTAGTGGTGAAGATGAACAATTCACGGAATCTTCAACTCTTCCCAAATGGGACTGTACAGATTCTCGGCGCCCTTTCTCATTCATCGGCGCAGTCAATGCGCTTAGAGCTACAGAGACTACTACGTCGGATATGGAAGAGGGAGAGGTGTGTGATGTCGAATCTGACTGTGGACAATATGGTGATCTCTACTCAATTGAGTGACAGTCTATCATTTTTGAAGATTCGTACCAGCAGTTACAGTTTGTGTTATGAACCCGAACTTTTTCCTGCAGCTCTCATTAGTTGTTGGTTGCCTGTGCATGTGGCAATCTTTCATAATAGTAAAGTGATCATTACTGGACTAAAATCTCATGAACAAGCAAATATGATCCTAGACTATCTCATTGAGTATGTACGTACCCAGCGGATTGTAAAATAAAAAACAATTTTTCCAACATGATGTTTTTATTTCAAATCATGATAGAACTTACAAATCATTTTTTCATTAGAGGATGGATTACATGAAAAGTTTTGAATAACAGATGCAAATCGAGATACATGTAAACGTTTTAAGATGAAGTACAGTACAAAAGCACCACACGTTGATGAAAGTGGATGTTGTAGTATGCGTTCATTTCGCTGATATTGACGCGTATGTTTTCTCAACCACTGCTGTGTTGGTATATTTGGAGGTTGAGCAAGAGAGTCAAATAGTTCACCACGTCGGTCTTCTCCAATAAAGATCGCTTTCCAATGCTCACCGCCTAAATTCTGTGAATGAGTGTTTAGCACAATAAAGATGGGATAGCGATTTACTGCAGGTGGTAAGGTATCGAGTGAATAGACATTATCGAAAGCTTTCAACGTCGCTTCGTCTGCATTACGCTGCACTTTAGTCTTAATATCGTCAGCAGTCAACCAACTCATTAACGATTATACTGAAGAATCACGTCACGATACTTTGTAATTTCAATATTTGAATCGAAGACTGCATAAATTAATACATTGATCGTCTCAGGTAGTGTTCTTTTGAACGTCAAATCCAAACGAATATTATGAGGCACGTTCGCTTGACGATAGGGTGCACTAATATCGCTGTCAGCAGTCAAATCAAATGCATAAATAGTATATCCACTCTTAAACTCTTTCATAGTCAGTCCGTTGGTATCATCCGTATTGTAAAAGCCAAAGACATCCATAAAATCAACATAACTGCGCATAAATTGATCCGAAGCAAAATCTGGTTTGTAGGGTGGACCAGGATGACTCACACCATTAACACGTAAAGCAATTTCACTTAACTGATTGTGTTTAAAATTGAAAGGATTCTTCTTTATATTACCATTAAATGCATCATTTTCAACCATTGCCACCATGAGGAGCTTCGGTGCTTCCGATGGAAAGAGGCCATCTTTCATGAAACTCTTTTGATCTTTCGGAATTGTAAAGGTGAGAAGCTTTGTATGCTGAACGGGGTAAATGGCATTTTGGCGGTTAAGACCTTCAGCATGCCCTCTAATGACACTTGGATTCGGTACTACTCGACGAATGTAAAGTGCAATATCTTCCACATGAATTCTAAAATTGTCAACTTTAGCAAATGCATTCAGCGCAAATTCAGGCTTATTCAATGTCAGCTTGAGTCGCATGCTGGTATTACAGAGTAAAAACTTTGACTGTCTAAAGAAGTCTAAATTCAGCGGACCATATAGCTGACATACTCTACTATCTTTAATCATAGCAGATCGCTTTACAAAGCCACTGTTTGTTTCAACATCAAATTTTCCTGCTTCATCTCTGTACCATCCCATGGCTTCCATATGACTTTTTTGTGCTGCTGGATGAAACTGTGATACATGATTGAAATATGATTTATAGGGATAATCGCTTTGACCACCTTCCACCTGCTGCTCTCCAATCGTTAGAGAAACATCGCGAAGTAATGTAGTCAATGGTAAATTGTTCAGTCCAACTTTATGTGCATCGTCAATAGCAGTTCCATCTGCTTGCTGAATTCTAAACCTCAAATCAAGCATCGCATAACTCAAATCTATGTAGTCATCACTACCACCAGGAATAACAAATTCAATGGGGCCAGCATTCTCAGCTGTTCGAGGATGATAATCTACAATACTTGAACTAAGAATATCTGTCTGTATGGCTTGTTGATCGAACAAACAAAAACCGGAAGTTTTACACTCCATGATTAGAAGTTATAGCAGCGTCGTCGTTTAGCGCCTGATGAATGATTAGAGCCTCTGCGACGTTTGCGTGAATGCCTTTTGACTGAAGATCGCACCTTACCAGCTCCGCGATGTTTCCTCCTTCCTTTTCTCATTCGTTTAGGTGATTTCTTTCCTTGAGTAACACCAGCAATGGTCTGCTTCAATGTTTTTAAACCGCGTTCCTTCCCACGATTCAACAAACTGCTCTTAAAACTTCTACCTCTGGAAAGATCACTAGCAACATCACCAGCAAAGCCAACGGCATTACTTAAAACATTTCGTTTTAAAGATCTACCGACATTGGATATGAGAGGTGCTACAACAGATTTCAGTGCACCAAGTATGCTACCTCCACGTTGGCGGCGAGCACCGATGTAAATTTGTCCTCCACCACTTACGTAGGAGGGTCGTGAATAAAATGAGGCAGTTGGATTCATAGCTCAAACCCTAAACATTGTTAGTTACAACTTTGCATGAATCACTGTCGATCACTTAGATGAAAGATGTCGGCACGACGCATCCAAGAGTTCATACTTGAAGGATAACCAGTCCATTTAACAAGACACCATTCTTCACCTTGCCGTTTTTTACATCGAATGATTTTCTCTACCAAATATGTTTCACTTTCAGTGACTACCTCAATCTCATCGCGGTAAAAGCTACCCTCAATTTCTTCATTATCGTAATCTTTCAACTTGTAGGTGGTCGGAGAGTCTTTTTGATTAATCCTTGATACTGTAAATACCTCCTCTGTCCAATTCGGGAGGTACCCTTTAGCAAAAACACTTTTCACTTTTGAGATACGAACTTTATCGCCAATTTTCACATCACTTTTCACATGAGTGCGTTTACGTTGGAATGATTCGCGCACTTTATCTACATTGTCAGCATTTACATCTACTGGTCTGAGTCCAATAGAACGATGGATAGAGTGATTGTAGGCATGGAGTGTATCTTGTAGAACCTTTGTCCAATTTTGTGTCAAGTTGGCAGTAAAATGTCGCCACAAACGATTTTTTAATGCGCGATTAAAACGTTCAACGAGTGCAGCTTTATAAGCGCTCTTTACACTAAACAACTCAATGTTATGCCTCTCAAATAATCTTGTCACATGCTGATTTTCAAACTCTTTTCCTTGATCACTCTGAATTCTTTTTGGAATGCGACCTTCTCGAAAAATTGTTTGGAATGCTTTTGCTACTCCTTTCCCTTCTTTAGTTTTTAAAGGTTGAGCCCACGCATAACGCGAGAAAATATCAATGACGGTTAAAATAAAATTATTGCCCGAGTTATGTTTTGAAATGGAGGCAACATCGCACAAATCTGCTTGCCACTGTTCATCGATGTCATGAACAATATAATGGCGGGTGCGGTACTTCTTTTTCGCTTGTTTGTGGAGTGTATAGGTAGCCTGACCCTTTAACCATCGTTTCACTTGTGATTGTGGAAGACCACTCGCTTTTGATAATTTCTTGATAGATGCAAATCCTGCCGGATGTTTTACATCATAGTAGATTGACTTCAAACGTTCAGTCGATGACGGCTGACTCTTTTTCCTCCTTCTCATCTTTTTGTTTTCTTCCCTTTCTACATTTACAACAACTGCAGCATTTAGCTTTAGCGGTTTTGCGATCGTGTTCACATTGCTTAGGGGTTTCATTATGAGAGCTGACGCAGCAAGTGCAAGTGACAACGACATTCACCTCTGGCGGCTCATTACATGGCAAGCAACACATCTGCTTCATATTAATAGTCTGAGAACATGTATTTCCTGGGAGGAGCTGTTTTACGTTTTCCTTTTACCAGTTTTAGTGGCGATACAGATCTACGTCGAGTTCTTCCCCTTGTTTGCTTAGTGAGTGTGGGAGGGGATGTAGCAGGTGACGTCTTAAACCAATTTGTTGGCATTTTCATCGCCTGAAGCATTGGAGTAGTAGCCACTGTTGAATCAAGTTCTTTCAATGTCTCATTATTTAAAGCAAATTTTGGCACATTATGCTTTTTCAATAGTTTAAGAAAGTATGACCAACCAGGTGGAACATAGCCCTGACGGCGCTTTCTACGTGTCGCATACTGAATCAAGTCTTCATAACGTGAAGCATCAATCACTTTATTTTCATCTGTAATGATTTCTCCTCTATCATTTACATTGAGATGGGGTTCAATACTGTTGAAAAGAGATATGGCATGTGCGCGAGATGCTAAAGGTGTAGCAGTCGATACAGAGTCACGCATCTTATTCTTCAAGTTTTTCAATTGCTCAACAGTTTCCGATTGTAATAATACAGCACGATGTGGATCTTTGATGTGAACATTTTGCTGATAATCTACTTCTTTCCTATACATTTGATTTGCAAGAGGTTGCTTTACTTGCTGCATGGCAGTCAATTGTACATATTCATCCTGAGGAATAACAATCATGCGAGAATAAGAACTCATAGTTTGTAGATAATCATGGGAGTTTTCAAAATATCACTTCGAAATCTAAATTCTTCCGGACACTCTTGCGTAAAGTCAATGAATAAGTAACCGTATGGTTTTTCAGTAGCTGCTTGAAAAATTTCAATTAAGGCTTTTGATCCTCTGGGTGCAACTTGTCGCGCTAAAATTTCAAATTGACTTTTATCTCGCGGATTCTTGAAAATAGCATAATAGTGTGTATTCAGGTTTCGTGTACGAGCTTCTTTTCCATCAGGAAACAAATTTTGTGTAATATAGATGATAAAACACCTTTTATGGTGTGCTGCGCGAGTGAACATATCTGTAACATCTTTTGAATTCTTACTTTCTTTTAATAAATCATCCAATACAACAACATCATTAGACTGCAGTTTATCCACTGGAATAATTCCTTCATGTCGAATAAAGTTGCGACTTTGCAATTCCTGAAACAGCGACGGTTGATAAATACCATAACACCAAATCACTCGATTGATAGGTTCCTTAAACAACTCCCTTCTTTTATCCAATAAATTCAGCGTGAAAACAGTTTTACCTGCATGAGATGGACCTGATACAGTCAGAACTTTATCACATTGAAGTCTGAAATCCATTTTATTACTTTGAGACTCAACATTTGCATAATTAACGCTTAGAGCCAAAGATATTTCCCAATAGGTTGCCCACGGCAGGAGCTATCATTGGAAGTATTGCTGAAAGGAAACCGCCCTTTTGTGTTAGAGTTTTCCTCTTTCTTTGAAGGGCGACTTTAGGATTGGAGATGAAACGCAATTTCGTAGCATATCGCTTAAGTAACTTTCGTTGTTTTGGCGCTAATTTCTTCGTCCTCAACTTCCTCACATGAGAAATAATTTCACAAATGAATTTATCGTTAGCATGTCGTATAGCATTGTATCGCTGATTTGCTTTCATTCGTCGGAGAGCTTGAATGGCTGAAGAAAACTTTTGACTTTTACGTTTCGTCATTTTACGTTTCGCCATTTTCCGTGTTAGTCTTTGCTAAAACCTATCTTTACCACATTTGCATAGGTACTAACTATTGCGACATAAGTGACACTCGAAATGAGCAATGTCACAGTGGTTACATTGGCAAAGTTGAATGCAATTACGTATGAAACAGCGTTGACAAAAAGCATGCTTACATCTCTTGAAGATGCGCTTTTCATTTCCATCCTTTCGCTTACATACATCGCAACACATAGTTTCACCGTTACTGATGTCTATAGCAAGTCTTTTTGAAGATATGAATTTGCTAGCCTTTTCTAAATAATAGACGCATGTACAGAAGGAATATACTTCGAGAGTGAGCAGACATAGCTCGAAAACCAGTTGTGCTACAATCAAGTACCACTGCATTTTCAATTTTTCTTTATGGAAAGTTGAATGTGAATATCTGAAATCGCTTCAATCACTAGACTGCTACCATGATGGTTAAATGCGTTAAGACGTTCAGCAATTTTTATCATATGTCTTTTAAAAAATTCTTGGGGGTGATCTACCACTTCCATTGAATAAGAAGCAAAATGGAAAGAGCGACTTTCCACCTCTTCCTTTCCAAAATGACTAAACTTAATTTTCGCAACTAATCGCGCCATGATAATGCTATCAGAGAATGTATTCATTAACTCTAGAAATAGAGTGCTAGCATCATCGACCACTGCTTCGATGTCGGTCTCATCTTTATGAAATTTTATCACATAATCTTGAACAGCTCCTTTTAAACTTTGCCTATGAAAACGTAATGTTCCGCAGTCGTTTGAGAAAGACATGATCGCCCTTTATCTAACCCATCCATTGCATGAAAACAACAACTCTTCTCATAGTAACATTTATTGAATAATGGTAACAAGCATGCATTATAAATCAATGGTTTGAAAGAGATAAAATAGATACAGCTGGTAACTATCATACAGCGAGCAATGATAACCATACAGGACTTTGGCAGTGTTGAGGTAAGGAGGAAAGAAGCATTGGTTATGAACGTAGCTACTACAACGAACAGACAAAATAGGAACACACAAATCCTTAAAACGTTTTGTGACTTCATGATAATGTTGATTCACTCTACTATCCCAAGGTGGGAGCAAAATATCATCAATGATTAGATTGGGAAATACTTTCCTCTCCTTACCAGGATTATTACAAAAGATGCGTATAACATTGAAAGCAGCTAACCATCGTTTAAAGTCAATAAGAAGAGCACTCTCACAAGAAAAGCCATAGTCTTGCAAATATTTCAGATTAAGTCCATGAATGTGTTTTCTCGCCCATTGATCAACATTGGGATCGCAGTTGGCATGTTGATGATAGACACTAACAATCTGATATGTCCAATTGTTCATAGCAATAGCACTGAGCTCCTGTACAGGTTCACCCTCACAATCCATAAAAATGATGATAGAAGCCTAAAACGGAAATTTACACATCTAAGGAAACGTTCTATAACATATTACAAAATGAAGAATTACATCGATGCTTTTCACGACAAAATACACAAATGATATGATGGCAACGAAGAAGTAAAATGTATCTAATAAGACCACGTCTACGACACTCAAAGCACATAAGCGAATTGTCATAGGGTAGAGTTAGGAAAGGACTAGCAATTCTCCTTCTTTGATTTGCGTTTTGATGTAGCATTCTTCTCCGACTTGCGCTTCGTACCACTGCTGTTAAGGATTTGATCAATTATGTCGTCCACGTTGGGTGGTTTCGGAATATATAGGATGGATTCCACATGCATGGAGAGAGAGGCTATTTTATTATCCTTGTGTCGACCATAATATAGTCCATTCACTTTGAAAAGGATATCCCAAGTACCTTCTCCGAGCTCATCACATCTGATGGGTATTGAATGATCTCCCTCCTTCTTATAGTAAGTACACCAATGTGATACCGGTAGGCAAATGTGATTACCATCCCAAATCTTTCTATAGGGAGTATCCTTGTCATCTCTCGCCTTCCACTCTTGAGCAAGAGGAGTAGGAATGTCCATATTTAATGTCACGTACTCCTCAATAATATCAAGTTGGTGGCGAATGTACGGACTCACGGGGATCAGTATGTAGTCCCCATACTGATTGTGCATTATCTTGACATCCGTGGAAGGGAGCATTCCCGTTTGGAGTACTACGCTATGATCATCATAACGCAAGGCTTGTTTAAATTTACGCTGTAGCGGTGTAGGATTATGTACCTTGGATGTTTCTTCCACTGGCCTCAGTTGTAGATGATCTGACCGTAGCGAACCTTGTAACGTTTGACCGCCATTTTGTCCTACTAGTGCAGCAGATGGAGTAGATGCCTGAAAATGAAAAAAGATTGTATTAAGTTTACGTTCAAGGGAGGAGAGGGAGGGAAGTAGCGACTTACCATTTTAGTTGGATAATAGAACAGGGAACTAGAGAGAGAAAATGTGCGTCCGTCACTCGTGTGATTCAACGATGGAATGATTCTCACTGTGGAAGGCTCGCTATTTATAAAGAAATGCTTGATTCTCATTGGATGATGATCCTCATTGGACAATAACATCAAGTTGATTCCAAATCTGGCATCCGTTTACCAATCCGATAGTTCGTTTTGAAGCTACAGCCCAAAACGTCCCAAATTCTAACTCTGTCGTTTTTCACCAATGTCCCAAAATCTTAAATGGCGTCTCACATGTAAACGAAGGCAGATACGAACAAGCCGATTCTTTCACTGAATTTGTCTCACTCTTAGCTTTCAAACGAGCTATCGCACGACAAAATCCGTCCACTGGAAGCAAGCCGTCCAGGGGGGGGGGACGTCAGCCGAAAATTTTTTCTCTCCGATTTCGCTGGAAACATCCTTCCTAACCCAAAATTTCACGTAGATTCCGAATCTGGCCTCCGTTTTCTCATCCGATGCTTCGTTTGGACGCTACACACCAAAAACATCACACACTATAGCCTCAAGACTAATCCTGGCGGTCGCCCACGTCAACCTAGACGGTCGCCCACGTCAACCAGGCGGTCGGACCTACTCACCCGAGTCTCACACTCTATCGTTGCAGAGGGGGGGGGGACGTCAGCGAACATGTTGTGAACGTGGACCCACCCGGCCGGCACACCACGACAGACCACAACCTCTAGCGTTCCAGAGGGGGGGGGGGACTCAGACACGAAGCACCACGGCGGCCGACCACGACACTCTGCCGTGCCAGAGGGGGGGGGGACGCAGCCACGACGGCGGCCATCTTGCGCGGTCCAGAAGTGGAGTTTTGCTTACTACTTACAGCGTGTATAAGAAATTCTGACCACAGCATCTACAGTAACTTCGAGTCAAAGATGCAGACAAAGCAATTTATCTCTGTGACCAAAACACTTCCACAGCTGGAATTTACTTACAATCTCAAGCATGCATTTTCTGCATAATGGTGTACATTGAACCAGCTTGCATGAGAAACAGCATGACAAATAATTCATATATTCCTCTATTCTACCAGTGCAATGTTTTCTAGCTCTAGCACTGAACCAATACCACTCTGGCCATCCCGATAGTATGTGTTTCGATCGGTTAGCATATGCATGAAACATTCGCTTAGATCGAGACCTTTGAGTCAAAATTGAAAAGAATGTTGCAGATTGCTAAGAACTAGTTTCCAATTCAGCAACAGTCAAAATTCTCTTTGTTTAAAATGCGAGCAAAAAATATTGCATCATCGACTGACATGTAGGCTGTCTGACATACAGTAATCGTACAATAAATCGTTTTTTTGACATGTGAATAATAGCAGTTAATTGGAATAAGTATCTGATCCAATCAACTAATTGAATTGAAGATAGCTCATCCGCCTTTAAATTGCGACTAATTTCCAATCAACCATTTTTTCCAGTCCCTGCCACCATGAGCAAGTTGCATGTTTACATTTTGAATGATGGTTTAACATCACTACTCCCCATGCTGGAGACTTGGACGGTGCTGACAACGGCAGACTTTTATCGCGAACGTTGTGATCTTTTAGCCCGCTGGCCTTTCCTACAGACTTCCAATGATATTTTCGGGGATCGACCACTGGACCCGAAGTTCGCCAGGCAAAGCATATAAGGATGTACTCCTGGGAAAATTCGTTCATGATTTTATTGTCTTAAAAGCAAGTCTGTACATCAGCTGTCTCTTCTATCAGTATCCAGCACTGCGCGATGATTTGCTTAGCGAGATATCCGCTTGTCTAATGTTTCGTGATGACGTCAGAGGTGATGCGCACCACTTTCTGCAGGCGTCGCGTGAGGTGAATGAATAAGCCGATTTCACGAGGAAGTACAATGAAGGCCAATGGGAATGCAGTCATTTATGAATCAAAACATGGGCAGCACGAATGAAGGTGAGTTTTAGCGTGTCTTATAGGCCTCCCAATTGTTGTTAGGATGTTGTCGTAGAGGATATAATTTGATGATGCACATCATACAGTGAGTTACTTCATCTCAGTTAAGCTGAATTTTGATTGCTCGAAAGTGATCCCCCATCATCTATGTAAACATAGTGTACATTAAAAAACCTTTTTATGGAGACCTTGGATGAATTCATCGGTACCACGAACGCTATCTACGAATGGGGTAGATTTATTGCCGGATACAAACGGGTTCCATAGGCCATTATCAGAAAAGTAATGAATTAGCTCTCCCAGAAATTGATTGGTGAATGGTTAAAAGAAATATTAGTAAAAAATCACAGCCTTCCAGACATTACTTGTCGGAGACACATGCTGATGGGACTTTGGTGACAGCCAATACTTATATAGGCCTACCGGGTGCAGCATAAAAACGTGACTAAAGTATCATAATTTCCTACTTATCCAACCGAAATTAACAAATAGGGTCTCACTTTGAAGCCAATACACATCTTTACTACCACAATCAGCATTGCAATGATTTAATTTGAGGATTAGAGTATAATGTGCATGCAAAACAGAAGAACTCGAAATCCAAAAAACTAGATGAAAAGAACAATAACTGAATGGAAAAGCAAGCCTACTTCCAATTCTTCACTTAAACGATATTCATCATGGCGAATTGAAGCTGGGACATTCCCATAACGACGTCTAAATGTTTCATAATTTTAATAAACTTATAGTTAATAAGACTTAAGTTTTGTCCTTAAGAGGACAGGTGGTGCGTTCCCACCGGCAGACATTAAACGTTCAAGGGGCGTCAAACTTTTGACTATCCTAGGACTACATTTTAGAGCCAAACTTGACGAGATCGGTGTGGAGGACCTTCCCACTAGTCCAATTTTTAATCAGCGCTTCTAAAGCGGGGCTGGACCTTACCCCTAATGGTCCTTTGACCTGTGATCCTCGACAAATGCATGAATGCATGAAGGTCTTTAAGCACAAAGACTTGACGGATCTGATTGCGTGCCGGGCGGACCTTCCCGGGGGTCCATAACATAGCGCTATACGGGCTGGACTTCACCCTTAAGTGTACGAGATCGTACAAGGCCGCTTAACAAGTGATCTCCTTGGTCAAAGTTTCAGGCTCGATTGATTAGGAACTTATATATAAATAGACACTTAGTAATCACCATGTCAACCCTATGGAGACCAGTAACGGACACAGTCCATTCATCACACTAAGGCAGTAAGCGATAAAAAAAACAACGTTAAAACAAATAAAACAATAGCCAGTCGTCAGCAGGTACCCGCCTGGTCGCGTTTCGGCCCCTCTATCCGAACGCTCAAGCCCAGGCGGGCGGGGCCCCGCATAAACTTATATGCGGCTGGCATTCTAAAATCAATACAGTAATGATATGTGTAATAATAAGTAATACTGATAGTAATAGTAAAAACAAAAACAGAACAACCGCAAAAGACGGATACAACCAAAACAAACTAAAATATATGTGTGAAATACTGAAATGGTATAACCAATAAAAAAAATTAAATGCTAAGAAAACAAACAAACAGTGTTAATTTTCTTGTTTAAAATGCGACCTGCGATGTCAGCTGCCCGGCTGAGAAATATCCAAACTTGACTAGAAAATTGTTATGACCGGTTAGGATTTTCTCAGTACATGCCTTCATTTTAGACTTACAATATCCTCTGCCGCTCATCACAAAAAGTGTCATATTAATTCGTTTAATTAGATCTTCAAGATGCGAGCAGATGCGACAATAACGTAAAACCTGGCCGGCAAATACATTAATTCCCATGTTATAAGGTATTGCACTGTCTGGAAATGTCAACAGAACAACAGGGAAATCAAAATCTTCCACTTTATGATATATTGAGGTTCGAAGACCGTCACTACAAGATTGGAGTCTCACGTCGAGGTAAACAACGGCTTTATCATTAACTCCGTTTCTATCTGCAAGAAGCTCCACTGGGTAAATTTTTGGAATTAAGGTATTGAAATGCTTGTAATTTATTACGCATATATCGTCTATATATCTCGAAGTGTTTGACAATAATTTAGCTAGTCCAAACTTTTTATTTTTAACCAATTGTTTCATAAAAGTAAATTCGCAATTTAACAGAAACAAGTCGGCAAGTAAAGGACTGCAATTCCCTCCCATTGGTACTCCTCGAATTTGTCTGAACACATAACCGGAAAAAGAAATGTAGACTTCAGACACTATAAAATCAATAGCCTTCTTAAAAGAGTCCACGTCATAACAAAAATACCCCTTATACAGGGTGCGGCATAAAGATCTCCCCGATTTGCCTTAGCTATGAAACGAAAAAGAAGACAGATGCAAGAATTCTTTTATATTCCAAAAGTAGTTCATATAATGCCATTATCATATTTTCTATGCAAAACGTGTCTTCTCTTATTTGCGATTCCGATAGTCTAGGTTAACAAAAGACACTACTGAGGTGACTCATCTCCGCTTTCAGGTGCCGTATAACAGCATTCTTGGTATTGCATTGTCATGGCGTGGAGTGGAAAGCATCGTGCCTTTGTTGTCGAGGAACATATCAAGAACGGTGAATCCGTGATAACGACGCAGCGCGCGTTCTGTAGGCGTTTTGATCTCGGTCGTCATGCTCCTGTCCCAGAGGGAAAGACCTTTGGGTTTCAAATTTTAGACTCACTAGCTCAGCTTTGAAAAGACAGTCCCGGCCGACCAAGGACCGCAACAGGGTTCCCCCTACAGCCGTTATGATCTGCAGCGATGAAGCGCATTTCCATTTATCGGGTATAGTTAATAAACAGAACTTTCGCTACTGGTCTGACACCAAATCCTCAGGAACTTCATCAGCGACCGCTCCACAGTCCGAAAGTTACTGTTTGGTGTGCCGTAGGAAATTTCGGAGTTCGGGGTCCTTATGTTTTTGAAGAGGATGGTGTTACAATAACGGTAACGTCTGATCGTTATTGTAAAATGCTAGAGCATTTTTCCGTCCGAAAGTTACCGATTTACTCAATGATCAGGAGGACTTGTGGTTCCAACAAGATGGTGCTACATCGCATGCCTCACGCCGGTCACTCACCATCCTCCAAAATTTGTTCCCGAGTCGTTTGATCTCTTTACGAGGTGATATTGGCTGGCCTCCACGTTCGCCAGATTTGTCCCCTTGCGATTTTTTCTTGTGGGGACACATCAAATCAAAAGTCTACAAACACCGACCAAGAAACTTGCAAGACTTAAAGACAGCAATAACACAGGAAATTGCTAACATTCCAATCGACATGGTTCGTAGTGTAATGGACAACTTTCGCGAGAGGCTTCGCTACTGCATCGACAATGACGGCCAGCACTTAAGCGATGTAATTTTCAAAACCTAAATTGACTTAATTTCATACATTTACTGTTCTGGAATAGAAAATTTTTCATAGTTTTGTCGTCGTTTTCTTAACATACAAATTCAGTGAAATCAAAAAGTAAAATAGCAACAACGGGGCTTCAAAACGTAAAATTTCATAATGGCATAACATGTACTTTTCTAGGATACAAATATTTTTCATATCATTATCTTCGTTTACTTTTCAATACCATATAAAATCGGGGAGATCTTTTCGCCGCACCCTGTATTTGATTTTGGAGAAAAACGACTTCTCATATCCTACACACAAGTATCTACGATTAGTGGAATTGAATGTGAGATCAAGGATGGAAAAAATATTATTCTTGATAGCACCTTGATCTAAGTTTGTATAAAGAGTAGAGAAGTCAAAAACTTGCATAGAGTGGACGTTCACGTTAGAAATATTCCTCAAAAAATCTTGAGTCGAGGCTACACTCCAAAAATAAGAATAACCAGTATTACTCCTGATTGACTCACAGTATTTATGGAAATTTTCTCTTATCACTTTCAGACCTTTGTTGATATTCACCGATAACTTTTTAGTTGTACAATTTCTGGCTCCGGCAATGAATCTAAACTTATAAGGATTTTTATGCAGTTTTGGAATCCAGAAAAGTTTTGGTAGTTTAAGGTCCTTGTCACTAACATTAATATTAAAGTTTGATTTCATATCTTTGACGTGTTTATTAAGGACTTCCTTTTCAGAAATAAGCTCAGGTTTATAAGTTGCATTGCCTACTGCAGTGGAAGAATCTATGTCAGAACCAAGCTCGTCCATCAGGATTTTGAGATAGAACTTTTTACATATGAAACTAAAGTTGTTGGATGCTTTATCGACAGGAACGACTATCAAGTTTTTATGGAGATCTTGCAACTCCTTATCAACACAAACGCTGCTGCCATTATCTTTCCTACCCAATTTCTTACAACGAAAGATGCGGTGCTTTACTAACATCATGACCCTGTTTTTCCAAATAGAGAAGTCATCAACTTTTAAGTGAAGGCGACTGGACACACGAGATATATGATTATATATGGAATCGCTGATCTCTTTTTGAATGGATTTCCATGATATTGACCTAGACAATCTGTGTTTAGTGCCATACCGAAATATAGCTCTGAGACCTGGATCATTTATTATATCTAAATTACCGGTAAAAACATGCCCATAAGGCTCATAAACAAAATTGGTCATCGAGTCACAGCTGCAATCGCTCTGCAAAATGCCAACAACTTCCTGAATTGTCAGGCTATTAAGAAACTTATTATAATTGAAGAATTTCAAACAAATAGGGTTATTAAGCTTATGGTACACTTTGGGAGGATATAGATGTTTCACTTTTTCTGGAACGAAAGCACAGACACTTTTGTCATTAAATACAGAAGGTAAATGAAGTTTGTCAACTAAATGAGACTTGAAAGGAATCACTATATGCGTTTTGTCTTCGATAGAGCTATCCTTCTTGTTTCTATATAATTTACTATGAACATATGTTGTCAAAACGAAAGATGGGTCATTCGACTGATCAAGAAGCCTAGAATACATAATTTTAAGCATGCTATCACTTATCGATTTCAAGCAATTATAGAAATTTCTTATTTTGTTGCTCTTCATCAACTCTTGAAGCTCCTTGAGAATATCCTCACAACTATTAGATGGAGGATATTTCTTTCTACCCGACTTCCTAAGGCCATGGCTTCTCTTACGTCTGCTAATAGGAGAACTAAAAATGAAAATGAATTTGCAGTGTTCTGAGAGGCGCAACCTCCACCTAACACTCTGTCATTCAAACCTAAAGGATGCAAGGTGTTCAGCGTTCTTATATGAAAATCTTCCTTACTGTTAAGCTCGAAGGCAATTTCTGTATCAGATTTATTACGAACATCGACAAAGTCAATAATTTGTATACTTACATCATCCCAACTGTGATTAGAACTATTAAAATGATTACTTAAATACGTATTGAGATGATTCTTTTGAACAGATTGCCGATGCCCATTAAGTCTACAATGTAATGGCTGTTTTGTCTGTCCAACATACTGGACCCCACATGATTGACATGTGATCAAATATATTACATGTCTACTCTTACACGAGAAACTACTAGGATAATTTTAAACGAACCGTCTGCCGGTACTAAAACTCTTAAAAGTAGTATTAGTGTCAAGAGATTTACGACATAGGCATCTTTTGCTGCCACAGACATCAACACTACTGACGCATGTGGAGGGCGCTATCCACTCCTTCGCATTAACGTCATACACTTTAGCTTGCATTATATCCATATTTCAAATGCCAGGACCCCATACTAAGCAAGGAATCCTTTCAGAGGTTGGACTTTAGATCCTTGCTATCTAATTGGTACTTAGACCTAACACAACTACCAATGTCATTAATAAACCGCTATAAGAATGTGAGGCCTTTGCCTGCCAGCAGAGGTCCAGTAGCGGGGTCATAAACCACCAGCATCTGCAGACTTACTGTGTTAGCAATTGAAGCTGGGACATTCCCATAACGACGTCTAAATGTTTCATAATTTTAATGAACTTATAGTTAATAAGACTTAAGTTTTGTCCTTAACCCTTATCCATGTATTAGCTACATTTTGTAGCTTTTCGTAATTAAAGTCATTCCTGTAATTTAAGGGGTTTCACAATTGCACAACTCTTTGGTGTCGATGAATGATCAAGTATAAGCATCAAATTCATACAATTCATTTCGGCCGATCTATCGATTTATTTGAAATTCAAATGAATTTATCTTCAACCGTGTAAGTAGCTACATATTGTAGCTAGCCATCTGAGTCATTTTGTCACTATCTATGATCATAATTATGCGCAATCTGATTTCATTATGGAAATTTTACTTTGAATTGGACGTATCCATTTATATCTAACAGTCAGATTTGTACTTGGAGGTACATGTACATGGTCTGCATAGGCCATATCTCAAGATATGTGGATGTAAGAACGTTGGAAATGCAGTCAAATTTGCTTTCTATCTCATTCATTTTCTGTTAGATTCTAAAATGATAACAAGAACAGCTCTCTTGTTTCTCGAAAAGTTGTGTACTTAGATCAAAGAAAAATGTAGGGCCTACATACAATAATCAGCCTGGCCGTCCCTCACAGCAGCTAGAGTACTACATACAGCTAAGTACTATACACACATGCAGCTAAGTACTACACACACATGCAGCTAAGTACTACACACACAACAGCGTGATTCCATTGAGTTTCCCCGTCTGAAACTTGTCGAATCATATCGCTTGAAATTGTGTGTACAATCCTAGAATCTAATTGGCACAGCAGATCTAATGACGCGATCATGAATGAAGCCTTCTGCATTGATTTTCAAGAGCTCCCATTTCAAGTATCCGCGGCTACGTCAGTGTCTTTTCGGCAATCATGCGTCGATCAAAAAGGATTACGGCTGAGGCTGCGCTGTTAGCTCTGTTCAATATGGGCAACTCCAATGACCAGGATGACATCGAATTGTCGGACGATGAATCATAATGATGATATTATGTAGAAGCTGGTAACACGGAAAATGAGGAAGAATCCGCAGCTGGTGAAGAAGGGCGACATCGAAATTGTGTCTAATTACTCTGACTCTGATAACAGTGACAATGAGGAATCAGAACAATCGATCGACTCAGTTGATTTTTCAAACTCTTTGAATATCAACTTTCAAAGTCAACCATTTCCTTCTCGCCGTCGTCAAAGAAACATTGTTCACAGTTCAAGAAGTTTTGCTCATCCCCGCGAGTCGCGACGAAGCTGAGGCTTTCTTATTATTTGTCAATGAATCAATGATAAGAGAAATATTACGTCATACAAACAGAAAAGCAACCGACATCCGACGCTCTTCCGAACATTTACGCGGCTACATGAGCAACTTCACCTACGATGAGATGTGCTTGCCTTGGATTGTTGTTGCGAGCCGGTGTGGACCGGGACAACATGACCGATATTCAAGATATGTGGAATCCAACCGAGGGACGTCCAATATTTAGAGCAGTCATGTCATCACTGAGGTTTTGCTTCTTCCTACGCTGCTTGAGATTTGATAATTATTGTGATCGCTCCAATCGACTGCAACATGATCGCTTAGCTGCTGTTCGCAGCATATTGGATCAATTTCTGAACAACCTTCGTCGTCACTAAGAGCCTCAAGAAACACTGACAATCGACGAGCAACTTGTTGGGTACAGAGGCCAGATTCCAGGACGTACCTACATACCTTCTAAACCGGCAAAATATGGCCTGAAAGTGTTCTGGCTGGCTGAAGCCGGAAGTGGTTTTGCTCTCAACGCAAAGATTTATTCAGGAAGAGATCGCAATGCACCTCCACATCGAAATCTTGCCATGGACATAGTGATAGAATTGAGTGAACCCTACTTCAACACAGGTCGAGACGTTGTAACAGACAATTACTTCACTTCTCATCGATTGGCTGTGTCATTGCTTCAACAAGGACTGACCCTTCTGGGCACAATTAGACCTCAAAGGAAAGAAATTCCCATCCAGATGAAATCGAAGCAACGCCCCGTCGAATCCGTGATATTTGCACACGATCACGATAACAAGATCGTCGTCGTTTCGTATATCCCCAAGAGAAATAAAAATGTTGTTTTGTTGAGTTCGTCTCATAGTGGTGAGGAAGTGATCGAAAACAATAAGCCCGGTTTGATACTGGATTACAATAGAGGAAAAGGAGGGGTCGACAAGCTTGACCAAAATGTGGATGAATATACATGTCGGCGGAAGACTGTTCGCTGGCCACTGATTGTATTTTTCAATATTCTCGACGTAGCGGCTTACAATGCCTTCATCATGATGAAAAACGACAATCCAAGAAAGGAGCGAAAGGAATTTCTACGGACACTAGCCTTGCAGCTGGTAGAAAAACATGCAGTATTTCGCCACAGACATAACAAGCATTTATCGCAGCACATATAATTGCAGCTGGCATTTCACTCGGATTTCGTCGACAGAATCAGCCTCTTCCATTACAGCCAGTGGATAATAGTGTTCAGCATTGTCACTCATGCTACAAGAACACCAGATCCAAGTGTGATTCGTGTCGTTGCCCAATTTGTCCTTCCCATCGTGTCTTGGTGAGATCATGCAAATGTGAATTTTGTTAAAATCGAGAGACTCGCTTTCAATGTTTGTGATTTCTAGAACAATACAAATAAGTGTCTGGAGCAATTCTTTTCCCGATTTATCACAGGACGCAGTAATGGGGACATCTAGTGGTAGTAAGATTTAATCATATAGGCCTAATGTACAGTATACTGTACATCCAAAACATCTTGAATTCAAATTTTAGAAATTTGCAAAGATAAATATAAATAGCTAAAAAGTGCTTTTTTATCATCAGCATTCCCTTCTACTAGCTTCCATGGATTTTTTGTATGTATTTAACTTGTAAAGGTGAAAATAATAAAAAAGCTACAAAATGTAGTTACTTACATGAATGAAGATAAAAATTTATTCACATGAATAAGGGTTAAGAGGACAGGTGGTGCGTTCCCACCGGCAGACATTAAACGTTCAAGGCGTGTCCAACTTTTGACTATCCTAGGACTACCACTTATATTATCTAGACATCTATATCCACCACTACATCTTATCTAGATAGACTATCTTAGAGCCAAACTTGACGAGATCGGTGTGGAGGACCTTCCCACTAGTCCATTTTTTAATCAGCGCTTCTAAAGCGGGGCTGGACCTTACCCCTAATGGTCCTCTGACTTGTGATCCTCGACAAATGCATGAATGCATGAAGGTCTTTAAGCACAAAGACTTGACGGATCTGATTGCGTGCCGGGCGGACCTTCCCGGGGGTCCATAACATAGCGCTATACGGGCTGGACTTCACCCTTAAGTGTACGAGATCGTACAAGGCCGCTTAACAAGTGATCTCCTTGGTCAAAGTTTCAGGCTCGATTGATTAGGAACTTATATATAAATAGACACTTAGTAATCACCATGTCAACCCTATGGAGACCAGTAACGGACACAGTCCATTCATCACACTAAGGCAGTAAGCGATAAAAAAAACAACGTTAAAACAAATAAAACAATAGCCAGTCGTCAGCAGGTACCCGCCTGGTCGCGTTTCGGCCCCTCTATCTGAACGCTCAAGCCCAGGCGGGCGGGGCCCCGCATAAACTTATATGCGGCTGGCATTCTAAAATCAATACAGTAATGATATGTGTAATAATAAGTAATACTGATAGTAATAGTAAAAACAAAAACAGAACAACCGCAAAAGACGGATACAACCAAAACAAACTAAAATATATGTGTGAAATACTGTAATGGTATAACCAATAAAAAAAATTAAATGCTAAGAAAACAAACAAACATTGTTAATTTTATTGTTTAAAATGCGACCTGCGATGTCAGCTGCCCGGCTGAGAAATATCCAAACTTGACTAGAAAATTGTTATGACCGGTTAGGATTTTCTCAGTACATCCCTTCTTTTAGACTTACAATATCCTCTGCCGCTCATCACAAAAAGTGTCATATTAATTCGTTTAATTAGATCTTCAAGATGCGAGCAGATGCGACAATAACGTAAAGCCTGGCCGGCAAATACATTAATTCCCATGTTATAAGGTATTGCACTGTCTGGAAATGTCAACAGAACAACAGGGAAATCAAAATCTTCCACTTTATGATATATTGAGGTTCGAAGACCGTCACTACTAGATTGGAGTCTCACGTCGAGGTAAACAACGGCTTTATCATTAACTCCGTTTCTATCTGCAAGAAGCTCCACTGGGTAAATTTTTGGAATTAAGGTATTGAAATGCTTGTAATTTATTACGCATATATCGTCTATATATTTCGAAGTGTTTGACAATAATTTAGCTAGTCCAAACTTTTTATTTTTAACCAATTGTTTCATAAAAGTAAATTCGCAATTTAACAGAAACAAGTCGGCAAGTAAAGGACTGCAATTCCCTCCCATTGGTACTCCTCGAATTTGTCTGAACACATAACCGGAAAAAGAAATGTAGACTTCAGACACTATAAAATCAATAGCCTTCTTAAAAGAGTCCACGTCATAACAAAAATACCCCTTATATTTGATTTTGGAGAAAAACGACTTCTCATATCCTACACACAAGTATCTACGATTAGTGGAATTGAATGTGAGATCAAGGATGGAAAAAATATTATTCTTGATAGCACCTTGATCTAAGTTTGTATAAAGAGTAGAGAAGTCAAAAACTTGCATAGAGTGGACGTTCACGTTAGAAATATTCCTCAAAAAATCTTGAGTCGAGGCTACGCTCCAAAAATAAGAATAACCAGTATTACTCCTGATTGACTCACAGTATTTATGGAAATTTTCTCTTATCACTTTCAGACCTTTGTTGATATTCACCGATAACTTTTTAGTTGTACAATTTCTGGCTCCGGCAATGAATCTAAACTTATAAGGATTTTTATGCAATTTTGGAATCCAGAAAAGTTTTGGTAGTTTAAGGTCCTTGTCACTAACATTAATATTAAAGTTTGATTTCATATCTTTGACGTGTTTATTAAGGACTTCCTTTTCAGACATAAGCTTAGGTTTATAAGTTGCATTGCCTACTGCAGTGGAAGAATCTATGTCAAAACCAAGCTCGTCCATCAGGATTTTGAGATAGAACTTTTTACATATGAAACTAAAGTTGTTGGATGCTTTATCGACAGGAACGACTATCAAGTTTTTATGGAGATCTTGCAACTCCTTATCAACACAAACGCTGCTGCCATTATCTTTCCTACCCAATTTCTTACAACGAAAGATGCGGTGCTTTACTAACATCATGACCCTGTTTTTCCAAATAGAGAAGTCATCAACTTTTAAGTGAAGGCGACTGGACACACGAGATATATGATTATATATGGAATCGCTGATCTCTTTTTGAATGGATTTCCATGATATTGACCTAGACAATCTGTGTTTAGTGCCATACCGAAATATAGCTCTGAGACCTGGATCATTTATTATATCTAAATTACCGGTAAAAACATGCCCATAAGGCTCATAAACAAAATTGGTCATCGAGTCACAGCTGCAATCGCTCTGCAAAATGCCAACAACTTCCTGAATTGTCAGGCTATTAAGAAACTTATTATAATTGAAGAATTTCAAACAAATAGGGTTATTAAGCTTATGGTACACTTTGGGAGGATATAGATGTTTCGCTTTTTCTGGAACTAAAGCACAGACACCTTTGTCATTAAATACAGAAGGTAAATGAAGTTTGTCAACTAAATGAGACTTGAAAGGAATCACTATATGCGTTTTGTCTTCGATAGAGCTATCCTTCTTGTTTCTATATAATTTACTATGAACATATGTTGTCAAAACGAAAGATGGGTCATTCGACTGATCAAGAAGCCTAGAATACATAATTTTAAGCATGCTATCACTTATCGATTTCAAGCAATTATAGAAATTTCTTATTTTGTTGCTCTTCATCAACTCTTGAAGCTCCTTGAGAATATCCTCACAACTATTAGATGGAGGATATTTCTTTCTACCCGACTTCCTAAGGCCATGGCTTCTCTTACGTCTGCTAATAGGAGAACTAAAAATGAAAATGAATTTGCAGTGTTCTGAGAGGCGCAACCTCCACCTAACACTCTGTCATTCAAACCTAAAGGATGCAAGGTGTTCAGCGTTCTTATATGAAAATCTTCCTTACTGTTAAGCTCGAAGGCAATTTCTGTATCAGATTTATTACGAACATCGACAAAGTCAATAATTTGTATACTTACATCATCCCAACTGTGATTAGAACTATTAAAATGATTACTTAAATACGTATTGAGATGATTCTTTTGAACAGATTGCCGATGCCCATTAAGTCTACAATGTAATGGCTGTTTTGTCTGTCCAACATACTGGACCCCACATGATTGACATGTGATCAAATATATTACATGTCTACTCTTACACGAGAAACTACTAGGATAATTTAAAACGAACCGTCTGCCGGTACTAAAACTCTCTGAAACTCTCTGTACTCTAAAACTCTTGAAGTCTTTCTGCTGCTGATGATCACACATCATCAATTGGGTGATGACTGGATCAAACCTTCAACACGTCTTGTAACGGAACGCCAGAGATGTCGTATTTCTCTGTTTCAGTTCTTCCAAAATCTCCACGTCTCTCCCAAGTTCAGCCCGAATCATTTTCATTTACTACTTTAAATTCGTCACTTAAATGATGATCATCATGGCGAAGTCTTTCACCATTGTTGCAGGTGACCATTCAGCTTCCACTTCAATCATGCAATGATGAATATTTGTTGGTACATAATGGGATTGATGTGTTGAATCAAATATCTTTGGGGAAGATATTTTACTATGAATATCAATACCCAGAGCATCATGTGATTTTCATCAGAAACCAATACAATCTTCACATCTATGAACAAATGTTTCTATGTTTCCTTCAAACATATCTATGAGCAAAATCGAATTTCAAATTTAGAATGAGAAGCAAATACAGCAGCCAGAGCCTATAGCTTAAAATCTTTGTTCAATTTTGTCATTGAATTATGCAACAACTATAAGCAGGCAGAAGAAGAGTTCATTAAACGACGCGTAGATTGCCTGCATCACTTGCATCCGTAGTGGATCCACTATAAAATTGCAAAAGAGACAGAGAGATGAATGATCGATTATGAACACATTGAATGCAGTGTAATGGTCAAAAGTAAGTGTGATGACATATTAATCTTCTGTAGAAATGAAAATCCTCAACGAGAATTGTTCGATGAGTAGCGAGAGAGCTACGCTTCAAGTTGCAAATCGACGGTGCTAAATCAGCGTAACTGATGCCTTCGTATCGATACGGACTAACTTAAAAATTGACCGGAGCATAGAGTAAGTATGTTAGGTAGAGTGGTAACTCCGCATTTATTAAATCCCCGATGTGTATGCACTTTCGATTTTATTAAATGAACTCAAAGGAGATACAGTCGGAATTGTTCCAAAATGTGAGATATACACATTTATGCAGTTTTGAAGAAATTGCAACGGAATTGACTGATCATGATATCAAAGCAGAATAAAATGATATTATTTTACAGATTGTCCGTGTCATGATAGCTATGGAGAGGTAATTTTTGTTAAATTGGCAACTCGATGACCTGCTATTGCTTTCATAAAATAGAAATATGAAATTTCAGCCAAGAAAGCACAAAAGATATATATATTCCATTGTAAGACGGATCATGAAATTCCCTTGATAATCAGCTTAATTTCCGCTTAGTTAGGATGCTTATTAGCAAATATTCATTCCTTTTGATATCCAACTTGTTGCATACTACTTGCATAGATGAGTCATCTCGGTAGTATAAAAATTGGTAAAATGTTGACTTTTTAGAACTGCTCAAATAATTTTTTGAACCACGGGAACGTGTTCTCCACAAGAAACTGAATCTTTTCATATAAAAATTGTCAATGTATACAGATACTTTTTTGAGTCGACACTCTACCTATATATCCCTACTCTATGGACCGGAGTACCGTACATCTTCAACCACTGTGCCGGAGACCGCTGTCTACATTATGAATGAAAGAGTGGAGTGAATACTTACACGCTGGCATTTTCCACCATGTAGACACGGGCGTGGGCACTGGATTGTCTGACATGACACAAGATCTGCAGCAAGTCGATAATCATCAAGGCAAATGCATTCTCTGAATCCACGACGATTAATGCACACATGTGCACAGCCGCCGTTGTTGACAGCACACTCATTCACGTCCTCTTCACACGTTGGACCTTTGAATCCTCGAGGACATTTGCATTTCCCGTTCAGGCAGGAGCCTCCGTTAAAGCATCCATTCTTGCAGGCAGGGCGGCAGGATTGACCATCAGGTTGCAGCTGGAATCCTAGCTCGCAATCACATGTGTAAGAATTCCTCGTGCGGATGCAGACGTGTTCACAGGATTGCTTCAGCTCTAAAACAACGATTTACAATTATTGAATCACCTTGCACGAGAGAGGCTTATGAAATTCATTACATTCATTCATTCATTCCATTTTCACTTTAACTCCTCATCTGAATTTTTGCCTGTCTTTAACTTCACCGTTATTTCTTGCTACTTAATTCTCATTTCAGTATTATGTCTTTACGTTATTTCCCTAATCCGTGTTTTAACAATGCGTGTACACTTGTAACTTGATTGCACACATCCTTTGGTCCATGATGGGTCAGAAGAGGATGGACAAACGATGCAAGCTCCTGCTTCATTGTGATGTCTTCAATAATCGTGCCTCGTACAATAACAATCTGATGAATGGTGATAATATGAGGAATGCATTGACGTCATCAGCTTATTATCATCCTTTGAGTGTCAGTAAAAAAAGTGGCACCTAGGCGCCACTTTGCCAATAACTATGCAAGGCAATTATTCGCACGGACAAAATTTCATGGGATTCATTGATGTATTTTGAATCCCATTGAAAAGTATCAATGATAAGCTCTTCCTTTGCTATACTGCCCGCGCACATGTTTTTTAAAAGAAAGAATTAAAACCCGAACGTTTCGTCTGCCAGTGACTTAATAATTAAATCAATGTAACTTTCGCCATTTTCTGGTTGCGGCTAAGAATGAAGAGAGTCACTTGCAAGTATTGGCAAAAGAAAACTAAAAGAAACCTGATAAGTTTGTTGAATTTTCCTAGTACTTTATAAAATTTGCATTGAATTCTGAACATTTATGGCAGAAGATAGAGAAACCACCTTCAAGATCTTGAATTCTTTGTCAAATATCAGTCTAGAGCGAAAAAGAAATTATATTTCGCTTAAATACTTCAGTACGGCCAGCACACAGCCCTAGTAATTTGCTTTCTATTTTCGAGAGATGTTTCCTTGATCCCTTCTAGATACATCGACAATCCTGAACCAATATGACCGGGCGTGGGGCCCACTACAGGCATCTCGGTTTTTGCGGGCAGCGGGCATTCACCTGCGGTTGGGGGCACGGGCATGTGCAATAACAGCATACTTTGACAAGTACCGTAAAATGGGGTAACTTGCACAGTGCGGGGTAACTTGCACAGCATTGCACATTCAATCGATGAACGCGTTTCCTCGGTGAATACATGTCACTCAGCTCGCAAGACAGACCAAATGGGACACTACTGCATTGATATCGAGAAGTCACAATGCCAAGGACGTACATCAAAGGCAATAACAAGCGCCATTATGGAACGTACAGCGAAGAAGACATGCAGAAGGCCATAAAAAGCGTAAAAGAAGGAAAGTCTATTTCTTCTGCAGCGGATGAATTCTGCATCGAAAGAAGCACACTGAGTCGACATTGTTCAGGAGTACATTGTGACGCTGTTGGCAGACCACCCGTACTGACATCCGAAGAAGAAAAACTGTTGGTGGACATGCTGAAGCAGTTGGCGGACTGGGGCTTCGGCTTGGATTCTGAGGAGGTCCGCTGTTTCATTAAGAGGTATTTGGACAATTCTGGAAGAATTGAGCCGAGGTTCCAAAACAATTTACCCGGCCGCAATTTTGTATATTCCTTTATGAAGCGAAATAACCTTTCAAAACGCTCAGCTGGAAACATCAAAGCATCCAGAGCAAAGTTGGACGAAGATATTGTCCGCAACTTCTTCCAGATTCTTGATTCTACTAGAGACATCGATTCAGCGAACGTTTTCAATTATGATGAAACAGCAATTTCTGATAATCCGGGACAGAAGAAAGTTGTCGTGCCGCGTGGAACGAAACGTGTCGAGCCTGTCCGGGAGCATTCAAAAGTGAACGTTTCTGTAATGGTTTGTGGGTCTGCCAGTGGCGAGCTCTTACCACCAATGGTCTGCTACCGAGCGGAACACCTTTATCAATATTGGACTACTGGCGGTCCTCACGGAGCAGCATACACTCCGACAAAATCCGGTTGGTTCGATGTGAATGCTTTTGAAGTTTGGTTCAAGTCAATTTTTATCGAAGCCATGAAAAATCGTCCTGGAAGAAAGCTTTTAATCGGTGACAATTTATCCAGCCATTTTTCGCCGGAAGTGATTCGTTTGGCAGCGTCAAATGACATTTATTTCACTTGTTTGCCGCCAAATGCAACGCATTTATTACAACCCCTAGATGTTGCCTTCTTCAGACCGGCCAAGATGGAGTAGAAGAAAATTCTGGACAACTACAGAAGAGAAACGCGGGTTAAAGGCACAATTCCGAAGGACACATTTCCAGTAATGCTTTCTCAACTTTGGCAGCAAATCCATAAAAACTCTGCAAAAAACTTGAAATCCGGATTCCGTGCCACTGGTATATACCTCCGAAATGTTGAAGAACCACTGAATAGGTTACCCGGTACAGTTGCTGCAGAAAGTCTTTCGGTTACGCGGAGGCTGGTTGAAACGCTGCTTCAATGGCTCAAAGAACAACGTGGACATTCCAGAACTCAAAAGAACAAAGGTCGTGGTCCAAAGTTTTCTCCTGGAGTTGATCTTTCTACAGAAAATGTCCCGCGGGGCCTTCAACTTCCACAAATGAAAGATCTGCTGAAGGTGCTACTGGAGCTTCCGTGACCAGTACAGAGAGTTCTGAGGAAGAGGATGATGAACAAGAACGCTGTGGTGAGTGCAGCCGACCATGGATCGGGTACAGGGGAGAAGACTGGTTGGAGTTCTGCGCGTGTAAGATTTGGATTTGCGGCTATTGCAATGAACAGGACTTATATTTTCTGTGCGCCGCTTGTCGAGCGACCTCATGAGCGTTGAAGGACAAGAGGAAGTGAAATTGTGTTATCAATAAAAGTTTTTTTGGACTGTGATTTTTTTCTGACTAAGATTACGAGTTTTTTTAATTATCAATTAATAGATATCCGTAGCAATTAATCGGTATGTAAATATTTTTATGAATACATTGTTTCTCATGGGCATAGATAATAATGACAAATTAGAATTAATTAATTTTGTCGTTACAGACCAATTTTGATAGAAGTTTGGTTTCAAAAACAGGCTGTGCAAGTTACCCCTATGACAAAGATGTTGGCTTTGCCTAAAGTATGATGCAATAACGTTGTTTTCCAATCAATATTTTTATAAATACTTTTTCGAAATTACTTTGGAACGTTAAGAATGCGGTTCATAGTGAGTTACAGACACGTGAGCCCCATATATTTCATACAGCATAATAAAAACCCGAAAAACATGTGCAAGTTGCCCCATTTTATGGTACTAAGCAATACCAACTACAGTACTTAGCAGTGCCAAGTAATACTATGCTTAGGAGCAATAACCGAAATGCGGGCGACGGGGCGAGCACGGGCAAGCTTGCGGACATCCCCGCTAGGGTGCGGCCACGGGCCCCATTCCAGATTGTGACTAACCTGATGGGCATGCTTCTCCTGCAAATTGGCAAACTTGGCCAAACGTCCCCTTCTTACACTGACAGACACCGTTGCTGCAAAGACCGCCGTTTCGGCATCGCCGCGGACATGGAATATATTTCTCACATGTTCTGTTGTCACCGCGAATGGTCTCTCCCGGTGGACAAAGACACTTCCGTCCTCCGCGCGTATTTACACACATCCTTTGACAACCACCGTTGTTTATAGCACACTCGTTCACATCAGTCTGACAATATTCGCCATGGAAGCCCGGAGGACAGATACATGCATTTGTGGGTCCGCAGAGACCGCCGTTGCGGACGCAAGTATCAGGACACACGAATATGCGCTCACAAGTGTGACCATCGGGTCGAAGACGATAACCGGACCGACAAATACAGCGATATGAGCCATGGACGTTCACACAGTCATGTTCACAAAGTTTTGGTACACCTGCGAAAGAAACAAGCTGAGTCTTAACTCTGATTCAATTAAGTGAAGAGATATTCATACTACTGCTATCGAATACAGTGTAGTAGTAATACAGAAGCGTATATTCAAAAATGTTAAGTTCTTTCAACTTACTTGAACGTTTTTGTCTCGAAAGCAAATGAAATTTTTGTATTCCTTTCAATATGGCATTTTTTGCATTCGCAGCAGCAGCGGCAGCAGCTGTAATGATGAACTTGTGTTGTAAGCATTGTTCATAACGACATTTATACCAATCATACCGAATAATAATAACTTAAGCTTCTCTGTTGAAATCAAGCCGTATAGATACCTTCAAATAGATGCATCTTAAGAAAGGGATATATAAAAATCAGAATCTCAATGAGACTTATCCTACATGCGCTACAATCCAAAATTATCACAATTCAGTTGGCAGAATTGGAAAGGGTGCAAGTGTAGTTTGAAAAAAACGACATGTCAACGTTTGCTTGCATAATGCACTTGTGTAAAAATTTTGTGGATAGAATAGTCTACAGAAGTAATTAGGATGGCCTACCAAAATCAGTTCATAGTAGTCACTGTGTTCAGCATTGTATGTTATAGCTGACTATGAAGGCTTGAAAACAACTGGCGGCAAACATTTAATACGCGGGCATATCTGGCATGCCCTACAACACCATGTGTGCTTCATACGACACTGGCATACCGCCAATGCCCCGACTGTGATTCTCAAATCAATTTGCCTCTGGATGTTTGGGGGAATTCAGGTATGCTTTCCGTAGTGAAGAATGTTTAACAGGCAGAAAACGAAATTCACTATTTGAAATAGTAAAACAATTCAAGAATCAATAATAATGAATTCAGGAAACCTAAAGGTAACGTTAAATTAAAAAGATCAGTTGTGAGAAAAACAAACTGTGGAGGCATATTTAACAAACATGCCGTAGACTTACAACCACAGAATCAAATATTTTGTTTATCTGCTTCGGTTTGCTAGAAATGTGATCAATTCAAAATCGACGGCACATCGAGGAACTTAGTAAGTGGGCAAAAAGGAATTCATAATACCTTACAGAGAAAGGAAAAAAGTCGTGCGTCGCTTGCGGATTAAAGTGAGTTCCAGCAAAGTGCTTCGATTGCACAAATTCCTTCAGATTCGAAGAATTCAGATCATTGCCCACAAGTTTTCTCCATAATGTTCGCCCTACCGATCATTATTTAAAAAATAGCAGGCGCACGAAAATTAGTTCACTTGATGATTTCACATCCTCTCCTCGGCATTCCTCACTGTGCATACACTGAATCGAATGTTTGCCAAGACAGCGATGTGTGTTTTGATGTGTGCGAAGTGATATCACAGCACGTACGCATCTCTCACTGGCACTGGTGTCCTCTGCTAACAGCTTATTGTTTGGCATTTCCAATAGCAAGCGATACACGAATTATCCATTCGAGAAGGAGCAAGTTGTCTAATTCTGTGATGTGCCATTTTGATTTTAAGGTTAAATATGATTCTTCCTTTCTAGAAAACCGAAGATGCGCGCAGATGAATCTTATTCTGTGCTTACAACTCATAAAAGTCGCTAAAATCATCCATAAGATAATGACATGTCAAACTACACTTACTATTACACTACAAATTTACATAAAAAATCAACAATCATCTGAATACCGTATTTCTTTGAATATGAGACGCCCTTGAATAAAGGACGCCCTCGAATAAGAGACGCATCCATGAGAGGAAAAAATTTAATAAGAGACGCCCTTGAATAAGAGACGCATGTACAAAAAATAGACTGCTATAGACATATTACATGCAGGCTATTGTAATTTTCTAGCTACATCCGCCTGAGCGATTATTAGGCCTACTGATCGTAGTAAAATAAGTCAGTCTACTAGTAAATACCGGGTATCATGACCAATATTGTATAATATGTAAAGCTTCTTGTTGTTTTACATGCAGTACATGCATGTTGTACATACGTACCGGTACATGCAGGCCTACTTAAGGTTACTTCATCTACCATTTAAGGAGGCATTACACGGTAGCTTCCTTTGCATTTGGAGTCATGTACCGGTCAATAAATTTTGCTGTAAATACTACTTGATTATAGGTATTTTCGTTTCGGTAAATTCAGATCTAGTCTACATGTATAGTGGCCAACATGTACTGGTATATGAATGTATTAGATGAGTCTACAAGATATGCTACTACAAACCATAAAACTCCTTTCATTTCCAAAATATCTGAATTATGATAAAGCGTATATATGTAAGAAAAATTACTGGCAAAATTTGCCCATGACGTAGGCCTAAGTGAGGAATGCAAAGGTTACCTAAGAGAATAGTAGCAAAAGACTAAGACATCTTTTTCTAATGAAAGAATGAAAACTTGAACATTTGATAAATAAGAGACGCCCTTGAATAAGAGACGCATCAATCAGGGATCTGAAAAATAAGAGACGCGTCTCTTATTCAAAGAAATACGGTATACGTAAGATCACGTAAGATCAGTGCTGGAGTGGACCTGTAGAAAATGAATTTACAGAAAACGTTATGTTGAAACACTGCTGAACAATGTGAGTGGGCATACACAAAGTATGTACACGTATATGCAGAGAGAGAGGATGTAATTTGCATTTCCAGATATACAGAATATCAAACTGCTTCAAGACTACAAATAAAACACACTAACACTTCATGTATCTATATAATTCCCAGATTGTCCAAATATAGTGATATATGTTCATGCTGGTAATATAATATATAGCCAATAGAAAACATGCCAGATATATCATATCGGAATTGACACCACATAAAGTATTTGACACACGTACCACGAGTGTCCTAAACAGGACCACTGAGAGACAATAATTCACTCGCATGTTTGATGACCAATTTCAACCCTACTGTGTCCGTCGAAAGATAGTTGAATCTTACACAAGACAAAAACAGACAGGTTAAGAAAAAAGTGAAATCGGCATTCATGTATGTAAAAATACGG
Organism: Prostheceraeus crozeri; assembly: GCA_907163375.1. Lineage (NCBI taxonomy): Eukaryota > Metazoa > Platyhelminthes > Polycladida > Euryleptidae > Prostheceraeus > Prostheceraeus crozeri. The sequence continues at coordinate 52,495 of CAJQUW010007166.1, forward strand.
CAGACTACATTTTCTGCATAAAAGTCGACAACGATTGATTACAATGAAACTTCTTCTCCGTGTTTATGGAATGCTGATGGGAGAAGCAGGTGGCGAACATTGATATAATTAGTGGCGAGAGAAGATTCCCTTGTTCATCACTTTCCGAGTTTCCGTCTGTATAATGGGCACTTGAAAGGGAAGTTTTTCAACTGTCGCAAATGTATCGGGAGCACCAAATTCCGCCGACAGGAGAGACAAATAAGCGCCGGTTCATCTGCCGACAACTTGCCAACAGCTCTCTGTCAGGCAGATATTGCCACAGCATCATATTATCAAAATTTCTCCACTGGGAATGTACTTCACGAAATGTGTCCATTATTAATTTAATTTATTATTATTAATTATTATTAATTACTAATTAATTTATTTATTTAATTACTGTCATTCGATCACTAACTGTCATAGCGTGTGGTCGGATTGCTTGCGACCTCTAATCACTTGGTCGTTTGGCAGATCTGTTTCTCTATCTTACAATACGTGCAATGGTTGTTCTTTATCAATAACAATATCTATGGCAATACGTTACACCAAAGATGAATTATTGCAACTTCGACATGAGAATTGCAGATGTGTGTCACGAACTATTAGACGACGTCTCATATATCATAAAATCTATCTTCGTCATATTCCTGTTGCTCAAATTACTCGACGTCCAATTCCAGACATTAATTTGTGTTCGGATAATCGAGTCAGTTTTTTGCGCAGGATCGAGCGTCAGCCTTCTTCGCAGTCGACTCGGGTGGAATTGTGTCGGCATCCAAACGTTCTTTTAACTAATGCGAGATCGCTTAATAACAAATTTGACGAACTAGCTCATTTGGTGAATGACAAAGTACCTGCCATTTGTATTATAACTGAAACTTGGCTAAATGATACAGTGGATAATTCTTCGATTTGTTTGCCTTCTTATGAGTTGTATAGAATTGATCGTCGTCATGGATCTGGTGTGGAGGTATCATCACTTACATTCGTCAAATATATACCTGCGTTATGATCAATGTTGACGATGTGTTATTTCCTCATTGTCCTGCTTCTGAGTATTTGTGCATTTTTGTTAAGGAATTTCGATTGGCTGTTGTGGTGATTTACCATCCTTTTTGGAACGATACAGCTAAAGATAATGAAGCTATATATTGTCTGACATCACTGGTTGATCAAATTTATCTCATAGATGGTTCAAGTGTCAATTTACTAGTTACAGGCGATTTTAATAATTTGCGATCTCAGTATGGACGAATTGGTGATATACTTTCGTTGACTCCCATAATTGATTTTCCTACCAGAGGCTTACATATATTGGATCAGATATTTGTCAATTTCGCTTGTGTCCAACGTCCGATATCTCTTCCTCCCATGGGGAATTCTGATCATGTTGTTATTTGGTGGCAACCCTCCAATCCAGCTCCCAAAACAATACAGGGAGTCAAAATCCGAAAGTATTCTCGTACCAATATTGCAAAATTTACTGAATATTTGACTATGTATGATTGGTCTGCCATGATTACATCGTATACGTCTGTGAATGATGCTACTAGTACATTTCAGCGCACACTATTTGAAATGTTTAATATGTGCTTTCCTGAACGAAGTGCGTCCTCAGGAGCCTGAATGGATGAAATTATCCTTAAAGTTGATTATTGACAATCGTGATAAAGCTTTTCATAAACGCCAATGGGAGAAATATTATCGTTTAAGAAAAGAAGTTAAGGATCATATAATATATTTGAAAAAGTCATATCACGCTGAAATTGCAGAATCTGGAAATTCCAAAAAATTATGGAAATCTATTCGTGTCCTGTCAAGGAATTCAAAGAAGAGATCCTCTCCCAAATTTTCACCTCAAGAATTCGTTGATGAATTTGCGTCTAACTTTCAGCACTGCGATTCTAGCCTTGTGTGTCCTCATTTTGATCATGATTAAATTCTATCGGTTTCTGAAGAGGTTGTTTGTGATATAATGCTCAAATTAACAAAGGCATCGATTGGACCTGACGGTATCCCTCCATGGGTATTTCGGAATTATGCAGATGTCCTAACTCCAGTGGTGACTATTCTTATAAATTGGTCTCTTCGCTTTGGAATTTTCCCTGAATGCCTTAAGGTTGCGAATGTATGTTCAGTTCCAAAATGTGATAAACCTACATCCCCTGCGGATTATCGCCCAATATGAATACTCCCAGTGCTTTCTAAGATTTTTGAAAAAGCTATTTCTAATAGTTTTATTCTCCCGTGTATAAGGGATAGTGTTGATAAGTCTCAATTTGCTTTTGTTCGTCGACGAGCGTCCGGTACAACATGTGCTCTTATTTCTGTTCAAAATAAGATTTTGCGTTTTCCTGATAAGTCCTCTGGGGCTGTGAGAATACTCTCTATTGATTTTCAGAAAGCTTTTGATAAGTTGCCACACCAGATAATTGTTGATGCATGTACCAAGTTTCACTTGAGAAATAATTTGATAGTATGGATTTGTGATTATTTACAACAGCGATCACAGCGTGTTACAAACAATAAATGCTTTTCAACATGGATGTATACTCCAAGTGGGGTGCCTCAAGGCAGTGTCCTCGGACCGTTGCTATTTGTGCTTGCAATAAATGATTTGAATCCTTCATGTAATAATAGCTCAATGATAAAATATGCCGACGACATAGTTCTTCTTCATTTCATGAGAACACAGCGATGATCGCCTTCAGCAAGAGTGGGACCACATTAATGCTTGGTCGTCTGCGGTTGGCTTGCCTATAAATTATTCTAAATAATTTGTTATGGACATCATTACAAAATCTAATTTGAGAACTCTGAATGTTTGTGTGTCTAATTCTTTGTTTTTGCGCTATGTTCATAGTTTCAAGTTCCTTGGGGTTATTTTTTCTGCCGACATGAAGTGGAATGAGCATGTGAAATATATTGTTAGGAAGGCATCTCGAAGAATCTTCATTGTGCGCAATCTTCGGCGTAGTGCTTGTACGAAGAATGTCATGTTTCATGCTTATATTGCTTTTATACGTAGTGTACTGACATATTCGTTTCCGTGCTTTTGCAACATTACTGATTACCTACTACACGATATTGTTCGTATCGAAAGAAGAATTTTCAAGATAATTGGTGTTTCTTGTGATGAGAGAGAATCTGTTTTGGATTCTGCCAACAAAATGTGCCAAAAATTGTTTCGTTCTATTGAAAAATGTGAAACTCACCCACTTAGGATATTGTTCAATGTACGACCTGCTTTGAATATGTCAATGAGAGCGAATGGTTTTAGCCATGGTTTAGCGTTCGTTTTAGCCATTCTTTCATAAAATTTTGTAAATGATTTTATTTTTGTCTTATACTTTTCCGTTTTATTCATGAACTGAATAACCATTGCACTTCTTTCTTTTTTTTAACTTTATTGACATCGTGTGTACGGTTCACAGAATTGTATTACATGCAGAAGTGAACAAATAAAGTGATTATTATATGTCATATTATATTCAGGGTACAAAAAAACAATTTCTAAAAATGACTCACATTCTTGTGGTGTCGCTATACTAAAACTACGATAAGCAACGGTTGAAGCGGCATCAACGAATGGTTACTGTACATACCAATATACAAACCTGACATTGTTGGACGTGGTTTTTTAGTAGTCAAAGTGCAATTTCCTTGAACGAAATCAAAATATCTAAGTTTTGGCACACAATGAAAAAATTATCAAAAGAGCAAAAAGAATTTAATAATTTCAATTTCAATAATGCTGCGAGGAAAGAAGGAGATCTAAAATTGAATACGGAGAAAAATTCTAATCCACAAGCGTGCAAAGGTTGCAGACACGGAGCCTTAAGGCGCTGGTGGCTTAGGTGGCAGACATTTTCTGAAGCAGTCATCTAAAATCCGCATTTTTGCTAATTTCAAACGCTCATTCAAGTGATTGGTCCAAATGTACATGCATTATACTCATAGTGACAGTGTGATTATAAAAGCACAGCTCAGATAGGTACTGAAACAGACAAAATTTTAATCCATTTAATCTATCATTTACTGCTTAAAGCTACAATGAAACATCGAGATTTTGATGTATCGAAAAATGATATCCGAAGAGGCGTTCTTCAACTTTGTAGACAGAAGGAAATCAATTGGTTCAATGTCTGATGGAACTCATTGATGTTTAATAAATTATTATTAAACTTGAATTCATTCATTAAATCCAAAAATTCATAATTTAATGTCAACTCATTAATAGGCCTACCCGTCACATTCACGATCACTGTATTTTCCGACTGCTTGGTAATTTCTTCAGATTTGACTGTTTCTACGTGCTGCTGTCATTGTGCAGCTTCAAAAGGAGTTGGTTTTTACGTATTCAAAATCGCCTACAATCGAAACCAATTACAAAAACCTCTTGCATGGGATTTCACATGTTGCGACCCTTTGGCAGCCTATCATCTTTATGTTGCCAATGGAAAGGCGGGTTCAGTCGCATAGGAAGTAGAGATGAAGAAATCTTTGAAATATGAAACTCTGATGGATTCATGCGACTTCAGGGGAGTTTCAATTGAGAACCTAGGTGCGTTCGGACCAGGTGCCACCCTTCTTGTTCGACAAATCGGAAGCAAGTCAGGTGATTCTCTAACTACGGTCCAACTGATTCAACGATTGAGTCTTGCCTTGCGGGGTGATAATGCTGCTTCGGTCAGAGGTAGACTCTACCAGCATAGTTGATTTATTATCGATGCCTACGTTTTTGTTCCTGGTCTACTGACTGAATGGCCGCTTTCTGTAAAAAAAGTATATTTCGTATTTCCGTCGTATAAAAAATCACAGAAGCTGTCATGATTCTACCGTTTCATATTTCATGACTAAGGTATTTGAATTCTTGATATATGAACACCTGCATACCTTGAGAAAGAGCTTCATTTTCTAGTTGAGGATTATGTCGGGAGCGAATGAATCCACAATTACAGTTGAATGTGCTGCTGTTTGAGGCGACGATTGGTATTTCCCCGTTCAACATAATCCAAAATCGTTTTATTGCATGATGAATTTCATGAAATCTTTGACGCCATAAGTTTTCTTCATTTTCCTATTTTGCCTCAAAAATATGCTTTAATCGGTCAGCGGGCACTACGCCCTGAGCATGCTGACTCTGCTTACGGTGCTGTTCAATTTGTCGAACACTCGAGTGACAGTTACTGTTATCTGCTTTCGAATACAAAATTTAGAGATACTTCCTCCGAACTTCTTTGCAATCAAAACAACAGCGTAATAGTTGAGTCGGAAAGAGTCAGGTTTTTGAAGATGTTAATAATTATTGTTGCTTTTCTTATGTACAAAATTTTTCGATCACTATCCAGCAATCATCTACAGGTACAAAAGATACTTACCTACTTATACCATTTAACGTCGATTGTTCCATCCATGTTGGGTACGACGGTTCGCTTGTATGGCAGTTCTCCACTAATAAGGGTTAGTGGAGATAAGGGTTTACTGTATTTTTGCCACTGTAAAGATATGTTATCCAGTACAACCTGTTCACATCTACATTCCTTCATATCATATCATTGTAAATCATCTTTTCATCTCATTGTAAATGTTATTTTCAAATTCGTTATAGTAGTTTAGACTTCTACTAACCCTAATCTTTTGTACCTGAAGATGATTGCTGGATGGTGATCGAAAAATTTTGTACATAAGAAAAGTAATAATTGACATCTTTAAAAAAACTGACTCTTTCCGACTCAACTATTGCGCAATGCCTGGTCAGGGCATTTTCCAAATACAAAACAACAGCCATTACGACTGGGATAATCTTCATGAATTATCAACCAATTATTACAAACCAAAGCTCGCTTTGTGAAATGAATACAATTCCTTCCCACATGAAAAGGCCCAGCAACTTCAGTTTTTTACAAAAATCGATGAATAACAATTCAGGAAAAATCCCATTCCGACCTTAGGATGATATTCAACCCTTTTTATTGGGGTAATCGTTTTCATATCACGATCTTTGCCATCTGTCATTCATTTTATTCATGTACTATCCATGCTATGAACTGAAGATCCCAATGTTGGGAAGATCTTGAACAATCCTTAAATACATGGAGTTTTTGTTATTGTTGGTTTACACGGCTCCGTCCAGCGGTAGGAGCATCAAGACAACACGAAGTGGCACACCCAGGAAGCAAATACATGTCTACTGCTGGCGAGGAGTGCCCGGGAGGAGATGGCCATTCTGATGCCACTGGGGTGCTACCATGCACAAGACAAAGCTATTAACAGCATTGACTGGGGGGGCTGCACCCGCAACGGCTCCACCCCACCCTTACCTCCGAAGAGGGGCGGCGGCTATCGCTGAGGGGACTTTGGAAAGGGCATACCCACATATGCCACTTGGGAGGAAGCTCAATTAGCTTCGCTGCATATCCAAACAGCTAATGATTCGGCTGTCAGCTCGATGTAGCCCTTTGATGTAGCCCGAAACATCAACTTAGTATAGCCACTGAGGAGAGGCAATGAGAATGAGACATCAAACTGCCGACAACAGAGCAGTAGCGGCAAAAGGCCCCTTTAAGTCGCCTCTGACGACACGCAAGGAAACGCCGGACCAATTCTATTCTGGCCCGGAAACCGCACGAGAGGTAAGTTTTCTTCCTACAGTATGGAAATTCGCATTCACAATGAAATGCTTTTAATGCTTTCGCATTTCTGTGGATAAGAGAGAAAACGACAATAACAGCAATATCATTCTAACTTTGCCTCCAACCGTGTCACTCAATGAGTGGAAAGATTGCAATACATTTGATAGCAGTTCGAGAATTAAATCGCGCACATATACGTCTGTCCACTCGTAATGATAATACTTTGGTAACTTAATAAGAGCGTGAATGAGATTAATGGAAATGTGTGCTTTGACATGACTTCACATCTAACGTCATCAGTTTGATGTACGCACATGTAGGTATAAATACGAGTAGCATTTCCCAACATCAAATAACAGAAGCCTTCAAAAGATAATTACATGCCAAATACATCAAGTGATTTGTAACTCCTACTGCGAGAGACGTCAGGGGATTCCTTTTGTCCATAATCATGCCAGAGGGAGATTCTCCCCTGTGGCATTATTGTCGTCCTCTTGAAGCTAATTTGAAATAGCTTGAAAATAAACAGCTAATTGAAAGAATACCTTGGCAGAACAGGCAGATGTCTTCGGGAGAGGATACAGGAGCACATTCCTGTTTGGCTGAAAGAAGGCTCCACCACGCTCTAAGAAGAAGCCTGCTAGTGCCATTAAACCGTCATATCATCAGCTGTACATCTGTAAATCCGTCCACAGCAGCGTCTCTTTTTGAAGTTTTATTTTCTGTAAATAATTTTCTTTTTTTACGTATTTTAGAAGCCATCAGTATTAAGTGTCTTTCTCCTGATTTGTGTGTACAGAAAGAGTTCGTGTATGACCTATGTTTGCCTTGGCCGTAATTATCTTTGTTCATTTCTGTCTTCTTTTGTCTGGTTTGTCAAGTCATGCCATTTCATTTGTTCTAGGCTTTGTAGTTTACTGTCCGTGTCTCCAATTCGCTATCGATTCTGTGACGTCTTGATGTTTGTAATCTATATGTGATCTGTGCGATGAACTTGTCATATCCGCGTTCGACATGAAATAGGGCGGATCGAAGGGCCTTGTCGGAAAAATGCTGTCGTTCTTATTCGTTTACAAATGCGCTAAAGGGTCAAAATTCTTCCATAATTGAAAGAATTTGAATTCTTTGGGAATGTGAGTCGTCCGTCCTCTTGATTGTCATATTTGAAGTTATTAAAGCTGTAGAATGAGATCAATAACAGCTTCATTGATAAATAGTACGAAATTTCAATACCATCAGAGTATTTGAAGGTAGTAGGAAAGCTCAGTTGGTTAAAGACCGTGGTAGAGGTCGAACCCGCAGGAGCATCCCGATTAAAAATAACACGTTTAAGCTGATAATGCAGGGTCCAAGCCATCGTAAGAGGAAAAGTGTTGTTTGGGTTCCATGTGATCACTCAGACTTTTTCAAATTCATGTGCCCACATTATTACGCATAACTTAAGTCAATAATTCAAAAATTCCTTGAGAACTATGAAGACAGACTTGAGCATTTGCCTTGTCCATCATAGACTGTGTGAGTCGCAATTAGGGCTCAACCATATTATGATCCGATCCGGTGTCACCGGAACGGTTCCGGATCACAACATTTATTTACCGGATCGGATCATACCCCTGATAGGATCTATTGATCAGTTGATCCGGTACAAAGCTGAAATATGATTTATTGGGATACGTCTTGATTGCGGTTGCACTTAAAATTACAACAATACAATCAACCGAACTGTAGATTATAAAGAGCGAATTTATTTAAATTACTAGACATCTTACTTGATTACTCAACAATAAATTTATATTATATAGATATGATTACACGCATATGTAATTGCCTGATACAGGAAATATGTCACATTGACATATTCAAAATTGAGGAAAAAATGAAACTCATGATATATGCGACGCTAGTAATGGGCAAAAGACCGTTCCAGGACACCCCATTTTTCAATTTTTTTGCACCTTTAAAAACGACTAAATTTATCAATTTAGGTTATTATTTCAGGTTTTTAAGACCTAAATTCATGAATTTAGACCGTTCCAGGACACCATAAAGTTCAAAAAAATCGGTATCTTTAAAAACGACATAAATTCATGAATTTTAACCCTCTTTCAGGTTTTTAAGACCTAAATTCATAAATTTAGGCGTTTTTAAAAATACCCAATTTTTCATTTTTTTCAAAATCTCAAAATTTGAGAATTACAATTTTCTCGCTTAAATCATGACCGTTCCAGGACACCGAAAAAAATCATAAAAGTTAAGAAACTCAAATTTGTGATTATGACATTTTACTCCCAAATCATGACCGTTCCAGAACACAACATCAGAAAAATTGGTATTTTTAAAAACGTCTTTTAAATCCATTTTTCAGGTTTTTAAAATATGAGATAACTAAAATTGTGTGTCTAAACTTACGTGTCTAAAAATATTTCTTAAAAAATGGAAGAAACAAAAGTGGAAGAAACCGCAAGACTATATCCTTCGTTATCTCAATTAAAAACAAGTGAAATGGATCTCAATTATTATTAAGATAAGAGCATTATGATAAATTAAGAAGACGCAAATATTACTTAGACATTCTTCGTTATTGTATTCTCAACATTATTTAAAGTACTAATTATGTGAACTAGAAGATCATTGTAACTCATAAACTCAAAATTATTCAATGAACCCGTACACTGGCTGATAATTGAAGAGAGATAGAGAGATTTATTGTTCTAGCAATGGAAACATCTAACAACTTTTCCCTAAAATTATCGTGGAATCTGTTGTCATTTCAATTTACTCATCGGTAAACTTTTGACATTTCAATTTACGCGTGCGTAAAAGTTTTGACATTTCAACTTACCCCTACGTAAATTATTTTCAGAATCTGTTTTCACAATCTGTTTTCAAAGTCTGTTTTCAAAGTTTGTTTTCAAATTCAGTTTTAGAAATCGATTTGCAAAATTCATTTAGCGTTTCCTGTTTCCACATGAATAGGTTAAAACACATACGGGCAGCAATAAAAAGCAATTCTTCTTGTGAATTGAGAACACATGCGGGTGTGGTGATAATAAAAAAGAAATTTTTATAGTGAATTTAGAACGCATAAGGGCAACGCCGATATGCAAGATAGTTGTTATAGCAATTTTAAACAATCACTTTAACAATGAAACACATTAACGAATGAAGTTCTTCTCTCAAGGAGTATTAGATAGTTAGTTTATTTTAATTCATCTCATTCATTTCTATCATTCATGATGAGTAAACATTTGGGCGATCGTATTGAAACGACAAAAGGACAAATCGCAAAAAAAGTGTGCCTGATCAACGAATTTGTAAAGAAGAATCATTTCATAAATACTGTGGATCTACAAAAAAGTTTGGAAAACTTTAGTGATATTGATTTTGATGATTTCTTGACGTCGTGTGAAATATCACAGCGAATTTTAAACGAAGTTAAAGGCGCTGCTGCATTAGAACGTAAGCGAAGAACTTTACAAAATCAATATATTGTGAAACGTGAAACGGCGAGAATGAAGCGTTCTTTTGATGAACAACTTGAGACGGATTATTATGATAAGACAATGAAAACAAGTCAAATAGTTTTAAATCTACAACCCGGAACATCATCAACTCAAGATGAAGAGACATCACAATTGCAAGCCATTCAAGACAAATGATTTTGTGGACAACTACATCTGAAAAGCAAGCAAGCAAGCAGTGATTCAAAAACCATCTAAAACTCAGTTTTTTTCTAATTCATTTTGAGAAGTTCATGAAGAAAATGGAAATATGTAAAACAATATAGATTAGAATAATTATAATATAATCATTTCAAAATCGAATAAGTAGTAAGGAAAGTCATCATTATTGAACAGTTTTAAATCAATACTTCTGACTTCTAGGGGTCCCTATATGAAATTTTTTATTATAAAATGAGCAACATAAATGAGTTTTTAAAATTATATGGAACGCAAACAACTACAAATTTTGATCTAAAGAAAATCGCCAATCGATTGGGAATAAAGAATTTTCACATATTGATGAGAGACGAATTACAATTGATTAAAAATAAGCCATCTATAAATTTCATAACAAATCTTCACACATCAGATGAAAAAGGAGTGCATTGGTGAGCAGGACAAAGAAATTCAAACGGTTCTAATTATTATTTTGACTCATACGGACTTCCACCTACAAAAGAAGTAATAGAATTACTTGGCAATGGAATTTATAATACATTTCAAATTCAAAAACCGGGAACTACTTATTGTGGGCAATTATGTCTTTATGTTTTATTTCAATTACAAAAAGGAGTACCATTTCTAGATATTATGTTAGAATTGAACAAGGGAATTTCATTCCCGAAACGTTAGTTCCAATAATAATGATAATTACAAATCGCTTCGTTGTAATTCATTTTGATAAAATCGGCCTCTGATATCTTCATCATCTAAATCCTTGATTTCGTAAGTAATCGGATAAGTTTGATTTATTTTAGAAACTTCAAATATTTCTTTAGTCCAATAGCCAACGAAGCCTTTTTCAAATTTATTCTTTTATTTAAATATTCTAACTCTATCTCCAATTTTAAATTTCGGCTTAAGTTTCTGCAAATTCGGTTTACTCTCATTCGAATACTTTCTTTCGGATTAAATCAGGGTCGTCAGAAGCATCCTTTGGGGTTTCTTCAATACCTGAATAAACTTTATTATTGTACTGCTCTACAATTCCTGGTAATATCTTCAACCATTTCTGATTTCTTTGCTCAGTAAATTTCTTGAATATATTTTTTAGCGTCCGATTGAATCTTTCTATCACTACGGCCTTCCCTGCATTTTCAGTTGAATAAACAGTTTCAAATAGTGGCTGAACATTTCGGTTATAAAATTCCGACCCTTTATCAACAAACAATTTTTTTGGCTTTCTATTAGTTTCTTTAAAGATTTCTTCAAACGCATATTTAACTGATAGACCACTTTTATTTTTTAAAGGCTTTACCCAAGCGTATCGTGTATATAAATCTATAACGGTCAATGCGCATTTGTAGTCCCTTTCATTCGGCATATGAATAAGATCAGCACTCCAAATATCATCTTTATTAAATACTTTTACTTTCAATAGATATTTCGGCTTTCTATATTCCTTGTGGATTTCAAACGCATAGCGTCCTAGGTCATTCGACATTTCAGACGCGTAGGTTCGAGCGTTGCTCTCAGACAGCTTTGCTGTCGTTTCATTTAAACCCTGACCGAATAATATCTTAGCTTGTAAAGCTTTCTTAACAAATATTCTTTCAATTTTTTTTTAAATGTAGGATTTTGAATACTATCTAATTCTTGAATCATCTTCTTATCAGCTGCATGATGAGATTTTAGGTCATGATTTCGATTAGCTAAATCATGCCTGTAAGCTGCGGCATCTACTCTATTTATTGGTTCTTCACCTGGTTTTGGATTATTATTCTCATCTAGTCTTATATCTAATCGAGTTCCTGGACCGGTATATGAATGACCAGGAAGATGTTTTTCTTTTGAATATTTACTCCAAATAAATCCAGGAAAGTTTTCTAATGTTTTTGTATATCACCTCCGGTGTGCAGCCGACCGCTGTGCAGCCGATCGGTGTGCTGACAATTTGAGGTTTTATGTACTTTTAAGAGATAATTCAATAAATCTAAATTAGAAATTTTTAATTTAATTAAATTTTCGGAATCCATTTTAAAAGATAAAATATTTTTAAGGATAAAATAAATGTTTTACCTTATCATACTAGGACTTAGATATATTCCAGAACCATCTTTAGTTTCTTTAATTTCAATTAAATCATCAACATTGCGGAGAATATTTTTAAGAACTCGTTTTCCTTCATCAACTAAATTTAATTTACTAATAAAATTATCTACTATTCCTTCACCCCTAGCAACTTTCTCTAACTCTCTATTATGACGTTTTTGTTCTTCTAATGCTGCCTTCTCTGATTTATTTTTATTTACTGCTTGGACAACACCAGCTGTCCTACCTGCAACACTTCCTGCTGCTGCTATGCCACCGATTATTAGTGGAATTAATGGGAGAATTCCACCATTCTTTTCTTCTTGTAATTGAATATTCTCTATCATTGGTTTACTTATGCAATACTTTTTTTGTTAATCGTAATAGTTTTAGGGGTATTTTTGTCAACAATGTTGCGTAATTTTAATTCAACAGTTTTATTATTGTTACTTTTCGCTTGCGACATTTTTAATAAAAAAATTTTAAGTTATCAAAAATTTTAATCTATTATAGTTATGAAAAAATTTTAAGTTAGGAAAAATTTTAATCTATTCTAGTTATGAAAAAATTTTAAGTTATCAAAAATTTTAATCTATTATAGTTATGAAAAAATTTTAAGTGAGGAAAAATTTTAATCTATTCTAGTTATGAAAAAATTTTAAGTTATCAAAAATTTTTTATCTATTCTAGTTATGAATAAATTTTAAATTAGGAATTTTAAATCTATTCTAGTTATGAAAAAATTTTAAGTTATCAAAATTTTTTTATCTATTCTAGTTATGAATAAATTTTAAATTAGGAATTTTAAATCTATTCTAGTTATGAAAAAATTTTAAGTTACCAAAAATTTTATTACTAATTGCTAAAAAAAATTCTAAGTTACCAAAAATTTTAATTAACCAATCGGACCAAAGGTCCTAGGGTTACTAACCGATCCTAGCCATCTTTCCATTAAGAATTTCAATAGAATATTTTACATCTTCTAGCAATAAACCATAAGCCATCAATGAAGTTGTGGAATCTTTTTTTTCAATATTAATTGTAACATCACAACCAGTCTTGATAATATCTTCAGATTGTACACTTAAATCGAAACAGAAAACCGGATATAAATGTCTCCAATCTCCAGGAGTTAATTGTGGTTCAACTCCAAATTCTATACAAAGATTTCTATAAGAATCATATCCTTCCATAAATTGATTATTGGTATCATCGAATCTTAATGGATCAATTGGATATCGGGTTTGATTTAATGAAACTTGTAAACTTCGAATTGTATCAATATGAAAAAGATTATTGTTCTTATCAAAACTTGGAGAATTATTTCTTTGAAAAGTTAGTAATAAATATCTTGGAGTATTCGCAGTTCTAGTAAAATGCCAGTTAAATCTTTGCTCTGAAAAAGTTACTGAACTAGCAGTTCTCTTTAGAAAATTTACTGGAATTGGTTTGTTAGTGTTTAATCTATTTGCAATATCTAATTCGACCTCTAAACTAGGAGTAATATGCTTAATCCACCATTCATGTCTATCAATTTTTAGATATGCTTTTTTCCAGTCTTACCATAAAAGATTAATTCATTATTTGCTGTGCGATGAATTATTAATTTAAATTTTAATTAATATGATATTTTGTCATAATCTAAATATCCGAATAATGGAGACAATGACCAATTAACTGTCTGTTTACTTTTCTTGTTAAACTCACGTCTTTCTTTATATGCACTATTGTTTGTTTTATTTAAATGCTTTGCAATATTTTCTACATCTTTCGCAATTCCTGCTGCATCTGTTCCAGCGTGAGTTAAATCATCAACAATTATGCCATCATTAGTATCAGGAAACCAACCTTCGATTTCATACTTTTTATTATTTTCACCAATTGTTACAAATCTAAGCATTGTATCAATTACACCTGGAGAATCACTTATTGTTTCTATATTTTGAGTTGGAACATCTAAACGCATTTGTGTAAATAATCTTCGAAAAAAATTATTCTCTAATGCAATATTATCGGTATCTGGTAATGGTGTCGTAAAATTGGCATCACTATATAAAGAATATTCACAGTGTAAAAATGAATCAGGTAGATATACATAACTTTGTTGATTATCAAATTCAAAAATTAAATCTCCTCCAGTATTTACTCTACTGGAAGATCCGGGATTCATAGCAATTCTTATATAGTCAATCTTTTTTTGATTATAACTGACGAACGGAGGATCGTCTAATCTAAATTTATTTTCGATGAGCGAAGACATTTTTATAAAAAATAATTTGACTTTTTGTTTTTTCTCACACACAGAAAAAATTTTACTAAAATAATTTTACTAAAAAATTTTGCTAAAATAATTTTTCTAAAAAAAATTTGCTAAAAAAAATTTGCTAAAAAAAATTTACTAAAAAAATTTTACTAAAATATAATTTTAGAATTTTGCTTAACCATTACCTCTAATTTCTTCAATCGTTTTTTCATTATGCTTACTATCAGACAGAGTTCCGCTCCTCAAGGTGTCACCCCCCCCCACAGCTATGTTAGCAATTTTGTTTTTTGTTTCCTCAGAAAGTTTTATTAATTATTTTAGCTCTTCAGAATCATTCTTAAGTTTACGAATAGCTTCTAGTTGTTTTAATTCGTTTTGTGACTTAACAGCATTTGATATTGCACCAGCTGTACTACCTATAGCAGCTGCTCCTTTTGCAGCAGATGTAATCAAATCTTTATTATTTTTAATTAAGTTAACGATACTTCCAATACCAGAAAATATACCGGCTCCTTCTTTTTGAACTGTTTCCACATTGTTATAATGGTAAACAGATTTCATGGATAGTTCATGTGCTATTTTTTGATTTGAAGCAAAATTTTTAAGATTTAGTTTATAAATTATAGGCATTTTTTAGGAATAAATTTGACTTTTGGGAAAAATATTTACGTTAAGATTTACGTGCGTCATCGGCTAAAGCCTCTGGACAAGGTCCGTTCAAGATTTACGTGTGTGAATGTCCAACAACTTCGTGATAACTTTATTAATTTTCCGTTGCACTTTATCTATCGCGTCAAGCAGCGTGTGACGTACTTTAATTTCTTTTCTATTAACTTGCATTTTCTCCTGATTCATCTTCACCGCCGTTTTAAGAGCATTTAACTTAATTTTAAGAACATCTAATTGTCTTTTAACAGCATCTAACTGTTCTTCTTCATTTTATCAACTTTTTGATTAAGTGAGGTTACTTCATTTATTATTCTATTCATCTTTTTCACTTGTTGAGTAATTTTAGAACTTAATTCATCAACACTTTTTTGGAATGTAGTTTGTAACTGCTTTAAATTTTTTTAAATTCTTTCAGGTAGTTTTTCTATTTCATCTTCTAATTGTTCTTTCAATAATTTTATCTGTTGTTTATTTTTAATGACTGCAGATTTTAACTTTATAGAAAGTAATATTAAAATTTTTGATTGTTCAGAAATCTTTTTAAAAAGTTTTGCTATATCTGCTTCTAGCTCTCTATCCTTTTTATCAAGTTTTAATAATTTGTCGTTTAATGATTTGTCATTAAGTTTTAGCAACTTTAATTCATTCATGAGTGGAACCAAAACATCGTTTATATATTTTTCTTTTAAGTCATTGATTTGTGTATCAACATATTGTTTATTTGTTAACTCTGTATTTTGTTGCGGAAGAATAGAAAGATTCAATGGACCAGATAAAACGTCTCCAGTTTTCATGATATAATTTTCTATTTCTATTTCTAATTCACGATTATTCGGGATATATGCACCTCCACCAACATTTGGTAACACCATTTTTAAAACAATAAAAAAGTAATTTTTTTATATAATGAGAAAAAAAATAAATTTTTTTCCAATAAAAATTAAAAAAAATAAAATTTTTTCTAATAAAAATAAAAAAATGGATAAAGCAAATTAAAAAAAAATTATATTCGTCCGCATCATCCTGTGCTTCTTATTCGACGAGATCAACGGGATTTGAAAATAAATGTTTTGATAATAATAATAATCCATGTACAGATGTTAATCTTTTGTTTGAATAACAAGCTGAAATATTAAAGAACAGACTAAAGGTTTACCTTCAATAGAAACCAACTATTGTATTTTTCCGGGAGATCCATTTATAAAATTTATGGATATTGTAAGTAAGTATAATGATGTGGCTTATGTAGAATTGAATAAAGAAAACATGGTAATTATTGGTCATAATAATGTTTATGGTTTTATTATAGCAGTGTTACCAATTAGCAATACTGATTGGATAGAAACTAAAATTATTAATTATATTAATGTTTCTGAATTAGTAAAAAAATTAAAATCTTTTTCAAAAGAAAAAAATAGATTATTTGTTGATCAATATAATCAATATAATATTCATATTGAAAGTAAAAAACAATGAAGAGTTATTATGTCAAGTATATTATAGAGATACAGTTTATAAACATGAAACATCAGAAATGCCTCAAAAATACGATAAAGATACTTATATTGGATTATATTCAAATTTAAATATTAATTTATTAAAATCTTATATAAATGGGTTATCACAACAAGAAAAAATTTATGTGTGGACAACACCTTATATGTGGACTACACCTTTTACTATTAACAATGTCCATAATCATAATCATAATAACCCTCTGAATCATATTGAAGAATCTGATAAAGATGATGATGATTCTGAAACATCTGAAAAAGGTGTAAATGGTAAAAAAGATTATAAAAATATAAGTAATTATAAAAATGTAAGTGAAGAAAAATTTATATCTCATGCTGATGTACATGATATTGATACTACATATAATCAAAATTTATCTAAATTTCATTTTCTTACAATTGAAAATAATAATGATGGAATAGTTGAAGATACTATTAGACAACTATATGTCGGGTCTACAAAATTTAAATTAGGATTTACATCTAATCAATTTAAAATTTTATCATCTCTAATAAAAACTAAAAATGATTCAGATTATGGTGGTGTTATTAAATTTTCCAAAAGAGAGCAAAGACCAATATTTTTCTCTATTATATTATTATCAGATAAAAAATGTAATTTAGAGTTAGATATTCCAATCAGAGAATGGCATCCAATTCCAAAAAGTGTAATTTATGATGTTGATGAATCAATTTATGATGATGAAGAATCAATAGTTAGTGAAAATAAATTTAAATTATCTTTTGATAAAACATTATATGATAAAACTTAATATGATAAAGAAAATAAAATAACTAAAGAACGTGAAATATATAATAATATATATTAACTCTCAAAACCTTGATATTAGAATGTTTATATCTAAAATTAAGACACAAATTTTTTCTTTAAAAAACCAAAAATGGAAAAGTTTTATTGTAACTTATGTAAAAAAAGTTGCAAACAAAAAGAAGTTATCAATCTCATTTACAAAGTAAATTGCATTTACGAAATGTAGATCGAGTTGATGAAGGAGATATATTAAAATTAAATAATTATAAAAACTATCTAGAAACATTGCCTACTGATATAAAAGTTAAAAAAATGTTTGATGATTATTCACATTCGTAATATAAAAAAGTTTTTAATAATGAAGATGAGTCCATACCAGATGGAAGATATTTATTCAGCGATACTGATGAATTTAACGAAATAGATGAATTTGATGAAACTAAAAAAACCGATGAAGCTGTACGAACCGAAGGTTCTAGGGCTTCGCCTGTAACAGATATAAAATATTTATTTAATGAATCGGTTGAACATAATGAAACCGATGAAACTTTTTATAATGTATTAACAAACTTTTTCAAAATATTTAAGAAATCTTACAAGTGTTATATGAATGTAGAAGTACTTTATACAAAAAATGGACCTGATGGAATTCCTGAAGAAATAATACAAGGACATTTGACAAATTCACAAGAAATTCATAATATAAATGATATACAACCCATATTTGAATCGATGATAAATAAATTAGAAAATTGTATAATTGAAGCCCAGTTACGTGAATCTGGTTGGAGATTTGTTAAAATACTATCTAAGAAAATAGTAATTGATAAATATAAAAATAATACTGGTGGTAGTTATGTTCCTTTACCTTTCAGTTCACCACAAATAATCAACATAAAAAATGAAGATGAACGTTGTTTTCTGTGGAGTATTATAGCACATTTACATCCTTCAGAATATCACCAAGAAAGACTAAGTCATTATAATAAAGAAGAATACATAAATGAATTTGATTTCTCTGATGGATTAGATGAATTTCCATATGATTATAATAAGTTAATAAAGTTTCATAAAAAGAATAAAAATTTAATAGAAGTAAATGTTTTTGAATTAAATGTGAATTATGTTTCTATTGGTGATATTACTCCATTTTACTGAGATTCAAAAAAATTTCATTTGAATAATAAAAATTTATGTCAATCAGAAATAGTTTATAATGATAGAGGAAATTACATGCATCATAATATTTTTTACCAAGGAAATATAATATGTACTGAAAAATTTCAAATTGTTAAAACATTATCACCAATAATGATTAATCATAATAATTATAAAGGACATAATTATAATTATGATTATGATTCCGATTATTTATCTTTATCTTTAGAATATCAACAAAAATTAGAAAATTTAAATAAACTTTTACAAAATTGTAAAACAGATTATATTCAACAATTAAAAATGTTACTACAACAATATCACCATAAATATCAAAATAAGATAGAAACGATTCAAGAATTAAATAAAGACAATAAAGAATTAAATAATGAAGACAATAAAGAATGAAATGAATGTTTAAAAAAATGTCAACAGCAATATAAAGAACAATATAATAAAGAATATGAACAACAGCTACAAATATTAAATCAAAATTATCAACAGTCTGAAAAAGATTTACAAAGACAAATTGATTTAACACATGAAATATATCAAGATAAATTTGAAAAATTAAAACAAACAAAACAATCAGCACAAGCGAATGTATTATATTATCAGGGTCATTTTATATTGTGTAAAGATGTTTCTATATTTACAAAAACTTCAGATAATGCTAATTTTCCCTGTCTCCAATGTATGACGAGCTTTAGAACTAAAGAAGAAATGAATAGACATTTGGAGAATTGCCAACAAAATGAAGCAGTTGAAAATACTTTTCCTAAAGATGATTATTTAATATATAATAGACATTATTTGAAAAATAAAGTACCCTTTACTATTTATTGTGATTTCGAAGCATATAATGCTAACATGACACAAAATTCTGATAATTGTAAATATGAAAAAAGTGCACCTGAGAAAAATATTTAGAAAAATATTTATTTGAGCAAAAACCATTATGTTGGGGAATGCACATTCATTCAAATTATCCTGAATTATTTGAATCAGAATATTATCAATACTATGGTGAAGATAGTTCAGAAATGCTTACAAAGAAAGTAGAAGAATTACAAGGACGTTTTTCACAATTGCTTGAAACAAACATACCAATGCTTCCATTAACGGATGAAGAAAAAATTAATTTTGTTAATGAAAAAAATTGTTATTACTGTGGAAAAGAATTTACAAAAAATTATAAAAATGGCAAATATATTGATAAAGTAAAAGATCATGATCATCTAAATGGATTATATAGAGGTGCAGCACATAATTCTTGTAATCTTAATGCTAATAAATTTAAATATCACTTTGTTCCTTTATATTTCTACAATGGTTCTAAATATGATTTCCATTTAATAATGAAAGATTTATTTTCATCTGAAAAATTACAAGAACAACAAATAAATGTACTATGTAAAACAGAAGAAGAATATTTTTCAATGCAATTAGGTTGTATTAGAATTTTAGATGCATTTAGATTTTTTACTCCTTATTCATTAGATGTTATGGGAAAAACTTTGAAACCTGAACAATGTAAAATATTAAATAAATATAATTTAAAACCTTTAAAAGGCATATTTCCGTGTGAATATATAACTGGAGATATAAATAGAATAAATGAAATAATGAAAGAACAAAAACTTCCTCCAATAAATAAATTTAAATCAACATTAAAACAATCACAATTATCTGAAGAAGACTATGCAGAAGCTGCAAAGAATTGGAGAGAGTTAAATTGTAAAACAATGTATGATTATACAATGAAATATCTTCAGATAGATGTATTAATCCTTGCTGATCTTTTTGAAAACTTTCGTGACATGTGTCTAGAATATTATGGAATAGATCCATGTTATTGTTATTCTACACCAGGTTTAACATGGTCAGCAGGATTAAAACATACTGGTGTTAAACTTAAACATTATAAAGAAAATACATATGATAAATTATTATTTTTTGAATCTTGAATTAGAGGTGATGTTTCATCAGTTTTAGGTAATAGATATGTTAAATGTTATAATAAGAAAGTAAATCCTGATGATTATGGTTATTTAAAAATTTTAAATCTAGAAGAAAAAGATCAATTTATAAAGTTGTTTAATCAAAATATAGAAGGACTTATATCAAATGAAGAGAGTCAAGCAACAGCTGATGAATTCATGAGAGTAAACTATTTGTTATATTATGATTTTAATAGCTTATATTCTTCTTGCATGATACAAGAATTACCAAGATGGAATGTGAGATGGAATGGTGTAATATTCTAGATTATCAAAAAACATATGATGGAAATTATAATCATGGTTATATATATGAAGTTGATTTAGTATACCCTGATGAAATAAAAGATAAAACAAAATATTTTCCTTTCCGTCCCGAAAACAAAATTCCCAATATAGAAGATTTTTCAGATTATCAAAAATCTTTAATTCCTAAGAAATACAGACCAACAAAAAAACTTATGTTAACACAAAGTAATAAAGGAAAGTATGTTGTTGAAGGAAGAATGCTAGATTGGTATTTAGAACATGGAATGATTGTCACCAAAATACATCGAAAACTATTTTATCAAAAATCTAGGTGGTTAAAAAATTATATAGAGTTCAATATTGAAAAACGTAAAACAGCTAAAAGAAATAAAGATGATTTTGGAAACGTGTTATTCAAATTAATGAATAATGCATTTTATGGTAAGACTTTAGAAAATGTGCGTAATAGACAGAATATTGAAATAGTTTATGATAAAGATAGGTTTCAAAATTTAACAAGGAAACCTACATATAAAAGAACTACTAGATTCAGTGATGAACTATGTGCTGTACATTTACGTCGAATCAGCGTAAAGCATGATAAGTTTAATTTTATTGGATACACTATATTAGAACTAGCTAAGCTATTTATGTATAGATTTATATATGATCATTTAGCACCTGCTTATGCCGAAAACTATAAATTACACTTTACAGATACGGATTCCGTTTTCTTAGAATTAACAGTACCGTATAATTCTTCACTTGATGAAGAAATAGATAAAATAAAAGATTTTATTCATCCTTCAGAATTATGTAAAGTAAAAGATGAGTTAGGAAATGAAGATTTCATAACAGAAGCTATATTTTTAAAATCTAAATGTTACTGTTATGATAAAAACTAATAATATCAAAACACATAAAACATTAAAAGGAATTTCAAAGGCATCAGTGGCTAACCAAATAACATTTCAAGATTATAAGAATACATTATTTAATAATAAAATAAAAACAGCATGTAATTATAGACTTAATTCAAAGAAACATAAAATGTATTTAAAAGAGGAACATAAATTAGCATTAGATCCATTTGATGATAAAAGAAAAATTTTACCTGATGGAATAACTACTTTACCTTTTTAAAGTTTATTTATCATTATTTAAATCCGTCTAGAAAAAAATTTTTATTATTTAAAGCAGTATAGAAAAATTTTTTTTATTATTTAAATCAGTCTAGAATAAAAATTCTATTATTCATTACTCAGTATAAAAATTTTTTATTACTCAGTAAACAAATCTTCTATAACTCTATCATGAATTTTTTTATCAATATTAATTGTGATAAATCCATAATCTTTTGACCAAGCATTGTTACACGATTGTTTAAATTCATCTTTATTTCTTACGCATAAATCTCTTAACAAATCACCCAAGTTTCTTGCATTTATTTCAAATAGTATAAATATATTTGCATTCTTTCTAATAACACTTCCGTCTTATGAATACATACTTTGTGTTAAATAAAAAACACTACAGTTGTTATGTCTACCTCTTGTGAAATAATTTCTCTGAACTGACTGATTTCTGTCATTAACGCAATCATCAAAAATTACACAATGTTTCATTGTTTTATCTAGTTTACTAGGATCTTGCATATTACCACTATCATCTATTAATTGTATTTTTATATGCTTATTTTTATTAGATTCTACTAACTGATTATTTTTTGCTGCTTCTTCACACCACGAACTTATTTCTTCCTCATATTCAGAATTTTCATATTCTTTGAATAATGAAGCAATTGCTGTTTTTTAAGATTATTTTCAAATCCTTATCTCAAAAATTGATAGACGGGTTGTTCTGCTGTTGTTGTATAAATTAAAAGATTGTTATAATCCAAAAACTTTGGTGTCGTTAAAATTTTAAATAATAGATATGTTTTTCCACATCCTGATCTTCCACAAATAACTGACAAAACTTTGTTAGATAAATTTGGATGATGATTAAATTTGAGTTTTTTTTATTTAATGGGGAAAATTCATTCATTTTTAATAAAAAAATTTTATTTAATTTTATTTTTATTTTTAAAGAAGAATAAGAAAATTAAACTTCTCTAGCTTCGCGTAGCAGTTTATACCTCTCGAACGGGAGTTTATACCTCTCGAACCAAAAGATCTATCATAATCTCTTCACCTCCAAAATTTATTTCTTGTCCTTTCTCATCAGTGATTCTCATGTTAATGTTGTTAATAGTTTTTCTTGTAATAGGGAAATATATTAATGTTTGTGGAATTACATTTAATCTATAACCAATGGGTACAGTAAAAGCTGGAAAACTGAATATTAAATTTGACAATTTACCATTTATATATCCTCCTTCAATAATGTCACAATGTACAACAATTGAATTTATTTCAGTTATTTTTGGAATCTTCTCACCTAAATGATAACCTTGACTATAGGTTTGTTTATTAAATCCTAATAGCTTTGACAATGATCTATCATGATTAAAATCAACTTGATGATTTTCGTCTAAAGTAAGAGAAAATTTATTAACTGCCGGTTCAACTGCAAAATGTAATTGTTTCTTATCTTTAAATGGTATACCTAGATGTCTCTTAATTTCATTTGATATTGATTCAACTTCGTAAGAACCAGGAAGAAAAGTTAGTACTTTCCACGTTTTGCCTTTATCAGTAGAATATCTAAATTGATCATTCACATCTTTTATAACATTTTGAATAGTGTTAAATGTGGAGAAACTAGTCAATGCAATTTGATAATTTTTATTTTGTTCTAAGTGTAGAATGGGTTCTAAATTACAAGTGTGTGATGAAGTAGTTGTTATAATTAATAACGTCGTACTAAATTTTGATGAACCCAAAATCTCTGTTAGATTTTCTAAATGAATATTAATTTTGTCTAAATCTGCTGATGATAATTCTCTCGAAGACATTTTTTAGTTAAAATTTTGAATAAATATTTTTTTATAAAAAAATTAAAAACAACAACATGTTTCAGCTACGGGCGAAGCCCTAGAACCTTCGGTTCGTTATACTTTTATAATCCTCTTCATTTAGAATCTTCTTTTCTAACAGTCTTTTCAATATAGCATGAATTTCATTGAAACTAGAATTATGTCCTTTTTTTATTGCATATTTAATCTATTTAGTAATTCTTGTGGATCATCTGGTAAGAATACAGTTGTTTCAGTTTTAAAACCTTTCCCTACTTTAACTCCCGTTGATAATAAATTTTCTAATTGTTTATAACGTCTAAGAGATTTTACTGCACCAACTCTATCTAACATAGATTTATATTTTATGAGATCTTCTACAGCATAATTATTTAAATCTGCTCCTCTTAAAAGATCAACAAAATTTCTATCTATAAATTAAAAGGATATTTATCTGGTGAAAAAATTAAACCTCGAAAAGGTTGTGGAAATATTTCTTTTTGTCCGAGATAAAATCTAGGTATTGTTTTTCCATCTATAAATGAAATAGAATGTTCAAATTGCATAGATTTTGGTAATTTCTTATTAATGTTTGATTCTAGTAATCCATAGTCATCTAATATAGTTTTTTGTTCTGGATCTGTTATATTAATTTGTTTATCCTTATTTGTATTTTCTTTTTCAAGAGTTTTAAATGGTTCCATAGTTTTTTCAAAATCAGTTTTTACTTGCTCGGTTTGCTGCATTTTTTCAAACATATCAGATTGAATACCAGCTTTTATCATTCTATGCTGAAGATGATTTTCTTTCATAATATTTCTTTGTTCTATTAACTCTTCTAATTGTTTAATTCTTTTAAAATTATCAGCTTTAATTTTATCCATTTTTAAAATATAATATTTGAATTTTGTGGTAACATTGGAATACAACAAAAACATTTTACTGAACAAATTATTTTTTCATTGCTTTGGCGTCTGACATCTTTTCGTTTTAAGTTTTGTTTAATAAAGTTCTGTTTAATAAAGTTTTGCTGAAATTTTCGCTTAAAGTTTTTAGCTCTTCTAAAAAAACTTTATCATTTTCTTCATTAGAAATTTTACCATCACTAGAAATTTTGCCATCCTGTTTATTCTTGTCATGAACTTTTTCGGTCTGTAATTGAAATGATATTTGATTTACTTCATTAGCTATTTGATCAAATTTTTCAATCTCATCTAGCGTAATAACATTATCATCACATACTCTTTGAAAGTAATAATGCAGTTTATCATAGACTTCCTTAATATGTAAATGCTTAGTTTTTAATGATTTTCGTTTCTTAGTTATTAAAGATTTATCTAACATTGTAATAAGTGAAGTTGTAAAAACACCCGTACCTGTTAAAGCAGTAGCAACTACTGGGATTACTAAAACACCAGAAGATATAAAGTTGTATAATGTTAAAGCACCTAAACTTATTGTTAAGAATATGCCAATTCCTTGTGTTACATTCTTAACTTTAGACCATCTCTTTCTTAATTTTTTATAATGCTCTAATCTTAATAATAATTGAGATTCCTTATCTTTCATATAGCGTACTCTATCTTTATGTTTTTCTTTATTCAATTCACTTATTTTTAACTGTCATAACGAAGGATATATTCTTGCGGTTTCTTCCACTTTTGTTTCATCCACTTTTGTTTCTTCCATTTTTAAAGAAATATTTTTAGACACGTAAGTTTAGACACATAATTTTAGTTATCTCATATTTTAAAAACCTGAAAAATGGATTTAAAAGACGTTTTTAAAAAAACCAATTTTTCTGATGTTGTGTCCTGGAACGGTCATGATTTTGGGAGTAAAATTTCATAATCACAAATTTGAGTTTCTTAACTTTTATGATTTTTTCGGTGTCCTGGAACGGTCATGATTTAAGCGAGAAAATTGTAATTCTCAAATTTTGAGATTCTTAACTTTTATGATTTTTTCGGTGTCCTGGAACGGTCATGATTTTGGGGGTGAAAATTGAAATTCTCAAATTTTGAGATTCTTAACTTTTCTGATTTTTTCGGTGTCCTGGAACGGTCATGATTTTGGGAGTAAAATGTCATAATCACAAATTTGAGATTTTGAAAAATTTGAAAAATTGGGTATTTTAAAAAACGCCTAAATTTATGAATTTAGGTCTTAAAAACCTGAAAGAGGGTTAAAATTCATGAATTTATGTCGTTTTTAAAGATACCGATTTTTCAAAAAATGGTACTTTTTAAATGGTCTAAATTTATGAATTTAGGTCTTAAAAACCTGAAAAAGGGTTAAAATTCATGAATTTATATAGTTTTTAAAGATACTATTTTTTTGAATTTTATGGTGTCCTGGAACGGTCTAAATTCATGAATTTAGGTCTTAAAAACCTGAAATAATAACCTAAATTGATAAATTTAGTCGTTTTTAAAGGTGCAAAAAAATTGAAAAATGGGGTGTCCTGGAACGGTCTTTTGCCCATTACTGACGCTAGAAAGTAACATTCATTATTTAAAACTAAACGCAATAATATTGTTCGATGACTTTACGCGTCATAATCCAACAAAAAGACCGACGATAAAGATAGTAGGCCTATGATAGGTCTTTATTATCAAGAAAATTTGATTAATTGTATTGATATTAATGGACAAGTATTCAAGCTTAAAATAAAGTACCTAACCGAAAGCTTTCTGGTAGGTTCCGAGTACGAACATAAAAAATATGCATACAGTAAAAAATACGCACTACTTATAAAATCACTGGATCACCGGATCATTGCCGGATCGGACCCTGATCAGGGTAGGAGCCCTAGTCGCGATCCCACCATTCGCTGTCAGCATGCCAACAAACTGGGGCGGCCGCACAGAAACACTGTTAGGCTAAAAAATCTCTAACAGTATCACTAATCCATGGGGGTGCGCACAGAAGGACTGTTAAGTCAGTCTTGGTTACGATCTTGGCTAGCGATCGACAACTTTATGACAACCTATCTGTGATTGGTTTCTGCAAACACATGGAGGCTACTATTGCTGCACTCAATAGTGATTCATTGTATACCATGTATATAAGACTGATATCTTTGATAATGCCCAGAAATTCATTAACGGCCTGGAAAATTCATGGCCTGGAAATGAAACCATAGAAATATTTCGCAACATGGCATACAATGATTATGACATCTACATTTTTCGGGCTGTCAATGGCAAATTAGAGGGCCGGTAACGCGGCCCTCTAATTTGCTATTGACGCCCTCAAAACATAGCTGTCATCATATCATTGCAGACGACGTTTGCTTCGTCATTCGATGATCCGAGATTAGAAACCGTACCGCTTGCATGAATTGATCTAAAACCAGGATATTGATGACTTCCCTAAAGCGTTAAAAAACATGACCACTGCATGTTAAAAACAACTGACATATTATGCGCTGCATGGCAATGGAATGACTAATTGTGTGCTAAATGTGTCTTTGTTATGTGGTTGCTTTCTCACTATCTCCGGCAATATACTGTTTATAAATCTATGCTTTCATGCAGCAATTTTCTTTAACCTGTTTATTAGAAGATCTTTATCATAAAGCACACGGATTTACTATTATGTAAACAGTCAGCACAGAAGCGAATAATCGTCACCCTCGATGTCATGCATTTACTACGACTGGTGGCAACAATCATTATTGTCAATTTCTATGGCTTATGTGACGCACTTTGTCAACATCATTGATGCGTTTTTAGTTTCAGTTATGACTGAAAAAACTGATGCTAAAAACGGAATTCCTCTCCGTACAAACTGCCACGCAAAGGGCTGTCATGCTAGGATTGAAGCAAAACTTTAGCAACTCTTCTGTGCGCACGCAGCTAGGGACTTATAAATATCTGACCATTGTAAGTGATTTGTCAGACACAAACATCTTACTATCTAACGCTGTTTCTGTGCGGTCGCCCCGATTGCTGTGTATCATCTATTTATCGTGATTGCTCCTCATGTTGAGCTTTGGGACTCGGCTACTGATAAAAGACGCTAAATACCACTATCAAAGCCTAGCATCGGGGACCAAGTTCACCTGCGTCTTTATGTATTCGGAAACTGAAACAATAAATAATGTAATTGAAAATTGAATTATAAAACAGTGACATCGGCTCGGAAACGATGCACTTCAAAAATCGACCTGAAATGGCTTGGAATTTTCTCTTGTCTTCATCAGATAATTTCCAAGGAAGCTGATGACAACTCACCTGCAACGCACTCATCGACGTCTTTTTCACATCCTGCACCTGAGAATCCCGCTGGACAGCGACATTTTCCAGCACGACATATACCGCCGTTCCGACAAGGGACCAAGCAGACGGAGAGATCACGTCGGCAACTTCGCCCGTCTTCCATCAGACGGAATCCGTATCGACATCGACATCCAAATGTCCCCTTCTGATTCTGACACAGATGTTCGCAGTTGTGAGTCCCACGAGCGCACTCATCCACATCTATGGAGCAATCCACGCCTTGCCATCCTTTCAGACACTGACACCTGCAAAGATGGTCAAGTGTATCATTAACGGACACTATCACATCTGCTGCCTGAGTTCGCAGGACTGAGTGGAAATTTTGGTTCATTTCCATTGCTCGTTGAGCAGGTCGGGGGCTAGCATGAAGTTATGCAGGGAACGAGGTCGTACGTGAAACTTTCACACAGCATTGTACACATGTTGACAACTACAAAATTGCATGTCTGCAGGATCATATCCACGGAGATGGATTCGTCTGTCGCTTTACTCCTGAGGTGACGCGATTCAATCTCAACCATCGTATGCAATCGAATTGGCCCAAGAAAGTCGTTTTGGGGAACACACCAGTTATCGTTGTCACATTGAAGACTGAACATTTGCCAGGTGAAGAGTACCTATCTTTCACTCGATGTTTCTCCTTGATAAATTCATCAAATGGAAATATTATTCACATCGCTCGACTACTCACGATCTAAATTTGCTGACTGTGTATCTTCAATGCGGTGTCAATGATTTAGTTCGTCAGAATTCAGGTTTGAATTTGCATTCTATACCGCTGGAAGTGTACCGCGTACATGCATAAAATGAAGTCGTTAAAATAAATAAAATAAAGTTTTAAATAAAATCATAATAGTTAAAAAAATGCTATCGATGCACAAGGTCAGCCGAATATAAACATGATAGACCTACTTAACACTACATTTTAGATCAAGGAGATACCGAATATCAATACAGCACACTTAGTTTCATTGCATGCAACTATCTCTCAGTGGCATGAAATTGATCTGACGATGCGCAACCTCCCAGTTGGATACCAGGACCGCGGACGTCATGTACATACAATGAAAATATGTGCTGTTCTCAATCGCATGTTTTCATTTAAAAAAAAAGTTTTCGTATTTGAATTTCTAATTGGTGACAAGACACGGCCGACAACTTCATTACATGTTAATTTAGAATATCATTCACATCCATATTTTCATTTTTTCTACAAACATTTCACATCAACAATCTGACAGTGTTTACTGCAATCTTACCTTCTGTTGACACATAACGCAGAATTCTGACAGACTGGAGTACATGTGTCTGACAGTGCATTGCATGTTTTGCCGTCTCTCGACAAGATGTAGCCGTCATGACAGCGGCATGAATATCCTCCAATCAGATTCGTGCATTTCTGCTGGCATTTATTGAGAAGAGGGTTTCGACATTCGTTGACGTCATCAGAACAGTCTTGGCCTGTCCATGAGTCCGTACATTGGCACTGACCGAATCTACAGAGTCCTCCATTGAGACAAGGTGTGAGACACACTCGAAGATCCCGCTTGCATCGGCGGGCGTCATCAGAAAGTCGATAACCTCTGTTACATCCGCACTGATACCCGCCATGAGAATTGATGCATGTTTGATTGCAATGATTGAGAGAAGGATTTTGACATTCATCAATGTCTTTTTCACATTGTGACCCTGGAAGTGAGAGAAAACAAAGTAGAAAGAAGTAATTATTAAAGAACACATACTGAAGTTTGCTATAATAGCCACAGAACTGGGCAACTAGCTCCACCATTCAGTGTTTTTAGAAGGGAGGTCTCGTATACCGACACACACTCTCTCAAGCAATAAGCTGTCGTCGGCACAGAATTAAATATTTTGTTTATCTGCTTCGGTTTGCTAGAAGAGTGATTAATACGAAATGGACGGCGCATTGAGGAACCTATTAGGTGGGCAAAAAGGAATCCCTAATACCTTACAGAGACAGGAAAAAAAGTCGTGCGTCGCTTGCGGATTAATGTGAGTTCCAGCAAAGTGCTTCGATTGCCAAAATTCCTTCAGATTCGAAGAATTCAGATCATTGTCCACAAGTTTTGTCCATAATGTTGGCCCTCCCGATCATTATTAAAGAAAGTAGCAGGCATACGAAAATTAGTTCACTTGATGTTTTCACATCCTCTCCTCGGCATTCCTCACTGTATAGTGCATACATTGAATCGAAGCCAGGCATCGATGTGTGTTTTGGTGTTTGCGAAGTGATATCACAGCACGCACGCATCTCTCACTGGCTCTGTTGTCCTTTGCTGACAGCTTATTGTTTGCCATTTCCAATACCAAGTGATACACGAATTATCCATTCGAGAAGGAGCAAGTTTTCTAAATTCGGTGATGTGCCCTCTCAATATTAAGGTTACATACAATTCTTCCTTTCTAGGAAACCGAAGCGCGCGCAGATGAATCTATTTCTGTGGTCGTCGGCTTTGGACACCAGCCAGTGAGTGGTGTGCGTGTTGTAATACCACTTCGGACACATCAAAATACATCGCTATCTAGCTACATTCAGTGTATGCAGTGAGGAATGCTGAGAAGAGGGTGGTGAAATCATCAGGTAAACCAATTTTCGTGCGCCTGCTATCTTCTCTAATAATTATCGGAAGGACCAGCATTATGGAGAACACGTGTGCGCAATTATTTGAATTTTTCGAATCTGAGCGAATTATGGCGATCGAAGTACTTTGATGGAATTTACAGTATTCCGCAAGCGACAAACGATTTCTTCTATCTCTCTAAGGTAATAGGAATTCCTTTTTGCCTGCTTACTAAGTTCCAACGTATGTGCCATCGTTTTGAGTTAGTCTTCACTTCTGGTAAACTAATTCTTTGATAATAACACACATCCTCCGTGGCAAAGTGGTTGAGTGCTCGGTTTAGAGAACTTTCAGTCCTGTGGTCGAACCCCGAAAGTGTCATTGGAAGTCGGGACGATGCACATCCGGAATAAAAGATCAAGACGTTCCAGATACAGGTCTGACTATGTCAACAGCGTGCAAGCCCCAGTATGGAGGAGTAGTGACATTCAACCATCATCACAGACTGAAGTACAGCAAGCAGTATAGCAAGGAATATTCAGTAAAGGATGATTCTGAAAAATGAATCTTAGCAAACACCCTGAAGTGGATTCCATGGGAACTACATTCAAATCTATGGTCGTGAAGTGATGATTGCCTTGTCTGGTGTTCTCTGATCCTTGCTCCAAAGTAGCTCTCTATGTCCTACCTAAGCAAGTGACGTGTGAGTGACAGAACTGAAGCTTGAATGTCACTGCTCCCCATGCTGGGGGCTTGGACGGAGCTAACATAGACAGACTTTAATCTGGAGCACTATGACACTTTTTGTCCGAATGCCCTTCCTCCAGACTTCCAATGACACTTTCAGTTTCGGGGCTCGACATCTGGACCGAGCGATTAAAGCACTTAACCACTGTGCCACGGAGACTGTAAGTAATGTGTGGGACAACCTCATATTAAAATTGATAAACAAAACATCCAAGAGGGATTTTAGAGCAGACAATTTGAGGCAGTAACATGCAATTTTCTGGCATCAAACAAGCAGTTATAATTGAAAAAGTTAAAACTGAGGTGCCTAGAAAATACTGCAAAAGTTGTGATACTTCAAAAGATCAAATTTTGCCAATAAAAGTAAGTTTGATGCAGAAGTTCCCTTCTATGTTCAGCTTGTTCATAAAGATTTGCTTGTGAATGGGTCAGGGATATTCAGTTTATTTACAAAGTTTAAGAAATTGATCAATGTATGTTCTCTGTTTCATGTATCAGAATAATGGACTCTGCACGCACATCGATCACAAGGATCAATGAAATCATGAAGTGAATGGTCCTGCCCACCGACACGATTCTGCGTTCGTGCTCATGCAAGCTCGAAGCCAGTCGGGTGTATTTTATCTTAAGCCGCGAGCTGAACCGAAGCTGCGGTTAAGCCGGTTTTAGTCGACTCTCATGTGCAGGTCTGAATCTCACAGATGAATCAGAATTACTACAGTTATGGTGAAGAAAGTCCAAAACACTGATGAAATATTTCCTCTCCTTGTTGCGAGATCCTTTAACCGCTATCAATGGCCATCGTCAAGCGAGTCCAGAATTACTACGTTTTCTGTTGCAAGCATGGGTGCCAAGCCGTTGTACGACATTTAATGGTTCGGGCACGCTCTCTCAGGTTCTGTCGGGTCTGGGTCCAGACATGAGGGGTGCGAAGCCGTAATACAGCAGTCCGTTCTATTTCTTCAACCAGTTTCCAGGAGAAATCCATTAGTTCATAGTACGGAAGTCACCAATCTTATGAGACTCGATTTCAAGGAGGGTTCTCACATACAGCAGTCCATTCTGTATGAGCATGAACGGGCCACATGTCAAACAGAGCTACCGGTTGGGTTCAAGTGGATAGCGCAATTCCATGAATCAAGAGCTCCGTAAGTGTGTAGTGTGCAGCCTGCAGAGTGCGTACACGAATGTATGCATTGGAGACAGCTGTGACCAAGCATGAGCTGCGTGGAGTTGGGTGAATTTTTCAGTGCCTTCAGAAAAGTTTCAACTATCTTGTTTCACATATCATATCGGCTATAATGTGTCTGTGACTTTTAGCCCAGCTGATAATCTTCTGACACGCTGAGCCGGCCACTGAGCAGCTCGGCTTTGCACATCTTTATTTTCGTCTATGATCAATCACACGTTCCCTAATTGATCCTGGAAAATCCTGAAAAGTATTGCTACTGATCAATGTGAATGTTAAGAAAAGCAGAATAGGTTATCCTAATTTGCTTTCGCTGATTGGCTCATTCAGTTCTCCTGTACTCATTGGCTGCAGGAAAATCTATTGAAGGAAAATGTCCGTGAGCATCAGAGGAAACTTGAATTACCTGTCATCCAACGGGTACATTCACATGTACCACGAACACATCGTCCACCATTGAGACACGGTTTTACACACGCATACCGCTCGCATCGCAGTCCATCTCCCATCAGTCGATATCCATTGCGGCACGTACAGCGGAAGCTGCCGAACGTGTTGATACATTCGTGTTCGCATGGATGTGTGAGACATTCATCATAATCGTGTTGACATGCCGATCCTTTCCAGCCCGATGGGCAGATGCAGCGGCCCGACACACAATTTCCGCCATTGAAACATCCAGGGAGACAGACTGACATATCTCGTACGCAGAGACCGCTGACCTGCGGAGAGGATGCAGAAATACAATTCGAAGGAAAGTGATTATGTACCTGTTGCATGTGAGGAAGTCAATGAACCTCCCTCCATTTTAATGTTATGATCCTTCTCCATTTGCAGAGAATCACGGAGCTAGCAGATCGATTAGAAATGGTTCATGTCTTCGTATTCGCTACCAGTTAGATACGTCAGACTCTGGTCTAAGATATGATTGGTCATAAGGACTCAGAGACAAACTGATACAAAAGCAACTTTTTGTAAAAATGCACTGAATACTACTTGTAATCAGATATAAGTAATAAAATTATTTCATTCATCTTATTATTGTAACAAATGCGAGAAGGAGGTGCCCAAGGATACGTTTACATTTAGCAATGATATGAAACAGATGCAGTCTAGCTATACCAGTATCGTCTTCCTATGTATTAACAGTCTCAATTAGGCTATTATGTGTCTTGCTTTTAAAGCAAAACATGGATCAGATTCGTTGACCACTTAGTGCCACAGTAGAGCATAAGTGAGACATAGAAGATACTTTTTGAAATTGTAGCAAAAATAAGCATATTCAAAATAGGTTTTGTACATGAGGTGAGGCTTAACGTTCATTCATCTATACTTGAATTACATGTTAACCAATTCGATATATGCATAATGTAAATTAATTGCAACCTGTATTTCCAACAATATTGAATAGAAAATGAATATGCCTATTATTAATCCACGGGTCACGTGACTTGGTGCAAAATGACTCCAGCCGACTCATATGCATCATGAGTGGAATACATTTCTAGGCACACTTGAAACATACACTTGAATATAAAATTCAAGTTTTGAGTATTACTCTGTAATTGTACACTGTGTATGATATTCTATTAAAAATTTATTGAAATGACTGCGTCCACACATGTCAAGAGGAATCCCAAATTGTGTTAAAATGAAAGCATCCATAGATCGTCATTATGGATCTATAGGAGGCATCTGACGCTGAAGACCTCTCTAATTTGTATCTTAGCCACTTTAATTTCATTAAAATTGACTTCTAATTTGAAGAGTTTTCATCTTTAATTAACTGAAAGAAAAGGGACCCGTTTTTGTATTCTAGAAAATCAGTAATTTCAGATGATTTACCAGTTTATAACCGGACCAGCAGCGACAAATATAGCCTCCATTTTTATTGACACACTTTTGATCACATTTGTGAAGACCATCCAAGCATTCGTCAACATCTTGCTCACAGCTTGTTCCCTTCCAAGCTGTCGGACACAGGCATCTGCCATCGACGCATCGACCTCTATTCTGACAGGATGGTAAACACGTACTGGGATCTCGCTGACATGAACGCTGATTACTTGCAAGACGATAACCAGGATAGCAACCGCACTCGTAAGTACCAGGTACATTTCTGAAATAAACAACAAAGTTCGGTCATGACAGTATTCGAGTGATTTGAAGATATCAATAGTGCTGTGACAGTGAAGAACTCTATGTGTATGACACGCACGCCACTGACTGCTGCCTGAGGTTCACTGCCTATTCAGTGACGACCTATTGTTTGACCGTAGATTGCGTATGGTGTGTAGCATTTCATTATCGCATATGTGATATGACTGCCATTCTAGGAAACGACCACTAGGAGGAACAAGCAGTCTAATTCTGGCAGGTCCCAGTGGCACAGTGGTTAAGTGCTTGATCTAGCGATCCCTTGGTCCAGAAGTCGAACCCCGAAAGTGTCATTCCAAGTCGACAGGAAGGGCATCTGGACTAAAAGCACCACAGTCAGCACCGTCCAAGCACCTAGTATGGGGATTAGCACCGTTAAAATTTCATTCATAGCGAAGAAATGAAAGCGATAGCTATTAATATGCTGAATGTTCTTCCCACAGAATTAGATTCATCTGCGTGCGTCTCGGTTTCCTAGCAAGGAAGAGTTATACGCAACCTTAACATCGAAATGGAATATCACAGAATTAGACAACTTGCTCCTTCTCGAATGAATAATTCGTGTATCACTTGGTATTAGAAATGGCAAACAATAAGCTGACAGCAGAGGACACCAGAGCCAGTGAGAGATGCGTACGTGCTGTGATATCACTTCGCACACACCACAACACACATCGTCTGGTTAACATTCGATTCAGTGCATGCACTATACAGTGAGGAATGCCGAGGAGAGGATGTGAAACATCAAGTGAACTAATTTTCGTACGCCTGCAACGTTTTTTAATAATGATCGGAAGGGTCAACATTATGGAGAAAACTTGTGGGCAATGATCTGAATTCTTCGAATCTGAAGGAATTTGTGCAATCGAAGCACTTTGCTTGAACTCACATTAATCCGCAAGCGACGCACGACTTTTTTCCTGTCTCTGTAAGGTATTATGAATTCCTTTTTGCCCACTTAATAGGTTCGTAGATATTTCGTACTAATCACACTTCTAGCAAACCGAAGCAGATAAACAAAATATCTAATTCTGTGGTTCTTCCAGATGGGTTCAATGACTGAGAAGTCATTATTTCGGATTTCTCGATCTGTCTAACTCCACACTCCACAGTAAAATACACGAGCTTTCGATGGCTCTCAGCACACTTTCATCATGTGATAAAAAGCGATAGCTGTTACACAATGCATCGAAAGGTGCAGCGACAGACTTCGGCTTGCAACATATTTGTGTATTTAGGAATAACTTATAGACATTCTATTTAACAGAAGTAATATTCCGTCACAAAATTTTCATCACTTTAACAAAATACTGACCTGCATAACTGGTCACAGTCATGCCGACTGCTATTCGATCCTTGTGTCACTCTGCATTCATCTACGTCGTTTTGACAAGAAGGTCCGGTCCAGCCTGGAGTACAGAAGCAGCGATTCCCTTCCACACAGCGACCTCCATTCCTGCACAGAGGTTGGCACTCCGGAATATTGGATTCACAATCTCGGCCGTTACTCGCCAATTGGAAGCCGGGTCTACATCGACATTGGTATGTCCCTTTCAGGTTATCACAGAGCTGTCCACAAACCTTTTCCAGGCTTTTGCACTCGTTAACATCCTCCTCGCATGTGGGCCCGGTCCAGCCTACATTGCAGACGCAGCGTCCGCGCAAACACTGGCCACCGTTGGCACAGCACGGTAAACATTGGGTGGCATCACGTACACAAGTCGTGGAGTTGGTGGTGAGCCGGAATCCTGGCTGACAGCGACATGTGTGAGTACCAGGGAGGTTGACGCACTCATGAGGAGCACAAGGGTTTCTTATCTTGCATTCATTCACGTCTTCTTCACAAATAGAGCCTGTCCAGCCTTTTTGACAAATGCAGCGACTGTTCTGGCAGTATCCTCCGCTTCGACACGCTGGAAGACAGACGTCTGGGTCTCTTTCACATCTTCTACCATCAGAATTGAGACGATATCCAAAGCGACATCGACATGTATATGAGCCGACTACATTGTGACACTCATGCTGGCATGCATGCCTCCTTTGAGGATCTCTGCATTCGTCGATGTCAGTGTTACAGCGGGTGCCGGTCCATCCGGGCAGACAGACGCACTGTCCGTCTCGACAGCTTCCATGAAAACATTCGATGCAGACTCGACGATCCCTTCGACAAGAGATTCCAGTCCAATGACCGACGCATCTACAGCGACCTGAAAGTCATCAAATAACAGTTCAGACATCACACAATTCACAGACTACAATGAATCATTTTTCTCATCAAATATCAGCTCAGATATCACTCAATTCACACACACTACAGGGGATTATGTTTCTCATCAAATATTAGCTCAGACAAGGAGGTCATAACTTTTCCCTACTGAAAGTGACGTATTGCCTGCCTCCTGGCCGTTATTATATTTGACCTCCTTGGCTCAGATATCACACAATTCACAGACTACTGGGGATTATGTTTCTCATCAAATATCACCTCAGACATCACACAATTCACAGACTACTGGGGATTATGTTTCTCATCAAATATCACCTCAGACATCACACAATTCACAGACTACTGGGGATTATGTTTCTCATCAAATATCACCTCAGACATCACACAATTCAAAGACTACTGGGGATTATGTTGCGTATCAAATATTAGCTCAGACATCACACAATTCACAGACTACAACGAACGTTTTAAGATTTCTTCTCATGCTGCACCCATTGCTGAGTGGTTTATTAGTTTCCAACTTTCTAAAAATTGATCCATCGCCTATTGTGTCCGAGTTGCGACTTGCGTGCTCACATTGTTTAAATCTCCTTTTCACTATTCATGATCGACAATTTTCGCAAATCATAGCCACTTCTGTAATATATCTGAGAAGGGAATCTATAGTATAAACGAACGGTTAAGTTGGATCACGAATATACTTAGGGCTTTAGTGGCGTTGGGATGCATTCAATGCATGGAGGAGCTCCATAGATATACATGCACATGCACAGAATGTATGCAGCTCCTAACACTAGACCGGGAGTCAATACGAAGTCGTACATAGAACGCTGCAGCATTGTACATCTCTTGAGTACAAAACTGCACGGCTGTCGGATCCATGGAAATTAAAAATGTTTTCCGAAGTGGAAGAGAATAGAAATTGACTCAAGGTCGTGCCACCTCCGGGGGAACTAAGTTGGGGCATGAATGGCCAATGAAGTGCTTGGAATTACACATGTGACTGATTCTAACCCACAGAGATAAATTGCCTTGTCTGCGTGTTCGATCTAGAGAAAACATTCCTTAATACTGATGGTCACGGCCAGAACTAGAAATGAGGGGCAAGAAGATTAATTTTCCACTGAACGTAATACAAATTTCAGCCTGAATTCTGACGAACCAGAAGATTGACACCACATTAAACGTACACAGTCAGTAAATTTAGATGGCGAAGGTCGAACGGTGTGAATAATATTTTCATTTGACGAATTTATCACTAAGAAAAACTGAGTCACAGATGTGTACATTTCATTTAACAGGCCTGCCTGCAGTCTCACTGTTGAGGTACGCTGTCCAATGATTCGAACTGCTTCTGTAATGCGCGCGCTTGGCCACTCACGAATGTCAGAGAGACGAATTTCTATATCAATCTCTATCGCTTGCTACCATGGCATGCAATGGCTAAGATAGGAGTATGCCCACTCTGGACTGACCCACACTTGAATGAATCTCTGTGATCAAAACCAATGATGCAGCGTCGACAAGTTTAAGTGAAGATGCATTCGACTTCGGTGCGATTATCGTGCTTTCCATGAAACTTAATTTCAGTGCATTTGTAGATATCAATTTCTATGGCCGGATCGCCTGTCTGTTGTGAATAGCTCGGATGGAAAAGTCAGAAGTATTTCCAATGTAGAAACCGCGACACATGGACATGAACATGATTTCCTTGAGTTATTGACAGTAGATAAAGGTCGAAAGGGGACCATTTATCGATATGATTTGCCTAGAAAGAGGTTACAGGTCATACCACAGAATTAGACTGTTAAGCACATCACTTTGCTAGAAGTACAAACTGATTCAAAACAATGGTACATGCAGGAACTTACCAAGTGGGCAAAAAGGAATTCCTAATGCCTTACGGAGATAGAAAAAAGGTCGAGCGTCGCTTAATGCTGTGCATTCCTTCAAAATGCTCCGATTGCCACGATTCCTTCAGATTCGAAGAATTCAGATCATTGAGCAGAAGTTTTCTCGACAATGTTGGGCCCTCCAATCATTATTAAAAAAGTTAGCAGGCGCACGAAAAGCGTTCACAAACTTCTCTGTAGAACTTGACATCGACTTTGTCTCTTTGCTGTGTGATCCGGTTGATATCAGTCACTGAATTTTCGCACTATTTGGCGTGTTTAGTGTTGAACTGGCTGCTCATTGTTCGATTGCTATTGTATTATGTCAGCAGATTGCGCCATTTCGTAGGCATTACATGTTCCAATGTTTCCTTTCTAGTCAAGAAGAAGAGAAGACTTGTCTAATTCTGTGGGTCGTACTCTTTCATATGAGTGGTCGTCCGAAACAAAAGAATGAAATAGAAGTGGATGCAGATGAAATGGCTAATATTAATTTGTTGAAATAGCCGTGGTTGAAAGTGAAAGTCAGTACAACGTATGAATATTATACAAATCAAAGGAACAGTGGTTGTGAATGAATACGATGACACATATGTAACAGCCTGTAGATACTTTTGTATCAAAGAAAAATCTCTTGTACTTTAATCAGCAGTCAGTAATTCAAGAAAATCGTGCTTAAAAATAATATAAATGGTCCCTAAATGCTAAAACTAACATGTCACAATTACTCCATTGATTAATTTGATTTTTAGTAGTTTTCTGTGTGGCATGGAAGTATATTGTGCTAGGATTACTTACTTACGTCCCCGTTTTATCGTCCTTGTCCATGTTGAATGGGGTCACACAGTTGAACGGGGGCCAGACAGTTATAAAATAGCTTGAGTTTGATACATTAGCGAATTATTTGTGCTGCAATTTGATTGTGTGATTTTCAATTATGAAATATAGGTCGTTTCTCCCTCTCTCACTCTAGCTCAATGCTCATCATTGTACTACGGAGTATTGAAAACAGTCTCTCTCGCGTTCACTGACAGGGAATTTTGGTGATATTGCTTTCA
Organism: Prostheceraeus crozeri; assembly: GCA_907163375.1. Classification (NCBI taxonomy): domain Eukaryota; kingdom Metazoa; phylum Platyhelminthes; order Polycladida; family Euryleptidae; genus Prostheceraeus; species Prostheceraeus crozeri. Next base: position 92,623 of record CAJQUW010007166.1, read on the forward strand.
AACACATTACATAATAAATATCAACGCTACCATGAATGTTGCATCCATTTTTATGCTCCATAATCTGCTTGCAGCAACAAGCAATTTCAAATTTCAAGTATTTCGAGTATACTTATGCATCTCCTTCCATCCGGAGTATTTGAATGAGGATGAAGAGAGCACTTCTTTACAATGAATTGATGGAAAGTGCAAGTCCTCGTTTATTATACTCCATTACAATAAATAATGTGACATCGATTTGTAGAAGAGTTAATCCAGATATTTCTCTTTGGCCAATAAGAATCTTTGAATTCTTTGAGGAAGACTTGTTGCTAACTCATAATTTTCGAGTCAAGCATATGAACTGGTGATGTCGTTCTTTGTTCTCACCGAGCTGCTTGTCAATCTGATCGTGATGCAATTTATCGCTTTATCAAATGCCTGTCCAAGTCCTTTCTCACTTACGTACGGAGTCTGCTTGTACTGGGACACAAGCACCAAAGGCAACTGGTGCGACTCTCAACGTTTCTGTGGGAAATTCAACGGAGAACTGGTGACAGGTCAAAATGTCATCAAACTCAACTGGAAGAACTTGGGAGTTGGTCATTACTTTATCGGAATGACCGACACTCTGATTGAGAGAGGATCGAATCCTGATGGTTGGAGATGGACGGATGGCAGCGTCACACCGAACTCGACTGAGTTGGCGTGGTGTCCGGGAGAACCTGGGAGTCACGGTAAGATTCAAGACTATGGCATACAGATTTATAATGGTGGCACATTTGCAGAAATTTACAAAGTCAACAATCATCCAACCTGGTGTCCAATCCCCATGTGCCAACCAAGAAATGGATTGACTCCCTCATGGCCAACCCAGCGGTCCCATCGATTCCTAGAGGTTCCAGTTGATGTATTTTCTGACCCCGATGACTACGCAGGAGAAGGAGGATGCACACGCGATGTTACAAATGTGAAGAAAGTCAAAGATTGTGCTGTTGAATGCTCAGGAGAAGAATTTGACTGGTGTGTTGCTTTCTATCATCATGCCGGCTCTGGATTCTGCAAGCTCGTGTTGTACACTGACCAGAGCGTGGATATGGGAGCTGCAGTTGGATGGAAGAAGTTTGTGAGGCAATAGGAGGCTATTTGGGATGACTCCATAGAACTTTACATGCATACATCTATTGATGTTTTAGATCAGAACAACAACTGAATACTTGCTAGCTGACCTTCAAGAAAACATCTTGTACGTGTATATTCAACTTTCCTCTGCTCCTACGTTGAATTAGTAATTTGCTTTGAGGATTCTGTTGTAAGTTATCAAGTTCAGAATTGCATGTACTTGGTCCACAGATTTTAACGCATTAGATAATATATATTAAAAACCTGCACAAATTCAAAACAGTTTTCAATTCAATAAAATGCAACGCTGGGATGGCATATTTTTGCACATCGCTTTAGGTAAGGTATACAAGTCACGTAAGTCCTGGACCTAGAATGAGCCTTTGCAGAGAATGAGGTTATTCTTGAAACTTCTTGAGTATTTCCAAGTATTCCCAATGGAGAAATTGCAGCGTATTGCTCATAAACACTATTTCTTGAGTTACTGACTTTCATGAAAGACGAAGTATTTCTTCAAAATTATTTGTTTAGAAAGCATCTATACTAATACTCACCTATGTGAGTGATCGTCCGAAAGAAATGAGCAAAGTACAAGTATACAGACATCCAACGGAGAGGAAATGGGAGATATTACTTGAAGCTTCCATGAAAATGTTATGAAGTCATAAAACAATATAAGAAATTGACATTTGAATATTGACAATACAAACCGAAGTCATTGCTTAGTACAAGTCAAAGAAGAGAGATTATGAACAAGAGCGACATTCTGTTGATGCCTCCTCTACATTGAAGTGTCTCTTCGACTTCAAGCTGCAGTCAAGACTTCAATGACATCGTGTTTACAAGCAACACAATGTCTCCCTTGGAAGTACATGGGGTCATGGCTATTCATGACAGACAAGTGATCTGATCCGGCTGACTTGCAGTTTTGTAGTAGTCTGAAGGTGTACAGCGCTATGTGAAGGCTACGCGAGTTTCTGCAGCGAACGAGGTCGAAAGTGCGACTTCTTTCTTCTTGTCAGACAGGATGAAGGAAAAACACATGTCCGTCTAATGGGACGCAGATAGCAGTTTTTGGCAAAAATGATTTTTTCTATGTTTTCTCTTATCATCTGAAAAGTGTCAAGTCTAGAGTCATAATTTTCGGCAATCCACGTCTTTAAGTCATTTCTTGTCATGTGTATGTGACATTATCATGCTTCTGATCGGCGATGTATGCGAGAAATGTGGTACAATGTGGACAAAGTGGGCCAACATGTTGCTGTTTGCCGATGGAAGGGGACTTGCCAAATCTGAATGTGTTTAGCTTCACACATAGATGTTCACACACATGATAAGAAATGACTTAAAGACATTCCATGTCAAAAATTATGAAGATGGGCTTAGTACTTTTCAGATGATAAAAAAGCAGAAAATTTCATCTGCATGTTAGATCTAAATGTGTTTTTCTTTGATCCTGTCTGACAAGAAGAGGAACTAACCACAACTCGGCAGATGCGCAGATTCGTAGTAGGCACATCATTCTGTGAAAGTCTCATTTTCGGCCTCATTCCCTGCAGAAACTCGTTATGGCTGCCGGACTATAGCTCACATCGATTTTGATGAATAAAGGAAATATGCTGCTTCTCTGCTACCTGTCCAAGGCTTGGACTTGTAGCACACGACACATCGAGCGGAAAATCGTGCAGTGAAACAGAGTTTTGCACATGCTGATTGCACATGTATATTGATTCAAATAAGCTCCGAGCGGAGCCAAGTATACAAAGATCAAAGTCACAGTGAATCACTCATAAAAAAGTCAAGTCTGCGTATGAAAATATTGACTGTGCGAGCATCTGCTAAGTTATTCCATGTTGGAACGATGCGATGGGTGAAAAGTTACACCGACTAATCAAACGAGCGTGGCGACGTAGGAGGCGATACGTATGTCCACGTGTTCGAAAATAATTGGAATAGGTAAAGAAAATTTACACGTTTAGATGCACTTCTATACCGCATATGTCTAAAACCGATAAAGCAAACTGTGTGCCGGTCTTATATTTTCATAAAATATAACATGTTTTTCAACGGTCTTTGAGAAGATAAATTCTCTTTCTTTCTACTCAAGTTGTTGGATGTTCAACGCACTTTTTACTTCATACATGGACAGATTACGATGATATATTAAATCGATTCACTCATTTTCAATCGTTCCAAATTCTAAACATATTTCTTTTCAAATTAAACTTCGTCGCATGTGGCATAATCCTTCTTGAAAGAACATTGCAGGCATGCTGTTTATCGGCAAAATCTGAAGAACTGTCAGGTTTGCTCACCTCGTCTGCAGACTCCTCCGTTCTCGCATGCAGGAAAACATGCATTCGGATCCTTCCTACAAGTTCTGCCATCACTGGAAATGAGATAGCCCGGTCGGCGGCATTTACATTCATATCCTCCTTGCCTATTGATGCAGGTCTCTTCACATGGTCTTCTCTGCTCACATTCATTCACATCCTGCTCACAGGCTTTCCCCATCCACTGTTGAGGACACTGACAGCGGCCATTCACACATCTTCCACCGTTTCGACACTCAGGCAAGCACACGGTGGCGTCCCGGATGCATGTCTGACCGTTGGAATCAAGCATGTAACCGTTGGGACATCCACAGGAGTACGATCCAGGTTTGTTAACGCAGTGATGGGAACAGGCATGCTGCCCACTGCGGCATTCATCCACGTCCTGAGTGCAGTTCTCACCGGTCCACCCTGCAGTACATCGACAACGACCGTTCACACATCGGCCGCCATGCTGACAGGCAGTGGAACAGACCGCAGGGTCCAGTACACACCTCCGACCGTCCGCTAGCAGGAGGAAATTGCGACGACACGTACAATTGTAGCCGCCTTCCGTGTTGATGCAATGATGATCGCAGCGATGCACACTCTCCGCGCATTCGTCCACGTCTTGTCGGCACCCGGGTCCTCGCCACTGTGTCGGGCATCTGCAGAACCCTTCCTACAAGGAAATGAAAGAAAAGGTTTGCAGGTGTCTTTCGGTATTGGTCTCATGTCAACCCACGGCACATTGCAATAGCCTCAAAAGCGAGTTCTCGGGTGCAGCATTATCTTCAACAACCGGATTACAGGAGCATTAACAGGAGGAAACATTTTTAGCGCGTACAGCATTACCTTGGTTCTAACTGCTGATAACCTTTTGTTAATGAGATAAAAGGTTGTAGTGAAAATTCAATATCAAAAAAAAAACGTTGATCTTGAGTGCTACGACACCGAAGGCATGGTTTCTGGTGAGAGACACAAGTTGCAATGTTATCGATTTTCAGACTCGTGAAATGATTTGTCTTTTCTTAGAATTTTTTTAGACGTCTCTGGGGTTAACAAATTAACACTTGCATCTAAATTATTGACTAAATAAACTGAGACAACATTAATCGCCGGCATCTGAGAACAGCGACTCGTATGGGAGTAGGGACATAATTCTATGAAACGCACGGGCGATTAGAACAAGCATGGCATCGATTTTGCTGCTTAGAAAGTAACAAGAATATTCAGGAGCTGCAGGACTGTTGGTGCTTCACTTGAACACACAGGACTGGACAACCTGCTCCTTCAGCGTTCCTAGAAGCGATGAGTTGAATATCGCATACTACATGAAATGGCATACACTCTCTCATACAGCAAGCTGTCAGCCGACTTTTGGATACCAGCCAGTGAGTGGCGTGCGTGCTGCAATATCACTTCGGATACCCCAATACATTCAGTGTATGCAGTGAGGAATACTGAGAAGGGGCTGGTGAAATGATCAGGTGAACCAATTTCCATGCGCCTGCCATCTTCTTTTATAATGATAGGAAATATCAACATTGTGGAGAAAACTTGTGCGCATGATCTGAATTCTTCGAATCTAAAGGTATCGTGGTAAACGAAGCACTTTGATGAATTTACAGCAATCCGCAAGCGACGCACGAATTAGGAATTCCTTTTTGCCGACTTACTCAGTTCCAGCATGTGCCATCGCTTTGAATTAGTCTTCACCTCAAGTAGACTGGAAGAGTCAACCAATCGAACTTTGTGCTTGAGCATCTCACTTGCACACCTCACTGCTTGAGCTACATTACAACAAACCGCTTCAAGAGGCTTAGCTGAAACCGTAGAGCAGTAATATACAGAGCTGCAATTCAATTGAATATTTCACAATTCAATGAGACATTTTATTGAACCATTCTTACCTGACAAGCGCCTCCGTTGTGGCATGACTGCAAGCAGACTCGTGGATCACGAATGCACGACCTCTCATCGGTGGCCAGTCTGTATCCACGTCGACAGCGGCATCGGAACCCACCGCGAGTATTTTCACATTCATGAGCGCAACCGTGTGCCGTTGTAGTACATTCATCCTGGTCATGTTCACAGGAATCACCTGTCCAACCACTTCGACAAAGACACCGTCCGTCACGACATGTCCCGCCGTTCACGCAGTCCGGAACACAGTAGCGGGGATCTCGACGACACGATCTTCCGTCTGATTGAAGAAGGAATCCAGCTGGACAGCGACACTCGTAACCACCTTGTATGTTGACGCATTCATGGGTGCATCTGCAATAGAAGGAAGTTAGGACAGATCCCATCCGTATTTGAAAACACAATTTAATTTGCTTGATCGGATGTAAGTCATTTCAAGTCTGCATGCTTTCCAACAGGTAATCACAAGCGAATCGCTATGCAGTAATGCGTGTGTGAAATACTCACCGGCTCTTGTTCTCACTGCATTCATCCACATCCTTCTCACATCTTGTTCCCGTCCATCCAACTCGACATGCACACTGACCGTCCCGGCATTCCCCTTCGTTGCGACAGTCAGGAACACAGATACGCGTGTCACGTTCACAGGTTCGACCATCTCTCCTCAGGATGTATCCATAACGACACACGCATCGATACGCGCCGCGGGCATTCTGACAGTCCTGGGTGATGAAGGCGAAGGTCAGTCGATGAATTTCGAAGTCTAGCATGCACACATTGCCAATTGTCAATTGACAATGACATTGAAAAAACTATCTAAAAATAATTGTTTTGGGCCAATCGTCCGAGTGATGGATAAATTTTGAGCGATTTGGAGGTCAGCAAAATGGAACCTGAATACTAGATCAGATGCCCAGAGTGTTTAACGTGGTTAGAAAGGTGACCAACAGTTCGGCCACCAGAGCGAGCTTCTGCAGAGAGCGAGGCGGAAAATTTGACTTTCACAGAATAGTGCACACCCGATCTGCGCGTCTGCCGAGTTCTACCCGACCGGTCTTCTTGTCAGACACGATCAAAGAAAAGCACATGTTAATCCAATGGAACGTAGATTGCAGTTTTGGCAAAATTGAAATTTTGTATGTTTTCTATGAAAAGTACTGCAGAGCCACAAATTTTGACATGGCATGGCTCCAAATCATTTCCTATCATGTTCATTTACCTTTGTCTATGAAGTTGCACATATTCAGATTAAGCAGGCTTCCTCTGTCGAGATTTAATCTACATCTGACCACAGTCTTACGCATATTGCCGATCAGAAACATGACAATGACACATTCACATCAAAGGAAATTACCTGAAGACATCCCATGTCAAAAATTGTGGATCTAGACTTAGTATTTTTAACTTAATCACAGGAAACATTGAAAAATTCATTTTTACCAAAAACTGCGATCTGCGTCCCATTGGATCTACATGTGTTTTTCTTTGATCCCATCTGACAAGAAGTAGAACTCACTAGAACGCGGCAGACGCACCAATTCGTAGTAGGTGTACATCATTCTGTGAAAGTCTCATTTTTGGCCTTGTTCCCCGCAGAAACTCGCTCTGGCTGCCGAACTATTAATCAAGCGGAAGATCAGACAATATGGTTCACACGCTCACCTGCTCACAGGAATGCGCACCGGTTGCACATTCATCAACATCCTCTCCACATGTCTTTCCTCTCCACTGTGTAGGACATTGACATCTGCCGTCTTCACATCGTCCACCATTTTCACAGGTTGGATGACACCAGCGAGGATCAGCTCCACAAGTGTAGCCATCAGTGGCCAAGATATAACCTTGTCTGCATTTACACCTGAAGGAGACGAAAAGGGTAACCAAACGCGAAAGGAAGATGCTTCCAACTTTTCACTATGTTTAAGACAGTGTGACTAGAATGGACGACAGTTGATTGCAAGTAGATTATTAATATAGTCCAGCGGCGATTATTGTCTCTCATTCCCTGGTAAACACCTAAACCTATTAAACATAAAATCAATAGACAAGCGGCAGGTCTAACTATTATGTAATTGTTCGCCTTTTATCATATCGTCTTAAAATATATACGAATACACGTACATACAGCACCCGTACAGACCTTTCTGTCTGACCAAAAAACTCATCGATTTTGTACAAAACTTGCAATTCAGCACGAAATTTGTTTGGCAAAGCATGCATCTTATCTACATCAATTGTACAAAACAAATCATTGGGAGATAAGACAGATATAGCATTCCCGCAACACTGGGTGATGTTTGAGAGGATTCTTTACCCTGACGTCTGCCAACTCGAGATATCAACATTGATGACGTTTCTCAACAAACGATTCTTCCATGCCAATACATAATCACATCATATGTGTGATTATCTTCTTAATTTTAAATCTTCTTTCACCATGTAGATTTCGCCACTTTCAAATATGTTACTAATAAGCTTCAAATATAGTAGTACAAATAATAATAATTATCTAGAATAATAATTAAATTCCTAAACTACTTTAAGGACGAATTGCTCCTCCATCATCAAAAGATGAAAATTGTATAAGTTGGTTTAACATGACAATTTGACAATAAACACTGTTTACCTTGATTACCCTGAGAAATCGCACTGATATGGTCCCTTAGTAGCCACAAACCTCGAAATCTCGGTGTTGTATCTTCATATTGAATCTTAGCATATATGAGTATGTATGGCGAAATATACTGGAGTGTAGGGACAAAAAGAAAGAGGCGGATGTTTTATATAAAGGATACAAGCATGGTCTGGCTTTCCACTGTTTTTCCGAGGGACAATCGTAATCAACCTTTGATCATCCGCCCGAAAGGGAAGATGGTGAGAAAATGTACAGTGTAACACTAGTCCTACGCAATATCAACCACTGGATACCGCCATCGTTTGGGTACAGTTGTCATATTACGGCAACCCGTGTCCACGACACAACATTGTTCTCAATGCGCGCGTCTGTTCTCGTCCTTTATTATATAATTACAGTGTCGATTTTATGTGGATCGGATTTGTATGGTTTTAATTCAACAAGTCAGCAGGAATCTGGAAGAAATGACACGATGAAATGATGATCCTAACGAGTAAGATTTATTTCAACAGCATCGAATGGCAGACTTCCTGCTATACTTCAATGCTTGTAATGATTAATATGTTAGACGTCTACATTAGTGCTCTCTTATTGAAAATCTAGCGATTAGGAAAAAATATCCCATATAAAACGATCTTCTGACGGAAATAAGCAATCAATTTGATGAATCCCATATTCTATTTTCCTTATGGTCCATTACTGCCTTCTTGATGTCAGATGATTACAATTTATCAAACGCATTGCATTCATCATCATTTCTGATCTTCTAAATAATGTAGCCTTTGCATTAAACTATCTCCTTATCCGCTGTTATTAAGTAGGCAAAATCAAACGTTGGCAAATAAGTCTATCAATCGACTCAATGAGCATTGAAAAAATGTTTAATTTCAGTATTAAACATTCCTTCATAGATTTCACAATAAGAAGTCACAGGAGCAGAATTATAAAGTCTAAGATATAAAGATTAAGAAGTCTGTACCTAAGTGCAAAATTTTCATAGTCATTAGTCGTCATAATAGCTTCGGGCCTTCGGCTCTCCGCAATTTTAGCAAATAACAACCTCAAATCGATGCATTACCTATTACACAATGAAACTGTTGATTGTGAATGCATAACTGAAGTGCATTGGCCCTTTTCAACGATTATTTCATTGCATCTACTCATGGCTATGTGCCAATTCATTCACTAAAATTTGGAAGCTTGTCGTTTGGGCATTTCGTTTTCAAAACACTTGGAGACTGCTTGGAACAACAGTGTTGGTAGTTGCACAAACTTGATGAATATCTATGGTACGCTAATTCTGCTTATTAATTCTAACGTTGGTGGTGATTTCTTAGCTGTTAGTTGATTTGTACTGCTAATTGTACACCGTTAAAGACTGCTAAAGTATCCGTTAAGCTTCACAGAAAACATCCGTAAATTTCTGTTAAAATGATGACGTCACAACGTGATGAGTGATGACGTAACAATCAAAATCCATTCAAATCAGATAAAACAAACGTCTTTTTTACGGATATTTACGGTTCAGACTACAAAAAACCGTGAAACTAATTTTAGCTGTTAATTTTAGCGGATATTTACTGTTTACAGTTTATAGTGAACGCATGACCAAGGCGAAAACCGAAAGTCGCGTTCCGCAGTGAATAATAAAATGGTATTCTTTGAAACATAGGGAAGTGAATATACTTTTCGTCAGGTAGAGGTTTCCCAAATTTTTACTGAGACAGAACACTTCGTTCTAGCGCGAGATTATAAAAAATTAAGTTGTATCTGTGAAATTGAAAGTTTTCACAGGTTTTCACGCTGTGAATTTCACTCTGGATATGAGGAAAGATCTCTTCAAAACGATACTTACTGATATCCGCCTCTATAATTGACACATTCATGTTCACAGCGGTTTAATTCTTTACTCTGACATTCATTTCTGTCCGTATTGCAGTCCACACCAGTCCAAGCTTCACTGCATCGGCACTGACCTTGAACACACGAACCACCGTTCATACACGCGGGAGAGCACATGTTGGGATCCTTCTCACAACTGTATCCATCAGTACTCAATAGGTAACCGGATCTGCATCTGCAGAGGAAGGAAATGAATGAACACGTTCAAGAAATGGAATATCATAGATCATTACGATACAGACTTTAACTCTACATACGAGTATGCATACCGTGTGAGTATCTCCGTGTAGCATTTTGCCGTTGACCTTTTAAAACCAAGCTTGATAACTTTCAACAAAACGCAGTGATTTTCAATGTGCGTGCACTATTTCATGGATTTTGAGTTTGTGAATAACTTAATGCTGTTCTATTACTCTAATGACATTGAATATAGCATTGGGAATTTGAATATTATGCAAATACTACTCACAACTTTTATAAATAGTAGTGTCTCATATATGTAGCCATTCTTACGTATTTCCTAATCATTTGAATGCCTAGGGTCGTTCATCTTCTATTTAAGCACATTTGAAGTACTATGAACTGCAGGATGATATTTCACAAATACAGTGGAATGGGTTTTTTTGAAGGGAAATCTTCGAAAATATATAGTCCGGCAGACAGAACGAGTTTCTGCAAAGAACGAGGCCGGAAATGAGACTTTCACAGAATGATGTACACCACTTGCCTACTACGAATTTTCGCGTCTGCCGAGTTGTGGTTAGTTCCTCTTCTTTTCAGACATGATCGAAGAAAAACACATGTAAATCCAATGGAACACAGATTGCAGTTTTTGATTAAAAAAGAAACGTTGTATCTTTTCACTTATTACCGTAAAAACAATAAGTCTAGAGCCGTAATTTTTGACAAGGAATGCCTTCAGGTCATCATGTTCATGCAATCCTGTCTGTGAAACTAAGCACATTCAGATTTGGCAAGCTTACAAATGTCGGCAAACACAAGCATTTTCAGCAATTCTATCCACAATCAATCACATTCTCGTAAACATTGCCGATCACAAGCATGATAACAACACATCTAACGACCTGAGGACATTTCATGTCAACAATTTAGGCTCTAGACCTAGTATTTTTACCGTAATGGGTGAAAACATTGAAAATTTCACTTTTGCCAAGAACTGCAATCTGAGTCCAATGTGTTTTCCTCTGATCGTGTCTGACAAGAAGAGGAACTAACTGGAACTCGGCAGACGGGCAGATTCGTAGTAGGCATAGGGTTTGCATCATTCTGTGAAAGTCTCATTTTCAGCCTCGGTCCCTGCAGAAACTCGCTCTGGCTGCTGAAGTATGTCGTCCAACCCTCAAACCTGATGGAATGAAAGACGCAAAACGAGACAATCGCAACATAACTCCGTAGAAATGTCATTGTCGCAGTATGTCCGTTTGCATTCATTCTACCAGAGTTATCCATTTCCAATGTACTCGTAATATGCATAGAAATTGAATCAAAATAACTTTAATGGCAATACATGCAATTATACCTGCAATAAAAGCCGCCATCCTGATTGATACAGTCATGGGCACATTGATGACGTCCTTCACGACATTCATCCACGTCACTCGCACACACGTCACCTCTCCATCCACTGGGACATCGACAACGACCTGCTTCGCATTGTCCACCGTTCTGACAGGGCTGTAGACAGACATTTGGGTCTCTTGGACAGGAGCGTCCATCTTCACCAAGACGGTAACCTTTACGGCATGTGCACGCGTAACTTCCAGCACGGTTTTCACAATCGTGAGCGCATCTGTGTGTTCCTTTACTACATTCGTCAACATCGCGAGAGCAGTCCGCGCCCTGTGAAAGGAGAATGCAACTCTCTGTGAAGTTGAACCGATCAAACTAAAATAATCAATCACAGCTTCAAAAAAGAAGTTGAATTGGATTGAGTTCTTGCTGTAAAATCCCGGTATTTAAGCATGTGAAAATTTTTATGGGATAATATTGTTTCCTATGATCAGGAAAATGCTCGTCAGAAAATGTATTTCCATCATTTCGTGACACGTATGTAAAATTTGGGTATTTCCTTTATCAATCTATACCTACAATGTTTTTCTAACTCCTGATGCATGATGTTGGTGGTAGTGTCGACTCCCCACACTGCTATTGGAAGGGGTCCAAAGGTCGTCAGATGTTGGGCGGGCCCATCTCCAGCTGCCAGCGACGGATGAACTACGCCCACCTGACGCGGGCAGCCCACAGGTATGAGCGTTGTGATTATGTGTGTGCAGGAGACAAAATTGTGCGGCTGTGATTTTCAGAGTCAGAAAAGTCGAGAAAAATGGACGGAGGAGATATTCTTTCAAGAAGGCTGTTTAATGGTGCGAAGTTGTACTACTGTTCTGCTTGTGCGCTCGTCGAGTGTTTATTCTCATTATCTGTGAACTGTTGGGGAGATGTAGTTGATGACCTTGTGGTTTTGTCTGCGCGTTGGGTTGTTGCCGACGTGGTGAGTGTGCGTTTGCTTGAGTAGCCGACTTGTTGGCGTGGTAGGTGGGTAAGTGATTGGAGGTGATGCGTACTTCCTAGCGAACAAGATTTCGGAGTTTTGTTGTTTATGGGGTCGTAATTATGCCACCGTAATTAAATGTATACTCCGGAGATTTTTCGGTTTCCATCTGTTGCGTGTAATCGAAGGTCTGACTCTAGCTGCTTGAATCAGTCCACTCAAAGTCGTCCAAACCGAATCGTCAATGCGCAAGAGCAATACATAAGTTCCTGATGACATGGGTCTTCCCGATGAGAGTGAATTAACAATAACCTTCCTACGACCGCTTTGATATTGGACAGACAACATAGCACATCGCAGATTCTTTGTCTTGCCGACTTCGGCGAAGTGGTCAGAACATACACGACTATTTCTATTAGGAGCAAAGTCTTTCCATCCTATGTTTCGACACCTTTTAATGAACAAGGAAGCTTTTGCTAGGAATCTCCATAGAAGCTTACATTTTTACGTCCAGTATTGGCATTGTTGATAGATGATACATCCAAAGACACAACACTGCACCATTTTAACAGTAAACTTCAAATGAATCTCCAGATGAAAGTGTTGCTATCTGACAGAAGCGCTTGCATTTTGATGCCTGTTCCTCAGTGCACGTGAGAAAGATGCAATTCATTCATCAGTGCGTCTAAAATCTGACGCTTGCTTGCACGCTTCCATCCTGCTCCCATGCTGCTTTCCTCACGGACAGATCACCAATGACGTCATCACGTATTTTCATTCAGCTCTAGCGACTTAACGAAGCAACTTTCGCTGCCGAGAGCCATGTCGAATGATTTCTCTTCCAACAGACATACGATTGAGGACAAGTTAAAAAATCGTCCAGAGTAAACCCTTAAAAGCGAGTTGTGACTAATGGCTTAATCAACCAAACAAGACAAAATCTAAGCATAGACCCCTTTCCGGAAATTTTAAAAACGTGGAGCAGATATAACCTAGAAATATCTGAGATTGACTATAGTTAGAGGTTTATGATAATATTTAGGAGCACAATTCATATTTCTATTGTTTGACTAAAAAGGGAGATACTATAGCTTTTGAGTGCTTTATTTTTACTCCTCACCGTCCAACCATTGATGCATTGACATCGGCCGCCGTTGCAGATACCACCGTTGAGGCATCCGTTGGGACAGGCATTCGGATCGGTTTCACACGTATGTCCATCTTGACTGAGTTTCTGTCCTCTTGGACAAGCACATGTGTATCCACCTCTGTGATTGATGCACCGATGACTGCAGGAATGTCGTCCATCCTGACATTCATCAACATCCTGAGGGGAGAATGATACAGGCATTTAATCGTAAAGACTACATACATGTACTTGCATGGAAATCAAGTAAAGTTCTGTTTTCATCCATCCGAAAACACCGGCAGTACTTGCCTATCAAATCCAGCTAAATTCAAGATTTATTATAAACATTTATGCTTGCATCACAGTATAATAGAAGTGCATAAAAGCACTCTGTTGTAAAACCATATTTCAAAACTTTCAAACAGATGTACAAAACACGCTTATAAGCCATGTTCAAAAACTTGGTAGTTTTAGAACATTGCTATTAAAATATTCATTCATAAATACAGATGGTAAATTGAGATTAGAAACATATTCATATTTAGAATATATAGCATACGATGATGGTGTTTTACGTTAATGTGCAGTACATGACGTAATGAATATTGCTGCATGAATGTACAATTAGTGACAAGTAAAACCATTTCTTTGACAGGTGAAGGGATAGCTCAGTTGGTTGAGGGCCGCGTTTCAGCACCGAAGTGCAGAAGGTCCAGGGTTCGAAACTGTCCGCCTCGGAAGGTACCACCGCTCTCACTAGAGGTTAATAACTCCAACCTGCGTGTGAAACCTGCGTTCACTTGGCAGGTGTTCTGTCTTCAATGTGACAACGACAGCTCGTGTGTTCCCAAATGCAACTTTCCTTAGGCATTGCGCGCACTTGGCCAATCACGTAAGCCAAAGGGAGACGGTTCTTTCCACATCTCTCTACCATAGCATGCAATGGCTGAGATAGAATCACGTCACGTCTAGAATAACAGCGACAGACGAATCCATCTCTGTGGTGCAACCAGAGTCCGGTAGGAGTAAAATGAAAGCAGGAAAGGTTGGAAAAGCAGGAAAGCAGCGTACTAGCTTAAAGAATAGTTCTGTCATGTTGATGGTGTCTTCTCACGAGAGTAGGACTGGAATAGTTTGCTACTTACCGGATTTTCCTATCAATAGATATAGAATTTGTTTAACTGCTCCCTGCTCTTATTGAAGAGTTTCATTTTATTATCTAGAACGCACCGAATAACCGTGATATTAATGAAGTAGATTTCCAAGCTTCTTTTGAGTTAAACCGAATAAGTTCATGAGTTATTCTTATTAATTTCCTTTCTAATCAACCAGAATCATGTTGACTTCCAACATCAACTGTCTACAGTCTGTTGAATTCAAGTTTCCATTCATTGAATTCAAGATTCGATATCCAATGTTCAACTTTCGATAACACAGATTCATGTTTCGATAACTATGATTCAACTTTCCATGATGATAGATTCAAGATTCCATATCATGGATTCAAGTTTCCATGATTTTTTTATCAAATTGGTTCACACAATTCTTCACATAATTTTCATTTCTATGAATATATGCGGATGACTTGGATCTCTATAGAACTTCAAAATTTGAAATTTAAGAATGATGTGCGAATAAATTGATAAATAGACATTTGATTCACTGAGTTACAGTTATCATCGAATATAAAAATAAAAAATGAAGAGAGGCTACAGCAAAATATCAAACCATGACAAGGAGAGATTATTGAGAACCTACCTCCATGATCGCAATAATTTTAAGACTTTTTGTGACACAATGGGAATCAAGTATAACTCTGGTCATCGAACAGTTATGAGAGCATTAGAGCAGGAGACCCATCTCGTTTCACCTAAAAACTGTTGGGGAGGTAAACGATATCACAAGATAGAAAACGAGCACATTGACTTTTTGATAAATAAGCTTGAGGATGATCCGCTGCTGGATCTGAACGACCTGAAATCAATTTTATCTGAAGCCAGAAACATCGAAGTAGATAAGTCAACGATCTCGCTGCGTCTCAAAAATCGCTCCATTTCATACAAAAAGTGCTACTCGCAGCCAATCACAAACGACACTATTTTCACGAAAGAAAAGCGCTTTGAGTATGCTCAACGGTACATGAGAGACATCTCCAAGGTGGACAAATGCATTTGGGTCGACGAAACTAATATTGGTGTTTGGAGTTACTGCAGTCGAGGAAGAGCTGCAGTTGGAAACAAGGCTGTAATAAAAAGAACAGCGAGCAAAGGCGCAAACCTGAACATGATAATGGCCGTCTCTCATGATGGCATTGTCCATCACACTATGAAACTCGGGTCATACAAGAAACATGATTATCAGACCTTTATTGCAGTGTTGCATGAAGCAGGGCAACCCATTATTGAGAGTTTTTTTCATCATGGACAATGCATCTATTCATAATGAACCAGATTTGTTCATTGATAGATCCGTGTTCCCAAACATGAACACTCATAAATTGAGTCCATACAGTCCACAATTGAATCCAATTGAAGAGTCTTTTTCAGTCATCAAGTATCACGCAAAGAAGTTCCTGAACACAAGCCGCGACAGACTCCTAAACAAGCCAGAATCAGTAACTTGGGCATGTCACAAAGAATCTGTCTTGACAGATGCTATGAATCATGGTCTGAGCCACTTGACAGCTGATCTCATTCAGAGTCAAATAACGCATATGAACAAGTTTCTTTTAAAAGCCATCAATCGTGAAAGCTTCTTCTTGTGATTTCTGGCAGTGTTCCATAGTACCGCACAATTGCATGTTTATATTCTGCATTACATAGCATGTACTTTCATGAATTGCTTTATAGACACAAGAATCATCGCATGGAAAGATGAAAAAAGGAACTGCATGGGTCAGAAACAAATTTAGCAAAAATATAGCAATCGGAGCTGAGTGCAGATTATAATCAAATAAATAATTATTTTACAAATTGTTTAGAAAAGTAACTGACATGTAATTATCGCAAATAAGTATAGAATCAATTAGCAACAAGTCAATAGTCAACACTCATTCAGATATTAAACGCATACAATATTCAAATATGCTGTTATCAAATACTTGAAAGACATTTGTACACATGTGCCACTGGGATGGGCCATGGAGCTATAGACCTTTGAGGTTAATATACCTTGAATCAAAAATTGACGAAGCTCCCACTAAATTGACATCCCAAGAGTGTGTCCATTCTTCCCAGCCGTCTTAAACGGGTAAAGTCTAAATACTGGAACTTGACCTTCTTGTGATTTTTTGCTTGTGTTTTCTGTTTGCTGTATTATACTTGAATTTGATAAGATTATACATATGATAATACAGCAGTCTGCTCTGTGCTTCATATGACATGAAACTGCGAATATAATTAGTGAAATAAAATATGTATAATCAAAATTTAAAAATGACATTCATCTTTTTACTATACAGTGGTTTAAAGATGAAAAGTAGCAGCAAATTGACAATTTCTGAAGTAAAAGTCAAAGTTAGAAGTTCTGAGATCAAAATCAAAAAATCTTAAGGCGAAGTTAGAAGTTCAGAAAATGAAGTTAAAACTTCTGAAATCAAACTTGAAAAATGTGTAGACACTGCATCGGAATTCGCGCGCGAAGATGATTTTTTGACACAAGGTGTTTCAAAAGTAGGCTAACAGTAGAAATTGGCCTTGAAAAGCTATGTCTTAATGCTATAGATTAATAAGCTATGTCATAATAATCTTTTTCACGATGCCACAGATAGCTAATATGCCTTGTATTCGTAAGGGGCAAAAATTCAATACTCTTTGACATCGCGTAAATCATATTAAAATATCTCATGATCTCCAGTGTTTTCATGCCTACATATTTCACTACAACCCAATTTGAATCTATACCGATCATGAGAAGTCGAATAACTATCCAACATCTATCAAAAAAAATTATTAGGAAACCATGTAAACAAGATAGTAGTTGTTTCAGTGTTACTGCGGAGAAGGAAGAACAGCTGACATTCGAATGTCCTCCGCGCCCCTCAGCCTGGTGCACGAAGACGCTGTCGTCAACACAAGACAGGGAGGCGTAGAAGGAAGAACAGCTGACATCCAGCTGTCCTTCACCTTTGTTAATTCCAGCCTCCTCTTAGACCATCGTCAGAAGCTTCTGACGATGGCCTAGAGGAGGCTGAAATTAATAAAGGTATTAACATTAAAACAACTACCATTTTGTTTGCTTGGTTTCCTAACAAAAAAATGAACAAATGAATAACCAAGGCCTATTCAACATATCAAAAAATTAATCAACTTAAAGTTGCAAAAATTCACGAACGCAAATGCTCAAAATGTCCACCATGGACATCGGCACATTCTTGTAGTCTTTCGGTCACACTGTGGCACACAGTTCTGCATAAGTTCCTGTCATCACTGATCTCTTGACAGGCATCTGTGATGTAGGAGCGGAGTTGAGAAAGTGTGTGAGGTTTTCGTCCGTACACTTTCTCCTTTACAACGCCCCAAAAGAAAAAGTCCATCGGAGTTAGATCGGGAGAGCGAGGAGGCCAAAGGATGCTACCACATCTCCCGATCCACTTTCCTGGAAAAGTGTCATTCAGATAGCTTCTGACACTCACTGCAAAATGCGCTGGTGCACCATCCTGCTGAAAGTACAGCTCATTGAAGTTGTTCAATGACTGCATCTCAGGAATCGCAAAGGATTGGAGCATTTGAAGGTACACCTCAGCCGTCACAGTTCTTTCAAAAAATACTGGCCCAATCACACCGTTGCTTGACATACCGGCCCAGACGGTTAAGCCAGGCTGGTTCAGCTCATTTGTTGATACCATGTGCGGATTTTCAGGGAACCAGTAGACACAGTTATGTCTATTTACGTGACCTGATAGTTTGAAACTGGCTTCGTCAGACCAAACTATCTTGTCAAGCAAATCTGGGTTCTCCCGAATTTCCGACAACATGAGCACAGCAAACTGCAAGCGTCGTTCAGCATCATCCGGTAGAAGGTGCTGCAACAGTCTGGGTCGGTATGGCTTCAACTCAACTTTCCTCATCAGTCTCCAAGTAGAGATTAGAGAAATGTCCAACTCCAATGAGGCTCTTCTTGTTGACTTCTTCGGACTTTGAACAAATGTTTGGGCCACTAGCTCCTCGTTTGATGTTATTGAAACTGATCGAGGGCGTCCTGACTTCGGTGCATTCTCTACCGAACCGGTCTTTTCAAATTTATCTCGAATGCGATAAATAGCAAATCTTGATGGAGGATTGCTGTGAAAGGCATCTCTCCATTCCATTCGCACCTTTTCAGCATTCTTGTTTTTCCAAAAGGATTTCAAAATCCATTTTCTCTGATCATCTTTTAGATGACCTGACATGACAGAAGCAGCAAATTCAAAAAAGCTTCAAGCTTGTTTAATTCACTTCAAGTCAAACTAACAGTGTTTGATTCAAATCAAATTAATTGAACATATCCATGTACGTAATGTCAGATTGGTGCTATATCTTGTCCATGATAGATTTCAAAATTCCTTTGCCAATGGAATGCTACTGCATAGACTTCTAAATGATAGTAGCAATTACTTCGAAGTCTATGGCTCATGTTGGACTGATCATGGATATCCATCGACTGATTCAGGTGTAAATCGCCAATAGAACGGTCAACATAGATTTCCTAGGGCAAAATCAACTGTTAGCCTACTTTTGAAACACCTTGTATATTAATTTTGAAGTTCTATAGAGATCCAAGTCATCCGCATATATTCATAGAAATGAAAATTATGTGAAGAATTGTGTGAACCAATTTGATAAAAAAATCATGGAAACTTGAATCCATGATATGGAATCTTGAATCTATCATCATGGAAAGTTGAATCATAGTTATCGAAACATGAATCTGTGTTATCGAAAGTTGAACATTGGATATCGAATCTTGAATTCAATGAATGGAAACTTGAATTCAACAGACTGTAGAAGGCGGTGAACGCCCTAAGCCCGTCACTTTGTTTACCTGTAACTCCACTTTACTTTTACATTGATCAATAAATTATTTTCCAGCCAAAGTACTTTTTCACTCACTTCCAAAATGATTTGATTTAATCTAATAAAATATTGACACCGCCTATTAATTGAATGCTCAATTCATGTGGTTCTGCCGATTCGATGAAACAAACTGGATTGTGATTAGTGACAGATGAAAGGTAACCAGGGTGCGGTTGACTGTTTGTACCTTCTTCTGGTTAAATGACCGCTGTCGTTGATCAGATAAAGGTTCGGCTGACCTAAATTCAACCATTCTGATAAAATACAGAATTTTGAAGCGACCTTATGTCTGCCTGCTACGATTCCTGCATGGGTGAGCTGAGAGGTGATGTCACATGTCGCCAAATATGGCAGAAAGGTGCAATCACTAATTGGACCACAGAACTAGACAGGTCTTCTCTCTTTCTGCTTGACCAGAAAGGAAGCACTGGAACATGTAACGCTAATGAAATGGCACAATCTGCTGACATAATCAGGGTTGCGGAAGCGGTCGCATTTCCATCGCTTCCGCTTCCAGGCCAACCGGAAGCGTTTCCGACTGGAACATTACATCCAAGCTCCTGTCACTATCATATTGGGCCTCTATATGTATGTATATCGGTTGCTTCTCAAATTTGATAATTGAGCTTATTTTTGAATACCTACGGTAATAGATATTTACCTTCTCATTTTCAGTAGCCGAATCCACTGTGTTCTTTTTCAGCTGTCTATTCATGTAAATTGCAAAATCAATTATAGAAACAAAACATCACACCATATTTTACGATAGGTCTACACTCAGCAAGTATGTAAACACACTATGTCAATACAGTCAGAACTGGGAAGCGGAAGCACTAGCTTTCAGTGCTTCCGCTTCCGCTCGAAATCACCGCTTCCGCAACAGTGGACATAATGCCATGGCAATCGAACAATGAGCAGTCAATTCAACATAAAACACGCCAAATTATGCAGTGACGAAAGTTTTGACAGCAAAAGGTTTCAGTGACAGTTATCAACCGCATCACACAGTGAAGAGACTCAGACGATGTCAAGTTCTACAGAGAAGTTTGTGAACGTTTTTGGTGCGCCTGCTAATTTTGTTTAAAAATGATCGGAAGGGCTATCATTATCGAGAAAACCTTTGCGCAATGAACTGAATTCTTCGAATCTGAAGGAATCGTGGCCATCGGAGCATTTTGAAGGAATTCACAGCAATCCGCATGCGGCGCACGACTAGTTTTCCTGTCTCTGTAAGGCCCACTTTTTGCCCACTTAGTAAGTTCCTGCATGTGCCATCGTTTTGAATCAGTTTGTACATGTACTTCTAGAAAAGTGGTACGCTGAAGCAGTCTAATTCCGTGAATTGGACTTTTCTGGTAAGTTGCCACACAATGAGATGATTGAAGGGCAGATCATTACAATCACAACTGATGTTTCTGGTCAGATAATAGCACGAGTAAGTGATAAATTTCCATCGAGTAAGGCGTACAGCAGTATTCAAAAATGCAACACAAAAACTCCGACTGTCGCACAATGAGTCCCTCCCGAAGACGCAAATCCTTCGCTGTCCGAAAACACTGCCTTTGCAGCTTACCTGTTGACAAGTGTTGCCCTTCCAGCCTGGTCTGCACTGACATTTTCCTTCCACGCACTCCTGATTCGCCGTACAGCGGCATTGTGCTCTACAGCTCACTCCATCTGCTTGAAGAATCTGCCCCGAAGGACAGACACATCTGCAAATGAAAACAAATGATAATTGCAATAATGATCTCCTCAACGCAGATGCCAATGGAAAACGCTACTTCAAAGTTCAGATATTATTCAACGCGTCTATTACATGTATAAGAAAAAACGCTCCGAATTTCCTAGAATACCAGTCACGGCTACTATAAAAGACTGTCGTTCTTGGCTGCTGCTGCTGCCAAAGACCATCGTTCTTGGCTGCAGCTCAGCAACCAACCACACTCAGCAAGTTATGAGTAAGGCAACCTTCGTAGGCCAGCAATTCTCACCAAGTTACGGTAAGCAATCTATAATGCAATGAGCAGATTCGAGCCCTGGACCTTCTACCCCAAAGCACTGAGGTGAAGACTTTTAACCAACAGAGCTATTCTACCATCTAAGCGCTTCGCAAATGCAGGAAGTAGAACATGACGAATTGAAAGTGCATCGAGAATAGCCCTTTCCATGCCGAGATCCATGTGTGGGGATCTAAGCCTAGTAACTTAACTGTCATGCACTTCTTGCCCTCTCCTGACTCCGCAGATGCCGGAAACAAAAAACCGAACGCTTCAATAATGTCTAACCAAACCTACACCGTCCAAGTCCCGACTGATGTCAAAATCTTGAAGATTTTCCCTTAACTTCACTATGAATAAACCATAGTGTTTAAAATACGTTGAATAATGCAGTCTTTCTCGCTCCCTAAAATATCATGATTAAGCATTTCGAATAGCCTATTTAATGTAGGCATTTTATGTTCTAATTGAGATTCTTCATGCGGTCACCAGAAGGATAATTGCCATTCAAATGGCAACTTCTTGAACTTCTGATCGGTCATTTATCACCGATGATTCGTTGCATTAGGAGGATAATCGCAGAGGGAGATCACTTCACTTTCACATACAAGAATTCTGCATGTTGACAATTTGATACATGTCATCCCCTTCTCTCTGATTATCTCGCTGTCTTGTTAGTGGGTTTATCCCTCTTTCAGGACACTCGACCTGAACTTGCAATTAACTTGCGGTTCAGAGACTTACTTGTAGCTTCCAAGAGTGTTTTCACAGCGATACTGACATCGATGCCATGATGTTTGCCGACACTCATCAACATCGATCTGACACGCTCGCCCAGTCCAGCCTGGCTCGCACTCGCACTGTTTCTGCACGCACTGTCCTCGTCCACTGCAATCCCGGGGACACACTGAGGGTTGGCGAGCGCACGCCCTTTTATCCTCTTTCAAGCGGTATCCGTCCGGACAAGAACACATGAAGGAGCCACGAGTGTTGGTACACCGATATTCACAATGATGTTTGCTGGTCTCGCATTCATTCACGTCCTCAGAACAGCTGCGACCTGTCCAGCCAGGTGGGCATCGACAGAGTCCTGAAACATGAAGTGTAATTGAGATTAGAACATCTATGTGTTAAGAACGGGAAGATGTGCGCATGAATACCGTATTCGCGGTTAACAGTGGCGTATCCAAGGGGGGACAAGGAGGACACGTCCCCCACCGAAATGATATCTAAGCTGGGGACAATCTTTGTGTTTTATACGGGGGTTTTATATATCAACATCATTCCATGTCGAATTATAAATTTATTAATGTGAGAATCTGAAATCCTACAGTAGCGCGCTTGGTTAATTTTCGCATGTCTCCTATTGCGCAACGATCGCAAAAGATGTTCATTTCCGTGAGTCAGATGGCCGGTCAGACGCCAAAACTAGTTGCACTGTCCTAACTTATTTCGTTTGCTCAAGATTTTCATGACCATGCCTGCAACTACTGCAACAACAGAGCGATCATTCAGTCAAATGAGACTCTTAAAGACTCATTTGCGTTCTGTGATGTCTGATCGACTGACTCTCATGGCCATTCATAAATATAGCAAACTCAATTATGATGACATAATCCAATGCTGTGCAATGCATCATGACACTCCTTTGCGGCTCAAATAAAGAAAGACTTTACAACAAATAAGTCTCTTTTCCGATATCATATCATGTACATATTATTCAACTTTTGCAATTTTGTAACTTTTTACCAAGGTATGCAAAATACGCATTGTAATTGTACATGAACATACTTGAAAGCATAATGTTTACAAAAGGATCTAAAGGATACGTCTGAAAATAGTATATATAAACTTGTATATACTGTATGATTTCATGTTAATCATGTATCATGAATGATCAATAAAAGACAAAATCAGATATGAATGAATATTAGGGCTTCTTCTGATTTACAAAATTATTAAGTATAGGGTTATATCAATTAAGCCACATTTATCGTCCTCCTGGAAATGAAATCCTGGCTACGCGGTTGGCAGTTAACATCGAAAACTGAACCTAAATGTCCTATAACCGACCCTCAGCCGACACTCAATGACTTTGCCGATGGATTCATGGTTATCATTTAGAGCAGGGATGCGGAGTCGGAGTCCTAACAAATGATAGGACTCCGGACTCCTGCCTACAACTGGACCCGAAATATAATACAAGCAAATTATTTATCCTCGTGCATAGCTGTCACTGTCTTGATGTCAACTTTCTCCATCAAACAACAGTACAGAGACAGCAGTGCATACAAAGCTTGTAATAGTTGAGGGAATGAACCGTGACAGTCAAAAAAGGATTGTCTTTTCACTCGGCGATTTAGTAGAGAAGACAAGCCTTCCTAGTCTCCATCACACCTACGCACCAAAGGTCACATCAGAGACAAAAATTAAATACTAGTTTGTTTGAGAACATTACCTCTTACCCTCACGTTAATCGTGTGTGATGGCTCCTCCAAAGCGCATATTAAAATCGAAAGTGTACTCATATTTTTTGGAGAAGGACGGGGATTTTCCTGCCTGGTAGAGACTGGTGAAAAACCGTGTGAAGCAAACATCAACAAGATGGGAGGAGCCGAGTCGCATGCATCCAACTTAAAGCGACATTTGATAAACTTTCATCGAAAATGATTGACAATTGATACAGCAATGATCATTAAGAAACAGTCTCAGGTAAGCCTATAGTGATCTATGATGTAGGTTACCAGTTTTTTTAAAAAAACTAGGCTATATACTTGCCACCTGGAGTCGTAGTCCGATCAACCCTCGGAGTCAGAGTCGGAGTCCTATCAACCCTCGGAGTCGGAGTCCGATCAACCCTCGGAGTCGGAGTCCTATCAACCTTCGGAGTCGGAGTCCGATCAACCCTCGGAGTCAGAGTCGGAGTCCTATCAACCCTCGGAGTCGGACTCCGATCAACCCTCGGAGTCGGAGTCCGATCAACCCTCGGAGTCAGAGTCGGAGTCCTATCAACCCTCGGAGTTGGAGTCCGATCAACCCTCGGAGTCGGAGTCGGAGTCCGATCAACCCTCGGAGTCGGAGTCCTATCAAAATGATAATGCCTCCGCATCCTTTACTTAGAGTATCATTGATTATTGATATGTTTCTGTTTCATAATAATAATAAAGACGTATATTTTGAAAAAAGATACAAAAATCCCGATAATGGAAATCGTGGGATTCCAAGTAAAATCATTACATTTAGCAAGTCATGTTCTTAACAAAAGTTATGAGAAAGTTAAATTCTGAAACCACTATTATAAAGTTTTGACATGGTCACAAAGAAAGACTGTTCAAACG
The DNA here is from genome assembly GCA_907163375.1 of Prostheceraeus crozeri. Lineage (NCBI taxonomy): Eukaryota > Metazoa > Platyhelminthes > Polycladida > Euryleptidae > Prostheceraeus > Prostheceraeus crozeri. Next base: position 117,528 of record CAJQUW010007166.1, read on the forward strand.
ATGTTGACTCCAAGGATGATAGCCTAAACTGTCCAGAATGTTTCATTTTTGCAAACAAGAAATGATGAAGCACATGATTTTCATTCTTCATAATTGTTAGGAATAACTTGTAAGCAATGATAAGGCGACGATAAGACAGAGGAACAAAATTGCTACAGTCACAGTGCCAAGACTCACAAATAATAAAATGACCACGGTTCTGAGTTTTTTCTAGCTCTTTACACAGACCAACATTTAAGTCGGTGAAAAGGGGCGAACAATATTCTAAAATACTGCGGATACAACTTTGAAAAATTACAATCAGTTGTTCTTTTGTGACAAATTGTTTTAGCTGGCGTAAGACGTACATTTTTGAGGAAGCTTTTTTTACAAATTTCATGGATATGAGAATTCCACTTTAGAGAGTCATCAAAAATAATTCCTAAAATGCGCATTTGATTCTGAACTGGGATATCACTGATAACAAAAGATGAATTGTCAAAGTTACAATTTCTACTGAAGAAAATTTGCTTGCATTTTTCATTCTTTATCAGCATCAGGTTTGAGTTGGCCCACAGCTGAATGTTAGTAAACGTAACATTTAGAGGCGAAACATAGTCATTGCGACGAATAGTAGACATAAGGTATATGTCATCGGCATATTTGAGTAGCTGGCATCTCCCGTCCTGACAAATTAAGTCAGATACAAAATATGCGAAGACAAGAGGACCAATTGATGAGCCTTGTGGGATACCTCCACATAACGTACCAATCGAACTGACTTCTTCTTTCCAGCGTATCTTCTTTTCATATTTACATAATATTTATCAAGTCAACATATTATGTCAACATACACATTCATCTCGTCTCCCAAAATGAGTACACTTGCATGTACATTGTTCATGTATAATTGTACATGTATATGTAATACACATATATAGCAGAGGCCTACATGTACATGCCGATACTATTCCGAAAATGAGATGCCGTGATATTTTTGAGTTACACCAAAAATAACCACATGTAGGCTTGTATCATGTATCATAAACCTTGTTTTTATAACGAATAAGTCATTAGAACGAGAAATTTGTATAGATTAAAAAGTTCAATAATAATTTCAATTTGCTACTTGTAGCACTAAAATTAACGCAGAACATTATACTTATGACACCATACAGATATGCATGAGTAAAAGTTTGCGGAAATACCTTAGCTGTAATGAACAATTTTTGAAGAGTTAAAAAATCTATATAGATTCATAAAAAAATAAAAATATTGAAAAATATTTAGTGATTGCTGGTCCATTTTGGGAATATATTTAGGGAATTGGGAATTCTAAGAATAAATGATGCTAACCACATGTCTCTAGAGCCGAAATAATCGAGTCTGTATAGTAAACAGCAAAGGTACACAAACTACACATCGCCGTTTGCTAGACAGTCATTTATGTGCATCATCTGCAACAGGGATGACATGCAAACGATGGCACTTTAGACAGTAGTTTTCATGTTGCAGCATGTTTCCCTCTACACTTTAAGGTAAGAATACATTCAAAAAATTCTGAAGACGAATTCTTATATCATCCTGATTTCGAGAGATGAAAGTACAATAGAAGGGATCCATAAACTTTAATGAAGTGGTTTAGATCCCAATAATGCTGAAACATTGGATGTCCTAAAATCATAAGTCCGAAATTGCTGCTTCATACAGTGCCTGCCGAAAATAATGATTCATGTTCAATTCTGAACCAAAAACTTGATTTGAATTATGAAAATCGCTCTTTTCTCACAACTGCTGTATATTATCTATCAGGCTTGAGAATTCACCAACTTCTTGATGACAGAAGCTGCTCTACCGACTTCGCTACTATCTTCTGTGACATCTCCTATCAGCTAGATAATTGCAGGCAGTGTCTCGAAATCGTTTTGGCCATATCTTGGATGTGAATCTCAGACAACCCTCAAGAAACCAAATGGACTTTCAGGCAATATCCAAAAGACGAAGAAGAACAAGAAATATCAATCTCAATTTACAATCATCTCCTAAATTCACGTCTTCTTTACGTGTTGCACCAAATGTAAATTCTGTGAATATCATGCTGTGATTAGGACTGTCTGTTTGTTTATCTTCAACAATAACATCGGTTGTCATGCCGCTTTCATCATCTTAAGCAGCAAATCAAATCGGCCAAGGTACCAGCTACGAGGAAAATCACATTTCTGCTTACTCTGGAGGATGTCTGCCTTAAAAGGGCAATCAAAATCATAAAAAGGACAAATCACATTTTGAGTGATTAAAAGAATGATAGATCATTGCTTTATTATGTGTACCTACCACACTCGAAAGTACATGGATCTACTTAAGCACATGGGATTTTGCGATGTTTGACATCCCGTTGCTTGCAAGTCGACTGGAAGTGCAGCTTAAGAATTGACCTTTTCAGCTTTGTAGTCGGAAAGAGTCAGGAGTATTTTGTGATGCTATTTTTATTGTTCTTATATACATGCACAAAATTTTTCGACTGCTATCCGGCAATCATCTTCAGGTACAAAATAATTTCTATTGATGCTAGTAGGAGCTTAATTGTACGAGATTAGTTTGAAAATTATATTACAATGAGATGAGGTATGATACAGTGTAGATATAAACAGGTTGTACAATCATACAACATACAATATACAGGTATCCACATTGTATCATACCACATCTCATTGTAATATCATTTTCAAACTAATCTCGTACATTTCAACTGGTATTAACATCAATAGAAATTCTTTTGTACCTGAAGATGATTGCCGGACTTGCACATGTATATAAGAACAAAAATAATAACATCACAAAATGCTCCTGAATCTTTCCAACTACAAAGCTGAAAATGACAAGTCAAGGCCTCTTTCAAACAATTGTCTTTTCATTGATGTTGGGCGAAAATCTACAAACTGAAAATAAGGAGAAGCCCATGCGCGATTTTAGGAAGAAAACTCCAGTAGCTCTCGGGCTAAGATACTATGATTTGAAATTCACTACCGTTGTAATTAGAATTTGACATATATAGGAAGATTCTACCAGAATCAGCCTCATATTCTAAAGAAATAGATTTTCCATACAAGTTAACATGCAATAGTTACCTTCACGGCATTGAAGGCCAGCGGTGCAAGTAGTGCGACAAGGAGTGTCAGTTGCTTGTAGCAGAGCTCCTGTAGAAAGTTCCACGCAGATCTTGCTGTTAGAGACAATGTTCGGACGACTTGGGCCACAGACACAGTAGGTTTCACCCGATTGGAAGGTCATACAGCCATGAGGACATGACATACGATGCTGAAGAAGGCATAGACGCGGTGTTTTAGCCTCACAACGGGAGCCGGTATATCCTTGAGCACAGTAGCAAACCGATTTCTTACATATCCCGTCGTTTAAACACGCAGGCTTGCACTGTTCCGCCGGCTTCTCCTTTTTGCTGTCTGGAAAGTAGGAAGAAACCGTGAGACATTTTCTATATAATAGTGGCACTAATAAAGTCAGTAAGCTTCATCGCACATTACATGAAAAAAAGAAGGAAAACGTAAAACACTTCCATTCATATCCGCTCCTGTTATACTGACCGGCAGCTGGTCGTTCATAGAAGTGCATGAAGGTCAACAACTCATGTACTCATAGTATTAACAATAGTAGGCTCATAGTAATCGTATTTTTCAATCCTCCTTGTCACCTTGGAGATGTAATATTTGTTAAATTAGCAATTCAATAGGTTGCTATTACTTTCATGCTCAACCTCAAGATTATTTTCTTAAGTGTGATCGTATCGCAAACTACCTGCCACTCTACAAAATATCACAATCAAAGACAGTAATCTAAATTAATGATTTTAAAAGATGCAAATGGATCCACATTGCTATTCAGATTAAAGAAATTAAGCGTGAATCATAAAACCATGACGATGAAAATTGAGTTAAAAACTTCAAATTTCAACTAAGGAGCACAATGAGATCTCAACTTTTCCATGAAGACTTGCATTACAATGTGGCTCGTGAAAATTCCTTGATAATCAGCTTAATATTGGTTTAATTAAGATACCTGTTGGCTAATGTTCATTCCTCTTGATAGGCCTATCTAAAAAGATTCATACTACTGACATAGAGGTTCCAAGTCGCTAGTATGCAAACGCAGGAATAATTTGCAAAAATTGAACTTCTTAAAAAGTTATGAAATATTTTTTAGACCACAGGAACGTAATCTCCGCAAAAAACTGAATCTTTTGATATGAAAACTTTCAGTGTATGCTGACATTTTTTTTCAGTCGACACTATCTACTATATACTTACTCTATCATTGCGCATTTTAAATTATATCATTCTGTGCACTGTTTTTTTGTAAATCTTAGTTATCTTAAGGAAAAGCGCAGGCGGAGCCAATACAAATCTTATAATCTTAATGAGCTTCAGACATCGCTGAACATCTGCTTGCTCACTTATAGCACGAAGAAAACGCCTGCTTATCCATTCAAGATCTTATGGCATCGATGCCTCAACTTAATTAAGGCTGTGATGTCTCTGTTGTGAATCTGTTATAAATGCTGGGCTTTCTTCGTTTTTTTAAAATTAAACTACGATATCTTAGTCAAGCATCTCACACAGCATCAACTACAAAATTGCTTTAGTTCAATCTACACGTATATGCATAGTCCAATGTGTTTCATGCTGCAAAGTTTCATCACTCTTTAGTTGCACTTGCTTGAGGACAGGTGAAGCCATCATCCGAAAGCTTCCAAATAAACAATCGAAGAAGAACAGGTCTTCTGAAGAAAATTATTTCAATTCAGCTGTTTTGGTTCGCTGAGAAGATTGTGAGTGAAAATGATTCATTTAACAAGTTAGTGAAATTTCGACGGCCATTCATTAGATATCACTTTAGACAAGCCACTGGCAAATCGGATGAAGTTAGTGCGCCTGAAATAATTGATAAATGCTGCTATTGAGTTGCATCATCAGTTCAAGAATGGAAACAGATCTGAATAGCTGCCATTTCATCCAATATCATGTTAATTGCGAATCTGAAATTGACTCGAGCATGGCTTCAACTTTAAATAGGGAGTTGTGTAGATGTTGAGAGATGTGAACTGGGTCTGCAGCTCAATTTTTAATTATTCTATTTACAAAAAAAGATTGAAGTGGAAATTCCCACATAACACGCCATGACTTCAGTTGGCCATGAAATAGATATTGGATAGCTCTTGAGATACCGTATGCCTTGACGTTAGTCTGAAATTGAGTGCCTGGGATTGATGGCCTCATAGATAGCCTTTCCACGCGGATGTGTCATGAATCAAAGTGTTGACATAACCGCCAACATGCGCGTCGTCAAGTCACTTTCCAGATCTATCTGTGGTTACTTGACTCATCACTCATTCCGACGTAAAATCGCACGATAAATAGTAATCAAATAACAGATGTCATGTAATCGCAACTGGGAAAGGAAATAGGAAAAATAAGCTCCGGAAAATTATTAATGTCAATGTCTTGATCGTCTTGGGGGATTTACCTTAAAAATACGGTGTGATAAATGCGAAGCAATTGTTTTTTAATGTCACCAAACCATTTATGGGAAAAACTCCTCGCTTTCTGCTTAGTGTCGATTTTGTGAAACTGCAAAAATCTAACAAAAAATTACGCACTAACCTTTGTTAAAATCAGCCTTATAGTCCGGCAGCCAGAACGAGGTCGAAAGTGAGACTTTCACAGAATGATGTACACCATATGACTACTACGAACCTACCGTGCGTCTGCCGAGTGCTAGTGAGTTCCTCTTCTTGTCAGACAGGATCAAAGAAAAACACATGTAAATCCAATGGGACGCAGATTGCAGTTTTCTGTTAAAATGAAATTCTGCATGTTTTATCTGATTAAACGAAAAGCACTAAGCCCAGAGTCATAACTTTTGGCATTTAGTGTCTTCAAGTCATTTCCTTTCATCTTCATGCACCCCTGTCAATAAAGCGAAACACATTTAGACTTTGCGAGTGTCTTAATGTCGACAAACACGAACATTTTGAACAACTTTATTCACATTCAACCACATTCTCACATACATTGTCGATCAGATAGGAAATGACTTGAAGACATTCCATGCCAAAAATTATGACTCTGGGCTTAGTATTTTTTGTTTAATCAGAGAAAACATGCAAAATTGCAGTTTTCTGCTAAAATGAAATTTTGCATGTTTTCTCTGATTAAACAAAAAGTACAAAAGTGCGAATCTGCGTCCCATTGGATTTACATGTGTTTTTCTTTGATCTTGTCTGACAAGAACAGGAACTCACTAGAACTCAACAGACGTGCCGATTCGAAGTAGGCATAGGGTGTACATCATTCCGTGAAAGTCTCACTTTCGGCCTCGTTCCCTTCAGAAACTCGTTCTGGCTGCCGGACTATCAATGAAAAAGAGGTGAGTCTTGATTCCTAGCTTCAAACTGCCTAAGTCACCTTCTCTTCATTAGATATATTTCTTCTTCTGAGGAATGCTGTTATTTAGTGCTATAACACACAATCAAGCATTAATGGACAAACATTAATGAACTGATGGGAATGAGTTTGTGTGTTATCGTGAAAGATAGAGACATCCGCATTATAATGCGCAAACTGGTTTTTCAACTCTTCACGGCTTTGTCAGTGATGCAAAACCAATATGACTTTGACAAAATGTTGTTGTGACATGTCATATATTAGACACCATCAAAGTTCAAAAAAATGTTTTGTGTTTTGGTAATGCAGGATGAATGCCATATTTTTGGTATAATATAGACTTACCCAATTAAGTTCAAAAGTTTTCGTTCAAGGTAAATATGATAAAAGTTATTCATAGCAACTGAGTGTCAAGGTCAGGGAATAAAAATTGCTCGAATGACAGATAAAACAATTTTGGATTTGATATTTTTGTCAACAGAAAGCCATATTGAGGTTAATGCATCGCGCACTATATTGCACTCAAGTTCATGCATAATTGTTCTTACCAGTTATTGGGACACAGACAAATCCGTTGGGAAGCTGCTGTAGCATCTGACCTTGAGGACACAAGTACACGAGGTTATTCGAAGGACACGATTGCCTATTCTGACATTGACTCGAACATCCGCCACTCGGGCAGCGTGCTGGATAACAAAATGGAGGCACACAGTCTGAAGGCAGAGCCTGTTGTTGCTGTTGACCTTGTGTAGGATTGGGATAAGGACGAAATCCGTAACCCCCAGCTCCTCCATTCACTCCGCTCTCTATTTCCCAAGGTAACTGAACGGGCTTCTCAGTTGTGCGATCTTTCTGGGTAGCATTGGTTGGAACGGTACCATTGGAGTCAATCACGTTAGCAGATGAGGCATTTGAGGTGTCATTAGTTCTCTCCTCAATCATCGGTGGAATTGTCATCCACTTTTGTTGATTCTCTGTGTCACCAGTCTGTTGAGGTGCCGGCTGAGGGTTTGTTTCAGGCATCGGATCAGGTTTCAGGAACCACTGAAGATTCTCTTGTTGTTCTGAAGGCCGATAAGGAAATCCTTGTGGATAATATCCACCACCCACAGGCTGGCCGTATTCCTGACTCGGACGTTGATATTGAGAAGGATATGTACCACCACTGGATGGATAGGGATAATATTGGCTACTTTGACCTTGATTTGGTATTCCTTGAGCTTGCGGGTAAGGTGTGCCCAGCGGTCTGCCGCGGCGTGACTGCGGATAAACTGGTAATTGATTTTGTTGTTGTGTGGGTCTATACGGCGGCTGGTAACCTTGATTGCTTATCGGATTAGAGACTCCATACTGAATTTGTTGTCTAGAAAACGGTTGGCTCTGTTGGTAGATTGGTTGGCTTTGATCAACAGAATATGTCGGTTCCTGCTTGGGGATTGCCTGATATACATGCTGACTCCCAGTCGGCGCATTTCCAAACTGCTGTTCGTTCTCTGTACCCCGTGAATTTTGTTGGGAGAACCAAGATTGTGGAGAATTACTTGGCTGCAAAGGTTGAAAACGTCCCGTGATCTTTTCCTCACCAGGGCTATCACTAGGAATCTCTTCATGTTCGTTTTGCTCAACTGATAGAAAATACTGCACATTTGGATCATCATTCACTGTTCCCTCACGCCGCCTTGTCTTTGTAGTTAACTTCTTCCGCTGCTTTCTCCTCCAAGCAAGAAATGCTTTATATTGGCTCTCACTATCCGCAGCAATCCATTCTTCCGCCTCTGGCTTGAGCTGTTGCGGCTGCTGACGTTTAGTGGGAGCTCTAGTCGTTTTATACACTTGATTAGCGACAAGATTCATCTTCAAATTCAGTCGATGATGGTCCGGCCACGATTCTCTCTGTGGTACTCGGCGAAGTGGTAGACAAAACGGTGGAATGCAGTCAGAAGTGTGTGAAGGATCTGGACGGGCCATAGCGGCTGGAATGGTGACGAGGATGGAGCACATAAAATACATGTTGGATGCCATCGGTGCTACGTGAAAGAAGAAGTGATGGATTCGAATCCAGCAGTCAATTCTGGCGTGCGCACGCGTCAATCCGCGATGCCGGCGAGTGAGCGAGAGGGAATGACAGAATGGCGAGAGACGGAAAGCGAAGGGAGTATGAGATTGTGTGGGAGTTGACCTCCGGTGTAGATCAATCCCAATTCAAACCGATCTGTGATATGAAATTATGTGAACATTATGTCAGAGGTCGTAGTCACTTTGATAACATGTCAGGGAAGAGAACACACGCAAGAATTGGAAAACGAACGAAATTAGCAGCTTACCAGCAATTAATACGCATCTGAAGTATGGAGTGAATTTATCTTATTGATATCTTCTTTCAATGTGGAATTCTGCATAAATGAAGGCCCTACTTCAGGATTTGGAAAAATTAAATTGACATTTTTAATTGATTAATCGTGCAAAGAAACATGGATTGAAATTTCATTGAATTTTGAGAATTACTTGAAAGTCAGCGTCTATTTCCCATACACTTCCCCAAGTTACACACAGGTTAGAAAGCGCCAGATAAACATTGGTGTGTAGTCCATGATCTGTGTGAGCAATGATGCAACAATCCCTCCCTTCCAAGTACACAGCATGACGCGTACCTCGAAGAAACCGCGTCATTCGAATGCAGTTAGATGTAAGGGTACGAAATGGGGGGGGGGATAAAGTAATAGAGAGAATGGGCCAAATGAATAAAAGGTGTTTTAAGTGTCACTGTGAAGTATTAATAAAACAGCATATCATTAATGCATAGTGAACACCACGATCATCAATGCAAAAGTAGATGATGTCAGTTGCCATGAAAAGGAGCGCGTGAAGTGATTTTGACTTAAGGTGCGCTGACAGATGACGGTAACTATAAAATCGTGACGATTTTATCGCTCTACGGAGTCGATTGCAAAAACCGGACCACCAGAATTACGTCAAAATTCAATCCATTCTTATTTCTCACGCTTTCCAACTGGGAATTGCAATTCCGAGGACCTTCCCAAATCCCGGGATTAAGGGATCATATAAATTCAATCCCATGACCCAGGGATTTAGAAACAAATCAATCAACCGCATTTAGAGGAAGAAATATAAAAATGTAATTTTCTTGATGAAGTCCTGGTTCAATTTTAATGAATGATATGCCATATGAAAGCTTGTGTTCCATAGATTATTTTGGCATATATTCTGCTTTCATTGGTAGTCAGTTGTGGTCAGTATGCCTTACAAAAGAAAATCGAACGTTTTCTTTGATGCAGTATATTAATGAAAATTGACAGTATGAAAGTCTATCAATCAGCTTTTTCATTTTCATGCTGTAAATAAAGATTTTGAGATTTGTTGAATGAAGAAAGAGATATAGCACCAATTAAATTCGCAAAAAAAATTGTTGACAAAAAAGCGTCTGACACGATTTTTCATTGATGAAGATGCCCAATTTCAATTAATCTAACAAAATATAGATGGACACCTACAGACGAAATTACGCGATACAAAAAGTAAAGATAATCATCATTGAATCAGGCCCGTGTTAAGCTTTCAGACTTTCGTATTTTTTTCGTATTTCGACAACATTTGGAACAATTTTATTCAATTACAACTTTTACCTGATTTTGCGCTTGTTGTCGAGTTAACAATGCTTTTAACGGTCAAATGCACAGAACTTAAAGATTATTGCTGCATTAACGTTGGTGTTTTCGAGTTTCGATTTAAAAGAATGCTTATGTTATCCGCTCCACGATTATGCAAGTTTTATCAAGCTCGGCCCATCCGTTCACTGGCAAACTTCAAATTTGTATTATTACTCCACACTCGGGCATTGTGTAAGTTATCACTCCCCTCGGCTGAGGTCAGAAGATTTCGAATCTTTGATATGCGCGCACGAAGGCTTGTCACCACCTGTTCACAAATAATAACAATCTCTTAGCGTCGTAGTTGCTGCGCTTGCGTACGATATGTGGTTGACAAGATTTTTAGTGACTCATTCAATGACATAGACAGGAGACAGGAGCAGTTATGACATGATCAGCTATGATATGATCGATCACATGAAGTAACAAACTTCTAATCACCAATTACTACATTTTATCAGGCAGACCACACTATTTCCCAAACCAAGTGTCTCGCCTGACCAAGTGAATGTTCAGCAGGGTTCAAGACCGACTCAAGACCCTTCGACATATAGTCGGGCCGCTAACACGAGAACGAAAATGAGACTTTCGCAGAATGATGTAGTACACCCTATAACTACTACGAAACTGCACACTTGACGAAGTCTACCCGTTACCTCTTTTTGTCAGACAAGGTCAAAGAAATCTGTCTTTAAATACATTTTCGCATACATCACCGATTGGAGGCATAAACACATGCAGCATGGAAAATGACCTGAAGATGTTCCATGCCAAAAAGTAGACTAATGACTTAGCTGGTGATTCCCACTTAAGACTTCTTTTATGAGGCATGAGTCGCAGAGGGAGCCATGAACATTTTCTCTGTGATTTAGTCCCTACCGCGACCGCTCTTTAAGTTTAATCAGAGACGAGTATAGATATTAAATTCTTTCACGGTGAGGTATTATTGATTGAAAGGATGTATTTTAGTCAGACAACAGAATTAGACCAGGTCGTCTCTTCTTCTATTTGAATAGAAGGGAACCATTGGAACATGTAATGCCTACGAAATGGCACAATCTGCTGACATAATATCATAGCAATCGAACAATGAGCAGCCAGTTTAACACTAAACACGCCAAATAGTGCGAAAATTCAGTGACTGATATCAACCGGATCACACAGCAAAGAGACACAGACGATGTCAAGTTCTACAGAGAAGTTTGTGAACGTTTTTTCATGCGCCTGCTAACTTTTTTAACAATGATTGGAGGGCCCAACATTGTCGAGAAAACTTCTGTGCAATGATCTGAATTCTTCGAATCTGAAGGAATTGTGGCGATCGGAGCATTTTGAAGGAATTCAGAGCAATCCGCAAGCGACGCATGACCTTTTTTTCTATCTCCGTAAGGCATTAGGAATTCCTTTTTGCCCACTTGGTAAGTTCCTGCATATGCCATCGTTTTGAATCAGTTTGCACTTCTAGCAAACCCAATTCGTCATCACAAAAGTATAGTTCATTTGTATAGAGGCACTCTCGTCCGTTTGATGCATTCCCCTTGGTCAACCGCTTTCTCACACACAAGCAGATGCTCGATTCCACGGTTGCTAAAGGAGCCCCAGATCATCACAGATTGCGGGAAGTTGACAGCTGGAGTTTGGCTGAAATCATTTGATCTTTTGTCAGACGACAGATCGCAGTTGTTGAAATGTCCAACCTCTCAGCAGTTGCCTTCCGCGGAAGGTTTTCTCTGTGGACAAGTTTGATACAAGCTTTGGTGAATGGACTAAGGTCCTTTCTTCTGCCCGTTGTCATCTGAAATCTGAGTTTCGCTTCTTCGTCAAAGTTGGCGCAAGCTCAATGCCATTTGCATGTATCCGCATACAAATGCATCAGGGAAGTGCCCTGAGTCTCCATTGCGGAACACATATCCGTAATTGGAAGCAGCTCTCCACTGGTCGATGAAAAATGATGGCTAATTATGTTTCGACTGCCCAAAAATAAAAAGTAATTCATTTAGTTCACAAGGCTGTATCTTCATGCGGTTGGAAAGGAAATACATGAAATATAAAAACAAGCAGACATTGCGATTTTTAGCTTAATGTTCATGTGTACACGAAAACTTGGTGCCTGTAATTCGTTCCTGGTATGAACGTATGCGTTTAAGTGCCCTGAAACTAAAGTGAGGTCCACCAGCAAAAACTTACTAAAAATGCACTGCAAGACAATGGTGTGCATTTCATTATCAGGTCATGCTGATTATGATTCTGACTCTATTTCCAGTAGAGGCTTCCCTAATTTGTCGCAATAGAAAACGTTTTTTTCTTTTGAGCGACAATCAGATGTATTAATCGGTTGTTATTCAGCAATATATTGCAGTTGCTTGAGAGAGCCGACAGATTTCGAGGTTTTGAAATTTTGAAAAATAATATTGTAGATATTGCTCATTTGTGTGTTTCTTTGAACATGTGAATTAGTGACAGCAGTTTATTAATATGATATTCAATATCTTGTTTTTATGATAGATAGCTTGATTATGGCATCTATAAATATCATGTGTATAATCTACAGTGAATCAAAAAGGAATTAAATTGAGAATGTGTATGTTGATCATTTTATAGTTCATGCATCTCCAATGCTCATAGAACATTCAACATAACATTCCAGCAAACGAAAATCCACATTATTGCGATAATGGCCGCAAACAAAATTTTGAGGATGGACCGCAATGTCTTTCTATTACAGGAGCAGACTTGTTGATGCAGTGTGTGTTCCGGACCTGGTATAGCATTTGATATTCTGTCTGCAGCAGATAGGCTGAAGTCTTGATTGTAATGTCTCGTTCTGTACATGTGCATGTACATCGGAGTTGGAATCGATCATGGTCGGAGCGAGCCTGGATTTTAAGGCCCGCAGACAATGGGGCCTAGATTAGGACGTCATCTACAGAGTTGATTAGAAAATCGGACCACCTGAATTGTATATAAATTCAATCGATTTTCATGCCCACCAATCGTTTCGGCTTACATCATTAGAGAGCTTTCATTATCAGCTTTCATGCGAGCTGTGATAAACTTACATCCGCTATTTTGTTTGCTGGAAACTGGTCAAAATATGAAAATTACTCAATATAAAAAATCGTAATTTTTCAATAGGAAAGCATGTGAGTGTGATAATTAATAAGGCACGTATTTTCTGGACTTTCTTTTGATATATTGACACATCGAAATCGCTGGACTAGGAAAATCTAATGATATCGCGAGGTCATCACAAACTCGTGATTCTACTGACTGAAAATATCATGTTCTCACTATTTCATCAAAAAATATTATTGTATATATTATGTATTCAGGATCCTTGCAGTGCAAGGAGCAAAGATATGTAAATTTTACTCAGATACGTTCAATAGCTACTTTCCAAACTTCTCTCAACATTGCTCCTATCTGTGACACATACATGTTGACTGATACACAAAAAATGTACAGAAAATGACTTCTACAGATTGTTTCATAAAAAATGGATCACCCTTAAACATCGCCTTAACTTCAACTTTGTCTAACTCCGCAAAACTTGAACGAATTTCTCTGAAATTTGGAAGATATGTCAGTTGCGCTTACTAATATCATTGTTGGAAATTTCAAGCATGAATATTGAGTTGTTTTACTGTTATAGATAAAAAAGTAGTAGATAATTTGATCTTCATTTAGCAATGTTACACAAAATCATACCTCACTCTTATAAAATTACATTTGTTTCCTTTGTTATGTAATACAAAAAAAACGAACATCTGTTTTGCGGACTCCCTAGAAATTATTGCAATGAATAAGGATCCGTTATTTCAAACAAGTTATGTAATATGTTGTTCTACAAGCCAAAAGCTATCAAGCAAAACAAAAATAAAGAAAATCGGTCAATCAGAGCCAGTATAGCACCATTATTCATCAACAATAATGTAACTGCTACATGTAATTAACTGGACTTCATGTTCCATAGCTTCCTGACTTCGTTGCGGTGGTGTTGGCAGCACTCCTGATTGCTTTCAGCTAGAAATCTATCTCTTACCGGTTGAAAACAATACAAATCACAAATGAACAATAACGAGATCGCATTCACAAAAGGCAAAGTGTCAGCCTTGCTAGAACTAGGGTTTTCTTTGCGAGCTACAAGCAAGCGACTAAATGTCCCTTACACAAATATGCATCGATGGCATAATGATGATTTTCGACTCTGTCGTAAAGAGGGCTCTGGCCGTCCACGCAAAACATCCAAACGTAGAGACCGCCTAATTTTGAGATTTATTAAAGTTGATCCAAGTCTCTCGTTAACTGAGATGGCTGCACTAGACTCGTCTATTTCTAAGTCTACTATTCGTAGAAGACTTATTGAGTCGAATTTCAAGAGCTGTAAGAGGCCCTCTCAGATCGAATTATCAGATCAGCATACAAAAAGACGTCTCAGATGGGCAATGAGTCATTTTCACTGGCGAAATCAATGGGATCGGGTTGTCTGGTCTGATGAGGCATCAGTCCGTCTGAAGGATAGTGATGGTCGATTGAGATTATGGATAAAATCTGATCAGGAAATTCTGAACGCCATGTGAATGTTTTACGAATGAACATTGGACAAATGACAGATCAATCTGGTGATCCATCGACTTGGTTATTTATGGATGATAATGCTAAGTGTCACAGGAGTAGTAGAGTCAACTTATGCAAGTCTCAATTAGGGCTTAGGACATTATCTTGGCCAGCTCGTTCTCCTCATCTGAATCCCATAGAAAATGTATGGAGTATTCTAAAACGTAACGCTCGTCGTTCACTGCTACCTACAGATGGAGTATCACAACTTACGTCACTGTTAAAAAGAGAGTGGAGAAAGTTAGATCAGTCAAAAATCAACGATGTCATCGAATCAATGCCTAGACGAATTGGCAATGTCACTGACAATAAGGGTAGGACCACAAAATATTAGCTTCTTAAGAACCGTTACTGTATCATAGCTTATCAGATTATAAAAGGACATTTAAATATATTAGGGACATGAAATATCATGAAAAATGCTTTCTGTATCAGACTTATGTTTTATTTAGTCAAATTTTAGGATGATCCACTTTTTATGAAACGGACTTTATTTTGACAAGGTATCTGTCGAATTATCTTTGAAGTTTGTTCCTTTACATATTCGCACATTCACGCGTTCGATGCGAAAGCCTTACTACGGGAAACTGATCGACGCATAGTTACAAGCTGCTGGCTACGTGCTTCCTTATACCGAAGACCCCAATAGTTTGATGTACAATAGGACTCATCGGTGTTTTGCCAAAGTTGCATTAGCTACGCTCCATTGACCATATGGGTGACTTGCATCGATTTTGTTGTAAGTCAGTGGAGATATGTTTTGAAAAAGAATGACACGGTCTCATCAATCAGTAAGGTCTCATCATTTCTGGCGTATGTAGTCGAAAGTATCTTTTATGAGTCCGATATTGAAAAGGAAGGTGCAGATGTACAATTTCCGTCAAACAATTAATAAGTTTGATTGAGTTTGATTAAGTAAGCCAGCTTCATGTTAATAAATCACAACAAGATATAGCTGTCAACTAAATTAGATAAGCTGGTTAACAAAGTACTTTGTGATGCAACAAATGTCAAAAATGACGAACGCCGATTAATTTTGGCTGAGCCTTTACAATATTCTTTCATGTCTCTCAACTCACCTCGCATTTCTGAGCCATCAGAGACTCCAAATCACTAAAAGACAATAAATATGTATCAGCATGTGTCTTAACTCGCTGCTTTCTTTGCTTCGCCTTGCTTGGTCTCGCTTCATCCTCTACGCTTTTATGAGAAATTTAGTGATCTCTTTAGCGAAACAAAGATGCTTCCTAGCTATTATTCAATTTCATGGAAATAGCTCGAAAAGACTGATCGACTAGCGATTCAATAGGTTAATGATAAAAGTAGAAACACGTCTTTCCCAAATCTTTCTTCTATTTTTCTTCAACCGGTTTCAATTAACGGTCAGACAACTGCCGGCAATCTCCGTCAGGAAGTTGTATAAGAAGAAATATTACAATTAACATCTGATGGACAATTTTCAAAATTATTATGTAACATAGTATGCATAGTGTCAAGAGGATATAGATGCACACAAAAGAGAGGTTAGCACTTTACATAGTGTGATGTCATAGCATTTCTCAAAGACATTTTTGGTCATAGCACAACATAGGAGTTTTAGGCTCAAAAATGGGAAAAACATGTTCCATGTTCGACCCATGTGGCCAATCCGTCATTAAATGGCTGATGAATTTTAGTTCTTCAATTTTTCGTTCTTTATCTTCTCCGTTTAACTGTTTAAGAACTGACACTTTCATGTCAGAGTCATTATGGTTGTGTTGCACACAATGGAAAGATACAACTATTGATTAAGATTAACATCGTATCGATGTGCATTTAATCTTTCCCTTAGAGTTCTACCTGACTCGCCAATATACAAAAATTGCAGTTATGGAATTGGATAGAATGAATTATGTTTTTTGTGTTGCATGTTGTGTTAGCCGTAGTAATTGTCATACAAAATTAATGCAGCTAACACAACATGCAACACAAAAAATATAATTTATTCTATCCAATTCCATAATTGCAATTTTTTGTATATTGGCGAGTTAGGTTCACGCCGATATTAATAGAATGCATTGCAATAGCGTGGCAAGCTAGGTTTTCATAACTTGTCAGTGCATTTCATCCCAGCGCCTTTTCTCACAGAGTGAAGTGTGCTCCAGTGATTGCCTCTTGAAACTTTATTATTTTGCGGATGCTACTTGTTGGAGAAAACAGTGAACAGTGGCTGAACACATTTGGTAAACGAAATTGCGCATAGTGAGTTGTAGCAACCTAATTGGTGAGTACAAATATGAATTGAGATTGCATCCATAACACCTAGACTTTTCAAAAGATCGTGGTACAACCATTGCTGACTCGTATCAAAATTGTAACGGCAAGTGTAAATAAGCGTTTTCCAAACATTCAATTGATTGATGATGCATTTGCTTCCACATGCTCTGAATATTCCATAGTCCATCATTTGCCAACATGCTTTATATTGACCGGCTTACATTAGACATATCCTTTAGCACTTTAGCGATGTTTTGCCCTAGATGACTACGACTCGCCGCCTCATCACGGTTGCAACAACTGAAGGCACAGCTCGGCATGAGCACGACCAAGATATCAAGAAAGGATGAGCTAAGTATATCACTAGTAATGACCACTGTCAAGAAAGAGATCCTGCACCAGTACCGGTACCCTTTCAGCCACAAATTGCGGTCATGATGAAATTTCATGAATTATTACATAAATCTCGTTCAATCAATTCCTTGGTATGAGAATAGGTAGAGATTTAGAGGTGATATATCAAACATGGCATTGTGCAAATTGGACCATCAAATAATATTTGGATTATCACAGAATTATATCAACAGCTGACTCACACCACGTGCATTCCAATTATTTAAATTTATACCAAAGACATAACATTTAAGTTCAAGCAGATAAACATAATGCTTTACCTCAGTCAATGAAGTGATGAGTGAATATAACTTCTATGATTACTTTGTTTTACTTTGTTTGCACTTGCTTTGTGAGTATCACTTAAATTGGTTTGCATCGTAACCAAAAAATTTAAATTGCATGCACACTGGAGATCTTGCTACTATAACTAATGATTTCACTCAGGAAATCAGAAATCGTTCATATTAAGATCTGATAAGAGCCCCTATGGTATCGTGGCATCGAGTGGCATCGAACATGTTCATGTCGGTGCTTGTTCATCAATTATTTCATTTTTTCAAAGATGCTTTTTCAAGATTGCTCAAAAATCTAGACCAATCAAAAAGAAAAGCTGCTAACTAACTATGTTGATAAAACTCTCGTAATTCATGAGAAGAGATGCTGAGCTTGATCAGCTTGCACTTTTGTCCTGCACGGACCCGCTCTACCACATAGACATCGGACATCAGCACGAAGGTGCTTGTGTTCGATATCAAGTTGTTGTAGACCCAGTTGTTGATGTTCGATGTCTATTCTCTACCTCATACCCAAAGATATTTAATACTTCAAAGGGCTAGATTATGGAGTGGGTATATAACCAAATACAGTCCCTAAAATTTTACGCCTGCTTTTAAATGCAAAATTATGATTTTTAGAAAAGGAATGATGTTCCAATGAATAAGTGATTCTATGCTGGAGCACTGCAAAATGATGAAGTGAAGAAGCTTTGCGAAAATAAGCAACAAATCGCAAGAACCATGAGCAATACTGCATGCTGATCTTTGTGGCTGGTCTACGTTAATATATTTACTTCAGAATTTTGTTTTAAACCGACACCTATTTGACCACTTCTTTCAGATTCGATAACAGGTGAGAAGACAGCGTGATTATTTTGCATGAAATATTGTTACTTGGGAAGGGAATGATGGTGAAGCGCGTATGCAGGGCTGAAAAGAAATGTTTGTAATCTGCATGTGTACTTTTTTGAACTGCTACAAGCCATCTTTTTATATATGCTTCAGTTGGGACATTTGATGGGATCTCTTGGCGAATATTTCCATGTATCTCAACTTCTATTGGGTTCTGCATCCACTACTCTATGAGAAAAACGTGTTTTCTAAGTTCCAAATGTAATTGAAGACCATATAATATGGATTCATTCGTACCAACTGAAGCAATTTTAAATACGGATTGAAGTCGCTGACAACTTAGCATCAATTTTACCTTATTTACTGATTTTGAGGAGCTGATCTATACTTAGGCCCGCATGGAGGGTAGAAGGTGACTTTATTATGATCGTCTGAACAAAAAAGGCACTGAGTTAATTTGTATATAGTCGACTTCTTCACATTCTTGCTAGAGTTAATAGTTCTTTCACTTAATAACCCGTGTAATTGCTTACCCATGTTTCGTCTCGGATGATGATCGGAAATGGTATGAGTGTAAAGCAGGGTAGACAAAGTTCATTATTCTAGGGCCTCGATAACGATAGTTGGGTCAAATACTAGAAAAACAAATGTGAACAATTTTATCTGATTAGTGATGAGTTTTACAAATTAACAAAGAAATTATATAAACGATAGATCAGATTGCCACGCAGATGTGCGGCTGGTAGGATTCGTACCTACGACCAAGGTTAACTAGACGCTAGCCAACTGACCTGCGAACCACTTACGCTGCTGTGTTTATTTGCCAGGATCAAACCGTCACCACCACACAGCTATTGTCACGCAAGCATAATGAGTAAATAACTCGTCACGATTGTGACTGGCTGCCGACATTAAGGCAAGTAGCGGTGATCAATTGTCCACCAAGGCATCTTCAACCATGTTGTGAATGCTATCAAAAACATGAAATTGAAATTAAATAAAGGAAGAATATAGTCCTCTACCTTGCATTCAGCTTTCCGGATTTTGGAAAACAGATAGTTAGGGACCATGGGTAGGGGAGAGTGGGGTGATCTGGCACCCGAACACTAAATTAGCTCTCATGACCAAACAACGAATTTTTTTACTATTCCAACATAATGACCTTGATATTCAAGGAATTTCTTAACTTTTTTGTATTAAAATTTTTTTTCGATTCGGACTCCTTCCTCTTCAAATATTCGTATCAAAAAGGTTACAAAAATGCCAATTCACGAAATGTGTGGGGTGAATTGGCACTTCGATGGGGTGATTTGGTACTCCTCTAGTTTGTACCCCATAACTTGCCCCACGATGTATCGCTGTTACTGTTTTGTGAACTAGGGTATGTGCCGTTAGTCTGTTGCGTTTTTAATAAAATAAGCACATACGCAGACCCGTAAAAACTAATTAATTGACTTGCTAACTAGGATTATATACCGGCACTAACTACACACATTCGACTTTGTTACACCTATGTTATAATTTTTATTTGTTGTATGTCTATGTAGATAATTCTGAAATGTGGTTTTATTATATCATATGATCCCCAATCCTTGAATCTTTTTGATTTGACGCATGTAAAACAATATGCATAGTAAAAATAAATCTTTATATTTATCAAATCGATGAAAAAATTACACAGTTGAGCAATATGAAACAAGAGTAAGTTATCAATAGAAACACTGTAAGCATGCTGTTTTTCCAATACGTCTACGGGCTCGGCAAATTGAACACTGATATTTCGGCAGGTAGCCGAAATATATGGTTCCGGCTCCTCCAAATGACGCAGTAAACAATCGAAATCAACTTGGAAAACGCATATCGCTATAGGCTATGAGTTATTTGCCCTTTTAGATAAGCCTAATCGTTTATAGCTAGCAGTAATTTGCAGTGATGATGCATTAAGATTTAGGCCTGATGGATGTCCTACTAGTTAAATTTTTAATAGCAGGATTAAGCTAGATTCGGTACACCCATAACTAGCTGTCAACATATAGTGCTAGATCACCCCACTGTCCGAGTGCCAAATCACCCCATTTCAATTTATTATCGAAAACAGCTGGCGTACCGAGAATACCAAAATTTTGGAAATTTCATTCATGTGACCTTTTAGTCCATTGACCTAGCTAACAGAAAACGTGTATTGCCGGTAAATATCAGTTGCTAGGAAAAAAATATCCCAAAAACTGCAGAAATGCAAAAAAAATTTTGACCTTAGGTAAACGTAATTTTTATGTGTGGAGGAGAAACGAAGTCCGCCATGAACATAATTATTATATGCCAAGTGTGCACTATAATAGTGCTTTCAAATGTATATTTCGGATTTTTGATACAGATCCTACAATGGGCTGTAGGGGGTGGGTGCCAATTCACCCCAGGTGCCAACTCACCCCACTCTCCCCTAAATATGGCAGGACTTTGGGTCATGGAAAAGTCATACAAAGTGAAGATAAGCAATTATTTTCTGATAAATCAGTTAGTTGAAAGAATTCGGAACACATCATTCCATAGACCCCAAGCTAGACTATTGCGCAAATTGCGATTTGACTATAGATTGAAATATGGGCCGACTGGGAGAAAGTATTTCTTATATCATCTATAATTTATGAAATTAATAGTTTGGTTTCTGTGATTTTGTATGTACCTATATGTATAGACCCCTATTGAATATTCAACAGGCCCTTTCGGCACCTAACGGAAAACTATTTTCAATTTTAATTAAACATATCTGAGTGTTAAAAAAATTCAATTTTTGCCATTTCGTATGGAATGACGCTATGAAATCGATATTTTCGATGCAGCAGCTGAAGCAGGTCTACGTGCACTTACTTGAAATCAGAATCGATCACTTTCGCACATATCGCTCAGACCATGCCCTAAGATGATTGAATTCAGATGCCACTACGGCACAAACTTTCTGAGGAAATTTCCTCAGCTAGGCTTTCTTCGATTAGATGCCGGAAAGTAGCCGCAGTTAAATATGTAAGAGCTGGTACTTCGCCTATATGGAAAGCGACTAATGCCTAGCTTTAAACATCTGCATGCATGAAATCCTTAAGCCCTCAAAATATACTCATTGACATAATTCATTGGCTTAAATCGAAGTGTTTCATTTTTTCTCAGGTATGATGCAATATCTCGCTATGTATTACCATTCAAAACATCAGAGAATGGAGAAAGATCTATGGTGGTCAAATTTCAAATTTTTTTTCATATCGATACAACTGTCACAACTGCTTTTACAAATTGAACATAAACGTGAACTGAAATCCAGCTTTTGTAAAATAAAATGGCACACGATCAGTTTGCCAGAGGTATGGCTATTGGAATGATTCGTTGTGGTAGAAGTTGTGCGAGTGTTGCCGAAGAGCTGCAACTATCGAGAGTCGTCGTTTGGAGGTGGTGGTGTCGATGGAAAGCAGAAGATGTTAAAAAGAAGAAGGGATCTGGTCGACCAAGAAAGTCTGCAGGAAGGACAGACGCACGTCTAGTTTTAGCTGCAAAGAGGAATAGATTTGTGTCAGTCCCAAAGCTAGTCGTACACTGGAAGAGTGCCTCAAATATAGACTGTAGCGTTCGAACGGCTTACCGAAGATTGCGAGAAGCTGGAATTCAGTCGCAACGACCAGCTGTCCTAATTCCATTGAGTTTTGAGCAACGCAGAAGACGAGTTGCCTGGTGTGATGCCCATCGCTCATGGAATGACCATCACTGGCAGAAAGTCTTGTGGACCGATGAATCGAGATTCACTCTGGATTTCAATGACGGTCGTGTCAGAGTGCATCGTCTTCCAGGTGGAAGTGTTTTGCTGTGGTGTGGCATTTGGCATGGCGGACGAACGACAGCAGTCATCATCAAAGGCACGTTGACTGGAGAGAGGTATCTCAATGAAATTGTGCTTCCTGTTGTTGCCCCAGTGGTCAGGGTGGATGATCTCTTCTTCCAAGACGACAACGCAAGACCACATCGCTCCTCGGCTGTCATTGCCACTGTTAGGAAATTGAACATTCAAACCCTTGACTGGCCTGCACGCTCACCTGACTTGTCACCCATTGAAAAAGTCTGGGACGAGCTTGGGCGGCGAGTGAGAGACCGCTATTCACAACCCTTGACTGGCCTGCACGCTCACCTGACTTGTCACCCATTGAAAAAGTCTGGGACGAGCTTGGGCGGCGAGTGAGAGACCGCTATTCACTTCCACCAGTGTCCCTGAAGATTCTCTCTGAAAGACTGACAGAGCAGTGGCTTCTCCTTGAAACATCCTTCATTCAGAAACTTTGTGAATCCATGCCATCTCGGATTACTGAATGTATTGGAGCTAAAGGGGGGCACACGCGCTATTAAAGTTGAATCTGCTACATGCTTTGTTTTTCTGTGCTAGCGACTTGGTGGAGATTGACTAAAATATCAAGGTATCATACATATATGTATATATACCAGTCAAAAATGAAAGAAGTTTAAGAAGTAAATGTTTCAAAAATTTTGTCAGTGAGTATATAATCATGAAGTTATCGTTTGATTTTAATCAATTATGACAGCACAATAGAATGGTATAAACAAATTTGTCATTTTCAGGTCGCATTTACTTACCCCAGACCATCCTTGTGAACTTTGACACATGGCACGATTGTGTCGGGGGGGGGGTAAATCAGCTAATTTAAAATCCAAGGAAATTTTGTGAAAATCTCCTGGGCTAGAGTTAATGGGCCTAGGATTCAACTAAGATTTTTGATCGTGAATTGTTTTCATGTGAAGAATAATTATAAGTCTGCGTTATAATCATCAAGTCACAGAGCAATGCCCTAGAACAAAAGAGATGTCTTTTTAAAGTCGCCGTTATCATCCCACTCTCCAGGTCCAAGTCACTTGCCGGCTTCATCAGTTAAAAATCTTACAAGTCACTTTTACATACCCAACATCGAGCGCAATAGAAATCTAGAAATTTTCGAAATTGTCGCTGATAGGTCATTTAAAGTAATCGGATCGACTTCAAAGTTGATGGCGTCTTATTTGTAGGCAATGTACGAGTTGTAGAAATCGAAAAATATTTTCTGACAGTCTAGCTCACATGTTAGTCTTAAAGTAAAAGGAAGAACGAAGAAAGCCAACGTAGTACTAAATTGACTAATATTTTAAGTTGAAAAGCACATGAAATATGTCTATCGGCAGTTGTAGACAGCAAACTATGAACTTGTGCACTCGCTCTAGTGAGTTCTCAAAAGCACGTATGTATTTTCATTGTTTAGTTTAATATGCCCTTGCCCACTGGACAGTGTATACATGATTTTATTTATCATGCTTGTCCAATTGTCAATCGTTTTAAAGAAAAGTTTTGCAGCAGAGCATTCAATTTGTATATTTACCGTCCGCTACTTATTTATAAAGGGATGCAGCACAAGAATCATGGATGCATCACATATATTAATTATGAACGTGTAGATGTTGAACTAGGCGGTCTCAGCTGACTTAGCATAGTCTATATTATCTAAGTTCAAAATTATTACAAAGAAACTTCACCTGATATTATTTGACATAATGTATGTTGTCCACAGAATGGTAATTAATGCGCCTGCAAATACATGCGCACTTACTAGCCTCACTTCGTGTCGCGTCCTCTTATGCGCCGGAAGTCCATAGTATTTCCTTGAAGTTTTGTGGTTTGCTGCATCTGTACTATTAAGTGCTGTGCGAGCTGCACCGTTTGTCAAGTCGGTGCACCGAAATGTGCGATTTTCAATCAAACTGTAGTCTTGCTATTTAGTTTCAATTATTATTAATTCATTTTATCTATATTGACATGCATTATAATTAATTCAAATAGGAGAGCATTATTCAATTCTGTTTCTCAATTTAACTCAGCCTTTACATTCCTATGTCTTGAATATCTAACATTTTGAAAATCACGACTGTATCACACAATAACCGATGAATTTCCTGATGTTTGTAGTTCAGAAAAAAATGTGACTGGTGACGAAAGTAGGATGAATGAAGTTCATGATGATGCATCTAGGTCACGAAATCTCAATGCCAGCGACTTCAGAATTTCGGGATTTCAGATTGAGTAGTGTGTACTTTGTAGATTGAGATGCATGTATATGTTGATTATTTTCGAATCTTTCTACTTTTTTTGTGTCCAGGTACTAGATAAATGAATAAAAACTTGTTCTTCCTTTGCTAAATTAACTTTCAAAGAATCAAAAGAACCCGACTATTCGTCCGCCTCTCACAATGTAGTTTGGCAATTGACATCACATTTTTTGCCATTTTCTGTCGCATGTATTTCTATGTTCTCATCTTGTTGTAAAGAATTCCATTAGAAATATCATCGAGACACAAGGATTCAGCAAGCTGAAATGGCAAAATGGAATTTCTTTCAAATGCTTTTAAGCGTTATTAGAATTTTCCTAAGTGCTCTATGAAATTTGCATTGAATTCTTGAAACTTAGAACATTTGTTATGAAAGTGTGAGACCCTGCCTTTCAGATTTTGAAGTTCTACTTTAATTGACTACCTATCACGCGACAGTCTAGAACGCGAAACAATTTATGTCTCGGTTATACTTCACAGACGTTTCACCGCAACTTTCCAAAATTTTCGGTGCACCGTTGCGGGCAGGTGCAGCTAGCGCACAGCTACCGTAGCATTCCTTTTGTAGTCTACTCGTCCTGTGTTCCCCTCAAACGTTATTTTCAAGCCACTCATGGACTGAATAAGTACATCGCGCAAGCTCTGTAGAGTTTCTGACGTTAATTGCTGCCTAGTGCACGTGTTGTACAACGCGTTAGGACTGGGGAATTTGCTCGTTAGAACCGGAGTGCTTCTCCACATAACTGTGCTTGCAATAACCGAGACTGAATTCCTATATGGGCCTGTTTTATTTTCGGACGGCGTCATGCTTGCTCTAAACAAGTTCTGGTTATAAGTGGATTACGCTGCATGGCAATAACTTGAGACTGTTTCGATGTCAGCGCATAATTGTATGTCCTTTCGAAAAACCGTCCTTATTTAAATAATAGCCATTTTTGAAGATGTGAAACCTGTAAGCTCAAAGAAAGTGATTTCTTGAAAACCTCGGCAACCCTGTATAATTTGCACAGTATATTAGTACATGTGGCAGTGAGGCTGTTTTCTTACTCAGTTGCTGTTTGGCGCCAAATTCGTAGCTTGAGGTTGAGTCAGAATCCATGGTTAATAGGCCAAGGTTAAAAATTTACAACATGAAGACAAGCAGCAAACATTGTTGCCAGTATTGTCAGAAATTCGTGTGATTTGAGAAGTAATTTGTCATTGGTACATGTTATAAGCCAATTTTCCTTTTGTAGGAATTACATGTGGTCTAATAATGAATTTCATTTCAGTGAACATGATTGCTTTTTGGGAACGATGATAATGAAAATTAAATTTCAACCGAAATAAAAATGAATTTCACTTATTTCAGCATCAAGAATGGGTGCCAAAACTCAACCTGCCTCTATTGCTGTTGGATTGCATAAAGGACACAAGGTCACCAAGATCGCCCCTCGGAAGAAGCCATCGAATCGTCGTGGTGTAAGTTGTTTTTGTAACCTGCACAAGTGCACATTCAAGTTTAAGATCGACGGGGTGTCCGATTTTATATGTCAAAATCTTTTGCAAAATTTTCAGCTAACTTTGAAGAATAGCAACTACGAATGAAATTATGTAATGATAACTGCGAATGAATTAATGATGCAACAATAGCTATATACCGACAAAATTGCTGAAATTCTTCTCAATTTTGCTCGATACAAGAGAAATCGCGAATCAATACTGCGACAAACTTTTCGGTAGCGTTCCTCGTCGACTGTGGCAAACTTTCGGGTTTCGCGGTTTATGCTTGTGCATGTCTTAAAGATCACCTAACAGGAAGAAATCCATCGGGGATAAATCGGTTGAACGCTTCGGCCAATCTATCTGCCATTGAAGTTCCTTTCAGGACATTAACTAACACGATGGGAATGGTGGGGTGGAACTCCATCTTGCTGGACGTGAATGTCACTTTGATGTTCTTTGATAAAAAGCGAGAAGGCTTGAAGCATGTTGGTGCACCGTTCTCGAGTGACAGCTGCATTGAAGACGAATGTCCCGATAATCTCATTGCTTGACATCGCAGTCAGACGGTCACTACAGAGATTTTCATGATTCCAATAAGAACAGTGAGTGATGTCGAATTATGTGACCGTTTAAGTTAAAAGACTTCATCTGACCACCATATCTTATCCTGTAAAGTTTCTTAATCGCGCTTCGTATTAAAGAACATCTCCGAGAATTCATCTTTGCGATCTGCATCTCCGTCGTGTAGAGCTTTGAGCAGGCGAGGAACGTAAGGCCTCAAGCTTCTCTTATGCAACAAACTATGCACAGCATACTCGGACGACTGATTTCAAGTTCACTTGATAGCGCTGATTTCTGAGGACTGCCGATGCAACTGGCTTCCAACTGCTCACTTCTTCATCTGATGTTGCTCAGTTCCTCGAAGTGGCGAAGGCGAAAAAACAATGGCACCATACACAGAAGTTATACATCTGACCTGTAGCAACAGGCAGATCATGTGCGTTGTTCTGCAATCCCTTGGTCACGTACTCAATGCGCAAATGGTGAAATTAAACGAATTCCTGTCAGTTACATAAGTTTCCCACAAACCACAGTCTACGATGAACTTTTGCCGAAAAGTTAGTGGCGTTGTTGCTTCATAGTTGCCCTATTGCATCAAGCACAATGGAGAACAACTTCGATGGAAGTTAATGCTGTTACACGTTCATTCGTAGTTATCATAGCAGATCTTCCTTCGCAGTTATTATTCTTTGCAGTTTTACATGTATTCATTATAGTTGTATATATGAGTATAGAAAAACTTGCAATAGAGGTTGACAAACAAAATCGGGCGCACCCTGTATTTCTTGCTGAAAGTTATATTTTCAAAAGTTTGGCGTGGCTTTCAATGAACATGGTAGGGTGCAGGGATGGGAACTTTTTAGGTCACGATAAGTGTGCCTAGTGTATTTATTATTCTACTTGGGTCCCTTTGAAGTATGAATTTCCTCCTGGGCCCCTTTTACCACATTCTCATCCCTGAGGGTGGAGACTAGATAGAATTGATAGGTTTTAATGCAAACAATTTTTCCATGACTGTTCCCAACATAGCAACTGTAATTTCAATACACAGTTGCCCATTTTACCCCAGTCGTGGATTGAAATAGGTGTACGTTTGTCACTTTCATCAATATTTTCGACTCAATCACTGTAAAGTCTGTGCTTTTGCCTCACAGAAGTTCATTTGGTTGTATTCAAACCATGGTTGGCCTGTTTTCTAAACCGCTTTCAATATTATTCAAGCCTGATTTGTGATCGCTATAAAATCACTTCCTCTCTGGATATCCTGTCATAGGACTAGGAGTAAGCATGTTGATCACAAAATATTGGATTTGTGACCCTGACTGACCTCATATTCATCATAATTATCTCATTACAATTTCCTAATTCATTTGGTAGTGGCAATGATAGTTTGTTTCTTTACCTCCCCTTGGTCATCCAAGACATCAAGCCACTCTAGAAATCCAGGGAAGAATTGCCTTAACACGTAACTGTCACGAGGCTGGGGTCAGTTTCCTCGAGTGCAGAGGTTCCTGAAATTTTTAGAGTTCCTGTCTAAACTTTCTGGTGATAGCTGGAGTCTGTCTAATTTTACATCCAGTAGGCAGGTAAATTGCGAGGAACAATGTAATAAGGAATACAGTCGAACCTGCCATATTGCAACAGAATGTCTCAGTCCCAATTTTTTTCCTATCTTTACCATTGCCATGCAGCCTCTGTTATTGCAACTTCTCTTACTGCAAAACCTGTCTTGTTTCAATGAATTTTCGCAGTCCCTTCAAATACTTACCTTTCATATTGCCAAAACACCCAATTTTCGGAAAGTGTTGAGATCGAACATCGAACTTCGATAACATCGAATCTTGTCAGATTATGTAGGAAATGAAATCCATAGATTATGTAGATCTTCTTTGCACATGGGCTACATTTACGAAACCTAATTATAAGCAGGCTACACATAAGCGTGTATATCTTATAGGGATCGCATAAGTTCGCTTTCTCCTCACTTAGTATAATGTTGCATATTTACATGTTATGATTTCACCCAGGATAAATAAGACCAAGACCTTACCGGTGCATAGTGAACCAACAATGCTTTGTACATGAAAGCCTAAATTGTAGGCCTACATGAGTTCTATACACAGCTCTATCAATATGCATGTACTACAAGTATGCTTGGATATATACTATAATATACAGGGTGGTGCACGTAAACCGCCGGATTTCTCCTCAAATATTCATCCGATCGTCATGAAATTTCGACTCATACCAGTTTGGAGTACAGGATTTATGATGATTATACCTGTTGTACTGAGAATTGTCAGAAAATCCTGATTCTATTGACCGAATGATATGTACTCATTTTGTTGACATCGAAAATCTATATCACAAACGAATCTGCACAACGAATTGTGCGCAGTCTTTAAGTGAATATTGTTCAGTTACTTCCATGTCATATAAAATACCATTCGACGATTAAATCACTATCTGAAAAGAATCGAACATAGAAGAATGGATGATTATTCGGTTGCAGAACGAGCAAAATGCGCGGCTTGGTAAGAATGCCTCAAGAGTCCAATGGAGGTACAAAGGCTTTATCATTCAGAGTATGGCAATAACGCGAGAGCACCGGATGCCCGTAACATAAAGCGGTGGCACACAAACCTGTTGACCAGTGGTAGTGTGGTGACTGTCAAGCGGGACCGGTCATCTTCTGAACGAACGGAGCAGAATGTGGAACGAGTTGTTTAGCACTTCGAGGAGGACCCGAAGTCAACAAGGATCGGTATCTCAAGATGCTACAGGAGGAATTTTGGCCAGCGGTGCAGTCGGATAGAAGAGGCAGGAGTATCATATTCATGCAGGATGGTGCACCTCAACACTGGGGACTTCCTGTGCGTGAGTGGTTGAACAAGAAGATGCCTAACAGATGGATGGGACGTGATTCTCCTAACATGCCCTGGCCATCGCGTTCACCTGATTTGACGCCTTGCGATTTCTTCTTGTGGGGTTTTGTCAAGTCCAAGGTTTACCATACACGGCCAACATCCATGCAAGACCTGAAGGACCGCATCATACAAGCATTTCAAGAAGTGACAACTGAGATGTGTCGAGAAACTGCTCTGGCCTACCAAAAGCGACTCGAATCCGTCCTCGAGAATGGAGGAGGACACGTTGAAGTTCGATGACTACTAACACTTTTTTCTTGTGTTTTTCATTTAATAAATGTTTTCTATGACATTTACCTTAATTCGTTTTGGTCATTATTGATAAAGACGTGGGGGAAATAAAGGGAAAAGTTTATCAATAAATTTTACATGTTAAGATATTGTTGCTATGTCAATTTTATTACATGTCATTCGGTCAATAGAATCAGAATTTTCTGAAAATTCTCAGTACAACAGGTATAATCATCATAAATCCTATACTCCAAACTAGTATGAGTCGAAATTTCATGACGATCGGATGAATATTTGAGGAGTAATAAAAGTTTAAAATCCGGCGGTTTACGTGCGCCACTTTTGAACTCAAGGTAGCTGTCATACGTGACTTAGGACGCAGATTTTTACAGGCCAGGATTACTAATTTCTTTTCTAGGTAATTGTTCATGAAAGGTTTTCCTTGATAGAACGCATAGCTGTAATAATTAAAAAATCGTAGTAAATAGGTGTTTTCGTCTCAAACCTCTATATTGCAAAACCTTTTACTTCAAATTTTTATGCCGGTCCCTTCAATTGGCAATAAGACAGGTTCGACTGTATAATTAGAATGTTGCAACAAATCATGCACGTTTCTCAGTAGTCTCCACGCGCTTGACAAGCGTCGCTGCGCATAAACCGCCGCTTTATGTAAGCTTTACGTACACGAATTAACCTCAGATTCACTCACAGCGCATGCGTTTAATTTCAAAGTAGTTGATGACATATTCCTCTTTTGTACTGATCTTTGATTGCGATAATATTTCAAAAGTAATTTTACATGAAAGCGACGGCATAGTCTAAAATGTAGAGGAATTGCACAATTTTATCGCTCTATCATGCAAAATTGAGTTACAGCTTCCAATATTTTGATTGGGGGAAGCCATGAAATATTCTAGCAATGTAAAGATCCATCAATAGATGATGCAAGACATGAAATTGTGCTTTGCAGAAGTAGAAGACAGGTCTGGTTCAAATGCTGTGTGTGACTCACGTCCTAAAGCAATTATTAAGCCTGATTGATGACGAAATGAAATACAAAGAAATCATATGCAGCGTGTTCGTCATGAGATCATAGCGGTCCGTGAAAATGAAGCCGGAATCCGGATCCAGTCCAGAGTTCGGGAATCCATGCTCTATTTGCCTCCTTTAGTAACCTCATAGGTGAAGAGGGTTTACAATTCCTTCAACTCACTATGCTGCGGGATTGCGTGACCCCTTGGTTTTATAAATCTCGCTATCGAAGGTCATCTTAACATCTTTTTCTAACTTAGTATTTTGTTGGTTTGGGTGGTACAGCGCTCATGTTATCTTGAGTAGTATGTCCTCGTTCGGATCTTGAAATTTGCATTCCGCATTCCTGCTTTACTTTAATCCATGTTAATTAACCAGTAAATTAATGTTGGGAAGGCTTAAAATTTAGTTCACTCGGTGAATTCAGTGAGATTAACAAAATTGTTTATTTGAACTTAAATTTATTTTTACGGTTACAAGATCGACCCAAAATACACCAACAACCATGAAATCCTGCAAAAAGCGCTAGTTTGAATTTTAAAGTGCTACTTATAGTAGCATGACCAACTCAAAATGCATAATTAATGAAATTTTATAAACCCTATTCTCTTAAAACTACAAATGATCAATAATTTGGTAGGGGTGCACCGGATTTGGATTTTTGAATCCGGCCGGAACCGGATTTGCCGGATTTGAAGATTAAGCGAATTTACGTGACGATTTGTAAGGAACATATATATTAACTGTCCCTGAAACCTACTGTGTGTATTACGAGCTTAAGGGATCCTGACCACCAAAAAAGAAAGTGCCCACCATTTAAGATATTACATTAATTTGTTTTGGGGTTTGGGTCAAAGTTATGGTTGGGGTCAGTGTCAGGGTTGTGGTTAGGTTGGTCAGCTCTAACCTCAAACCCAACCATAACCCTAACTTAATTATAGTGGGTACACGGTAGAGCTCGTTCATTTCAAAACGAAACTGAATTCCTTTGTTACAACTTCAAACATTTTGTAGTTTATTGTACATGTATATGTGTACGTTTATCCCTTTGTATTTTCACTCTAGTCCTACCCACTTCATATATTTTTAACGAAAAATATTTTTGCGATTTTATAACAAAGTATTTGTTACAGCTTTAGACTTCATATGTTTCAAAACAAAACTAACTTCCTTTGTTATAACTTCAGACTTTGGGTGTTATTAAACGAACCTGAGTTCATTTGTTGAGTCTACTGCTTATTTTGCGTGTTTTTAAGCGACCCGGATTTCATTTGTCAAGCCTGCTGCGTCAGATGTTGCGTATTTTTAAACGAAACTGAACTTCATACTTTTTGCATTTCATAAATGAAGCCAAGCTCCTTTCTTGCAGCTTCAGACGTATTTTTGAACGAACCCGAACTGCGTAATTTGTTGTGGATTTTGACTTTTACGTCGTTTTAAGAGATGATCAATCATGTTGTAATTTTTCTTAGCCTATCAATCATATTTTGATTTACAAATATTATTGTTCAATAAAGTGAAGCAATGACTCTTGATGTTCTAACTTCAAGAGCTTGTTTATCAGCTTGGTTGTTTACTTTCGATTATACATGTAACAGTGGAAGTGGTTGTAATTATACATGTAGATGATAATGCTTTTAAAATACCATTTGATAAAAAAACTATGTGTGGTTAGTCACTAGAAGGATGCTAAATTTTGATGGCAAGCGTTTCCATCCTAGTCTACACATATACAGTACGTGTAGAATACACAATACACATGCAAACAGTCATTGTACATGTATGTATTGGTACCGGTACAATTTTCTTTTAACAAAATATATTTAAAAGAAAAGATCTAAAAGTGTCTGCCCGCCAGTAAGGTAATATCTGAAAACATGAAAAGTATTTTTCCGCCAATCATTAACGAGCTACATGTACATTGTATTCATTAACGAGCTACATTGTATTATAAATTCATTATAAATTAGGGCTAGGTAGGGTTGGGTTGAGGACAACGTTGGTTGAAGATTAAACCAAACCAACCTGACCATCAACCCTGGCCCTAACCCTATAACCACCTAACCCTAAAACAAAACTAAGATTTTTGCAGGCGGGCAGACTCTTAAAAAATCCCGAAGAACATGCATGTACAAAATGGAAAAACGAATAAATTAAGGAAAACAAAAATTAGTTGTAAGAAATAAGAAAATGTAAATGAAATTTACTAAAATAGCTAAGAACAATAGTCGGTGTAATGCCATTACAGATGCTAGAAAGGCCGGATTTGCAAAAAATGCCAAATCCGTTGCACCCCTACAATTTGGGGCGATTTTGAATGCATGTTTATAAGCTCAAATATATGTGCGTTGATGCATCCGATATGTTAAAGTGCGTCGATCTATGTTTGAAGTCAGGTTCTGTGTCTTCGACAGGATCGTCTATTTTTCCTTCGACTTTGTTAACTTTTTAAATACATTAATTTAATTTTTCGCTTATATATAGCTTTACTGTCACCCATTTATTAGTAGTTTTTTGCATCGTCATTCGAGCTTAAAGCGATTAAATGCATGGCCTGATCAAACTTCGACATTGAACGGCACACAAAGCTGTGTTTGTCTCTTTTAGCACTTATGAATCTATCATTTGCTGTAATAGCGCAGGGAACAAACGCGGTTACAAGAAGTTTTAATTTTAAAGGAATAAAAATACTGATGCCGTAGAACGGAGTATATTAGTCATCAAATTGGTTATTTCATCCTCGACTATTGTAGAAGACGTAATCGAAAGGTGATAGGCAAGCTGTTATCAGGAACATTCACTTATCCCTTCGGAACGGCGCCATTCAGAGAGGATGTGGATTGAGGAATAGCTTAAGCCTTGATTCATGAGTTAGGGTGCCCACCGCACACTAAATTCACGCATTCGCAAAGCAAAGGTCTTTCATATAGACTACTGGAATGTTTTCGGAAATGGCTTGAAGATCATTACTGCTTTGTGACTTGCATGGGTAGGCCTATATGAATTTTTGTGCCTTCAGTTTTATTCATTTAACATGACATCATCTCGAGAAAATTGGCTCTCCTAGCTGTTAGCTATTTGAATTAGCTAATTCTTAATGGACCATCAGTTGCAGTTTGAAATAATATTTACTTCCTTGAATCAACTGATAGATGTGACCAACATTTGCAGAGTGAATATCTAAGTGCAAAGGAATATCTATGATCTCCCTTCAACTTAATAATCCGGTTGAGGCCTGGCATGTAATGGCGAAAATTGTTGTAGGCCTAATTCCTTCACTATTTTAAGGGGGAAGCGGGTTTCCAGAATTGCAGAACTGTCGCGGTTCGTGTTCTCAAATATCCGTAGAGCCGTGTTGACTATGAATCGTTGTAGAAGTTTGTTTTGGTAATTTGATAGAGCTTCAGAGGCTATCTTTAGCACAGTGACGAACTGACATCGTGACGACCCCTTAGTTAATGTGGGTGTCTTAAAAGATTAAATTAGATGATGACTATCAGCTACTTATCCATATCCGAAGATGTTTCTGATGAAATACCTGACATATGATCAAACGAATGTGTACTGTGATCAACGTTTAGAATGTCACGGCAACCGAGCCATAATAACTCAGAAATTGATGCGGAATAAAATATAGTGATTATATATTTATAGCATTTCAGTTAGTAAAATTGAATCAATTTTCGTTTGCGGATTTTATCTCTTGAGTAGTGCATTGGATCCACATAAATTGAAACAGCCTTTGACTACTTTCAAACGAGCAATACACGATAGCTTTAAACTTTGAATTAGGTAGATATCCATTTGTCGTGAAAATGTGAAAACCAGAAATGTTTTAGCTTCTCAAGATATTTTCCTACAAAAATATTTTGTTTAGCTGTTAATACCATTCTAATCATGTTTAAATGTTGATATTTTCATGATGCATTTATAACGTAGAGAAATACAGTAGGTGTCAAAGACACACTCGATTCTTCAATACATTTTCATGTATGTAGTGTTTAAGAGTATATGAGCTTTCTAATAATACATTGTATTTTTCAGAAATTGACGAGGCGGACGAAATTCGTGCGGGATCTGGTGCGCGACATCGTCGGTCTTGCCCCTTATGAAAGACGGATGGTCGAGTTGCTGAAAATATCTCGGGAAAAACGAGCATTGAAATTCTGTAAGAAGCGCGTTGGAGGTCATATCCGATCGAAGCGAAAGCGTGAAGAGATGAATCGTATCGTTCAAGCCCAACGACGAAAGAAGGATTAAACACTTTTGACATTTATATCTCAGAATTCGCAAATAAAAAACAATTTTGGCATTGGAATTTTTAGTTTGAAATTTGCATCATGAGTAGCAATCATATTTTCAGATATCCCTAATGTTGTATTACCACTTACCAGATATCAAGGAAAAATAGGAAGTGAATTAATAGGAAACAGTGGGCTTTTATAATTTCAGGAAATGACTGTTCAATTTTCTACACGTATCTATTTTTCAATCCGTGTTGAGTTGATCACGAAGTGCAGATGGATTAGGCCATATTGTAAACCGATTCACTGTATATCTCCCACATCTGCGAGTATGTGGTAGGACCCAATCCAAATTTTCAACAGGTGTCATGTAGGCCTGGTATGCGACAAGGTAATAGATATTCAAATCATGAAATCCCAGCGAAAACGCAAAAAATCTAATTAAATGTCTAATTTTGTGATTTGCGGAAGGAGAGAGTACGGATGTGGAATTGCAGCAAACGATTTGACGGCAGTTGTCGAAATCTTCAACAGGTCTCTGCCAAGTTTCATGAGCAACAATCACGCAAAGTAGCCATTTCAACAGACAGGCAGTCAGCTTTGAGGCCGACATGCCGCCCAACTGATGCAATCAGTCTCCTTTGATACAAATATGCAACTGCGTGAAAAAAGCAAAACATATAGTTCCGACTAAATCTTAAATTGCAATAAATCTCCCAATCACGGTTAGATTACAGGCTTTCTGAGAAATCGATGTCATCATAGCTGCTCATTAATTATCCTTCCTAAACATTTCTGCATATTCTTAATCTGAAGTGGCCGTGTGAATTTTACGCAGGACACTTCATTTAGACTTGATTAGAAGTTGATTAAATTTGATTACACAATTGCTGCTATAGACTTAGCAATAGCTTACGCTGGAAGTATGGCAGCAGTCGGTCATTTGCAGTGACAGCAAAGAAAATTAGAGTACAATTATCTACGTATAAAGATTACCTTGCAGTATATCTTAACAAAAAGCCGGCCTAATTAAAATTTATCGAATTAATTCCATCATCAACTTTATGATTAGATTCTCAAGACATTCGAGCATACATACCGAATTATATAGTTACAGTCGAACCTGTCTTATTGCCAATTCAAGGGACCATCATAAAAATTTGAATTAAAAGGTTTTGCAATAGAGGTTGCAGACGAAAACACCTATACTACGATTTTTTAATTACTACCATGCGTTCTATCAAGGAAAACCTTTAATGAACAATTACTTAGAAAAGAAATTCTTGGCCTGTAAAAATCTGCGACCCAAGTCACGTATGATGGCTGCCTCAAGTTCAAAAGTATTAGGCCTATCCAAGCGTGGTACATGCATATTGATAGAGCTGTGTATAGAACTCGAGTATGCCTACAATTTAGGCTTTCATGTAAGCTTACAAAGCATTGTCGGTACACTATGCACCGGTAAGGTTATTTATCCTGGGTGAAATCATAATCTTTGTGATGTCCACGTCATCAATAAAGTTATCATGTTTTTAGGTTTACATGTAGAAAAACGTAGTCAGGTAATTACACATGACATAGGATACTTTCAATATGCGTGCTGATATCGAGCTGTAATGAACTACCCAAGTTATTTGCGTGTGATAAACTATCGATGTTGATCACTTCCCCGAAACATGTAACATTATACAAAATGAGAAGGCGAGCTTATGCGACGTGTAGGATCTACACGTTGATGTGTAGGCCTAGCCTGCTTATAATTATGTTTCGTATAGCCCATGTGCAAAGAAGGCCTACATGATCTATGGATTTCATTTCCTACATAATCTGACAAGATTCGATGTTATTTCATCTCAACACTTTCCGAAAATTGAGTGTTTTGGCAATATGAAAGGTAAGTCTTTGAAGGGACTGCGAAAATTCATTGAAATAAGACAGGTTTTGCAGTAAGAGAAGTTGCAATAACAGAGACTGCATGGCAATGGTAAAGATAGGAAAAAATTTGGGACTGAGACATTTTGTTGCAATATGGCAGGTTAGATTGTATAAAGCATGTGAATGAAAATTGACTTGCAAATCATGAGATACATCGCTTTCAAATCTGTGGGCAAGCAGGTCAAGCAAATAAGTATACTAGGATATATGTTCTATGCGAGAATGTGATCTATTCAACTCAGCTAAGAAAACCAAATGTTCATCTTCATAATCATTTATTTCAGAGCAGTGGTATAGTAACCAGTATGCTCTAATTTCACATAAATAAAACGCATCATTGGGTCTCCTCGACCAATGACACATAAGTCACGGATTTGATACAGTATAACTTTGACGTATGCCAGCGTCAGTTAAAATCAAACGTAAAAATTTTTCACATTGTGCAATCGGTGAAAGCAGTCTATGACTTTAGAAAACAAATTAGCGAATGTGGGAAGATGGTCTGAAGAGGTAGTAGGACATAAATGAAGAGATGTGAAATACACATCCTGACTACCAGTTCATTTCTCTAATTCCGCCTGGAATCATAAGAAAGACATATTTCTCGGCCTTCTCGATGCAGTGTAATGTCTAACTGTCTCTATCTGCAAGTGTTCGGTGCCCTCCATTGCAGTTTTAATCCATTTTCTCTCAATGTCAATCAAGGCCGACATGAAAAAGTAGATTTTCACTTCCGATTCAGAAATCGTTCATGCATGACTGTGCCGAGCGACAGCATTGGTCAAGTTCCCTGACTCTCTGCTCAACTGTTCCATCAGTTCACTCAATTCACGGATCTTCATGCGGGAGGCATCGATGGTAGTGTGCTGTTGAGAGGTATGATTGCTTAGCATGGACTCCAGTTCAGTCACTCTTGCTTTCAAGCGTGCGTTCTCACTTTCCAGGAGCTGCAAAATAAAACATGATACTTTGGCAGAAATTTGCATAAAATTTCAACCTATCACAGACCTGCCAACCTTGAAACATGAAAATCCGGGACAAATTTTATTACCGTAACTACCCGCGTATAGGACGATACCATGTATAGGAGATATTTGACCCCAAAAGCAATGGAAAGACTGTGTGCCTGCGTATAGGACGCATCCTAATTTTAATCCTTAATTTACATTATTTTTTATAGAAACGGTATCATTAAGTTAAGTCATCTCCATTCAATTGCTACGATCGCAGCGTGTGCTGATTCATGACTCACTCATCCTGTCAGTCAAAAATATTGATATATTGATAAATATTGACAAATATTGCAAGTATGAAATGTTTATAGGAAATTTTTGATTTTTGATAAATGCATTATTTTTATAATAAATGTGTCCATGGATAAGACGCACCTGGGCTTTTAGGTCAACTTCTGAAGAAAAAAGTGCGTCCTATATGCGGGTATTTACTCGTACGGTATTACCAAAGTGGTCGAATAGCAATCCCATTTCATCAGCTTTTCAACTCCATTTATGATTTGGAATCAAAAGTAGAAAAATATCATTTATAAACAGGCATGGGATTGAACGTCTATTTCATAACAGCAAGGCAACTGTAGACCATAAAAAATGTTCAACTAAAGGTCTACAAGACTTGGCGAATTTTGTCGATTATGATCCGGGCTACATAATGATTAATAAAAGACATCAGCGTGAAAAGACAATGCCACTAAGAAAACCACAAACTTCATCATCATGCATGTTTCCTTATCTTAGGATTGCGCGCGCAGCGCAAATTTTTGAAATATGCGTTCTTAAACGATCTAGAATTCATCTTAAGTTAATAAATTCAAAATCCGGGACAGCTTTTTAACTTTTCCGGGACATCCGGGACAGCTCCAAAATCCGGGACTGTCCCGGAAAATCCGGGACAGTTGGTAGGTCTGCTATCAAAATAACGGCATATCAGATAAGTTATATTTTTTTTTTGCAGGAATTATTTCTTTGATATTTAATAAGGAATATTTAACCCTTACTTGGTGCCCTACCATGACTGTAGCATAAGATTCCTCAATGAAAAAAGGAAATTAACCAGATGCATAGATATCCCTACACCCGAACCTTTCGCTAAACCTCTTGCATTATGAGAGGGACTTTGACCAAGTTCGGGTCACACATGAAAATTGCTAAATTTTGTAAGGGCGGAAAATTAATAGAAAGACCAGGGGTTCCACTCCTCAATAAGAAAAGAAACAATAAGTCTGCATTATTACCCTGAAAGTGGAAGTTCCTTCAAAGTGCGAGATAGCTTTATTGGAAAATCAATGATCATAAATTCTACTTGAACAGTTGCCGTGCTGTTGACGCTTCCTGAAATTCAGGTGATTACACTATCAAGAACACAGTGTGGACGTATGCACATGCTCACAACAGACAGCTCTTTGCTGCCCGAAACTCCACGCTAGCTCGATCATCCAAAAAGTCGAGAGAAGGTTTTGGCATACCAAAGCTTGCAATTCTCGGAATAATAGTGCAGCTTGTCCAATCTCTCCGATCTTCGGATGAAATGAATTGACTGCTCTTTCTCTCATCCCGTAGAAAGGTTTGCCAATGTCCCAAAATTCGATCAAAATCTTGAAGTAGGACAAAACTGCTTCGAATCAGGTAGTTAAGCACAATTTTGAAATTATTTACAATCCTTTCAATGTGGGATTCGCTTTTGTTTGGGGCTCAAACATTTCAGGTGCTTCAGAATACGCTTTTCCAGTGGAGTTTTCTCTATCACCTTCAGGATGTCGCGAGAAAATGTCTACAGTCAAGCTTGAAAGTACTAGCAAAACTATAGTGAGATCTCAAAGTTCATTGTCGACAGTAAATCCCTGATCAACTTTCTCAACAGTTTTTTGATTTGAAATGTTCGACTTATCTATCGATAGCAATTTCCTTAGACTCGCAGCATGTTGTCGCAATGAAAAAGTAATATCCAGTATATTCAACTCCGCGCCAGTGATATACTTCGCCCTACACTGCAGAACATCATCTGACGGGAAGTTTTTAAGAAGCTCTGATAGAAGCGCTTATTTAGACACAAAACTGCCTGTCTTATGATGAAAATTGATTAATTATTAGCCGATTGTTGCATGTACACGTAAGTACTTTCAAAGCTAAATGCATACCATAGAATAAATAATTCTCGAAAATCTTCGTGCTTATAATATAGCCTATCTCTAAAGCTTTATTTGCGTTACATCGACGACAGCATCATGGGCCAATTTCTAACTTGCTCTTCTACATCTGATGCCATCATACAATGTTTTGACACCAAAAACATAAAAGTCATCGTTGAAATCCAGGAAAACAAAATTCAGAATTTTCTAGATATTTGTGTGTAGGCCTGTATCAATAACGGTACTATCAATTACCTATGATATAATAAAGAAAACAAATCTGATATTTCTCTTTCGAAAGATAATTTCGTACGCAATCATATAAAATCCAACTACATAAAAACAGCATCGATCACGTTCAAAAAAGGAATAATACAGAGGATGGTTTAGAAAGATGAATTTAGTATGAATGGTTAAAAACCGAAAGACATGCGTCCGCGCAAAAAGCAGAAGAAATCTTTTAATGCTAGTAATACCCGCTCATTTTTTGAGGTCAAATTTGTGAATAATTCTATAGATAAAAAAATAATCATAATTTCAGTCGCAAAGATAACTTGCCTATTGAAATCGTTTGCACACCTAATCATACCCCTTTATAGCAATTTGAAAATGAAAACTTTCAGGGACAAACACAATGACTACACTATGTGTGATATTTGCTTTTAAAGGTGACCTGTATGGATTGACATATTGTAAGTTCATTTGTTGCCTGTGTAATCATCTCTACATCGGCCCTTCAAGTTCCGCTTCAATGAGCATGGTCATGCTATTGGAAAGGAAGATAATAGTAAAGTTCTTTCTCTTCATACGCAATAACCATCGTGATGTTACTGACACTACTATTTCTTTTTTTCATCTTGATGTGATTGACAAGTGCTGCGACCCCGTTACCCCGTGTAATAGAAGCTCGCTGCATCATACTTTTAAGGCCCAAAATCAATGGTTATGTTCTTTTAGCCGCAAATCGTATGTTATTAAAGAGAGACACAACTTTTTAACATGAAAAATCACCTCATGTCGCCGGCACTACTATTCATTGCAATAGAAGGCGATTGTTCACATCTAAGTAAATGAACAGATGTGATTATAAGAGAGATACTGACCTTTATTTTTGAACCCTGTTGATTATCACGAATGTGCATTTGGTCCATTCGCGCAGACAACTGAAAACAAATGCAGTACGCAATTATCATGACATGATATTAAGTCCAGTAGCAGAAATAAAAAGCGTTCACAACAAATTATCACTTAAAGGAATGATTACTTCCAAATATCACTATCTTACCAGTACCGGAGATAGCATTATATTCAATATGCGAATTTTCAGAGCACCATTACTATCTACAAGCTTTCTCATGAATTGACAAATAGTTGTTGATTCTTCTATCATTATCCAATGAATGGCTATGGGGTAAGTCTGCTTGAACCTTTAACAAATCTCCCACCTACCATGGGCTCTCCACTTTTATTTTGATGCTTTTCATGACAATTAGCTATGAGACGTGCAATTTCGATATTGTGGAAATTTCCTCGATTATATCACATACAGGCATAACCGCAGAAATTCAGTTCATATGATAATTGCGTATCTCAACTTTACTCTAGATATGACTTGCTTATTAAATGGAGAGTTATGGTGAAGTTGAAGGATGTGAACTATGTCTGCTGATCATGGTGCTGCATGTTAAGTTACATTTAACACTTCTGCGAATGTTGTGTTTAGCATAAAATTCTTTTGACACAAATTAACAATCGTTGAGTGGATAAAGTCTTGAAAAAGTGGGGAAATTTATGTTGAGAAGAGTGAATAAAATGCATTCAAATGTGATATCCGGACAGGTTAGTAGATTCTGCAACAGAACACATTATTCAAGTAAAGCATGAGGATGAATTTCGACGCAGTAAATATCCTTAATTGCTTCGAAGAAGTTGCACTTTTTGTGATATCCAGTGACACGTTTTCGCTTCGTCAACCTAAATATTTGATACTTTTGAACCAAACTGTATGATTAGAATCAGTCAAAATCTCGGACATATCTGGTGAAACGTCCCTCGAATGCAATGTCTGGTGCTAATATGTTGAGACAGCAGCTGACATCAAATGCCGTCTACAGTCGAACGAAAATTCTGAGCCAACAGAGTAACTTGCGACTGTGCGCATGTAGGATCGTCTTTCAAGAAAGAATGGACGCCAGCACTCGCGTGTTCTCGAACTAAGTAAGGCTTTGTTCCTATATGAGGTCTACAGAATTTGTCAGAAAATTCAAAAATGCAGACATGTGTGCAACGAAGTTCTATGCATACGTACATCACACAGACTATATATTGTAAATAACTGCGTTGTCAATAATGTAGTACTAAGTCCTCTAAACTTTCAACAGCTAAAAACTGAACCACACGATATGCTTACATATCAGCGCACTGAAAACTGTTCGATCGACGGACCACATAATTATATTGTTCCACGGTCTATGTCTGAAAGTGTAACGGTGGTAGCTTGGCAGACGTGTGTCACATATCAGCAGAAACAGCAGATAAGAAGGAACTCGGCATTTCAAATCGCACTCCAGTGTGTAAATACATCATGTATACATGACTTTTTTCACCCTTATTCTTTATTTCCTCTTGTCATCCAGACAATTTCATCTTCTCTATCAATGATTTATTTCCAGAGCATTATTTTGTAGTATTCGTAGCATTAAATAATTCATGGATATAGAATTGCATGAATTGAATAATAAGCCTATTGTCTAGTTGAAAATTCATGTAGCCTATTGAAATGATCAGTTTTGTTAGTGCGTGGTGTAATGGGTATATGCAAATGCCAAGGAGGGATGATCTCTAGAACCATTCTGATGTTCTGCTACACGTCAATGATTCTTCATGAGATTGAACATCAGAATGACTCCCAAGGTAGGTATGGAAATATCTACCAGTATAGGTTCAGTGGGTACTCATCAACACATTCAACTATCCCTTCACCAGAGAGGAAATTGAAGAAAAATATCTTACGGAGCGGGAAACAGATTGCTGAAATGGTCAACATGTGCTGAATGTATTCTAACGTAGATCAGTTATCTATTCAACATTCCTGCCTTACAACTACATGTACATGCAAATTTAACAATGCTCATTTGAAGCTTCTGCAGATATTGCCAACTGATTTGCAAGATTGAATATAATACTCGAACAAAGCGATTTTGCTGCATATATTACATGAAATAAAAAAAGATTGAAGAATGTTTAGTAAGTAACTTCAGCTATGCCTATAAATTCTTTTACGTAGGTGCCCATGTCGACAGGGAACACCACATCGAGTGCATGATACAAATAATCGAGATATCTCGTGCATCAAATCTTGAAAATATTTATAAGGTATGTTTTCGAACAGGTAAATTGTGAATTTGACCATCCAAATTTCGCCACATTTATACGTCTATTATATATTATGAAACGGGATTGATTACGGTTCCATGTCAAAATGGTTTTTTGACACTGTCCAAGGGAAAGGCACAAAATAAAATTTTAATAACAGAAACGCTTTCAGCAGCACATAAAACCTAGGTTTCTGTTAAAATTATAGGCAGAAAAGTAAATAGTCTCTGACAGTTCGTGGAAGTAGGCCCAAAACTGCTAGAGGCTACCGAATTTTCGGCTACAATTTTAACAGATATATGTCTTATGTGTTGTTGAAACCGTTTTAGTTATTAAAATTTTGATGTATGACTTTCTCTTTTACAGTTTTAAGAAGACCATTTCACATCTTGATTACATAATGAAAACCAAAAATGGCACAACAGAGTGGTACATCTAGCTATGGTCTTCGATAGTACCATCTGCTTGCTGCAGGGAGTTTGACTTGTTATTCCTTATCACTATGGATACTTTTTATGACGTCATATTTTTGCATAATTTTGTTTGCTATGTCATATTTAATCATATTTCCATACTTTCCTATTTTCATGTGTGAATTACCAGTTTCACAACATTACCAATTGGGACTTGTTAACAGAATTCGTGAGCATGTTCCTAATTGGCTTCGCAGCACAAACCGTTGACGCATTGGATCGCCTTAAGGTTGTTTTCTGTCCTCATAATTTCCTGCTGTTGTCCTCCTACGAGGCATTGTGTATTAAACGGTTTGCACTTGACCTTTGTGTTCAGAAAGAAACCTTGTTCACTTTCCGTCTGCCTTGGTGACTATTGATCTTTTGTGCTAACACCTCCATGTCGGATATTTGTTACTCAGGTCCGTGTTCAACACGAAAAAGAACGGACGAAAGTGCTCACTGATGAATTTGGTGTTTTTCTTTGTTTATAACTTAATAACTTAAGTAA
Organism: Prostheceraeus crozeri; assembly: GCA_907163375.1. NCBI lineage: Eukaryota > Metazoa > Platyhelminthes > Polycladida > Euryleptidae > Prostheceraeus > Prostheceraeus crozeri. The sequence continues at coordinate 162,050 of CAJQUW010007166.1, forward strand.
GGGCTCAAATTTCTTTCGAGAAAACATGCTGTTATTCTTTAATTGCATCATTATTTTCTCGATTTTTGGCTTTGTTGGGAATTATACTTAAGATCATACACTGTATAAGAGCATATTTTCGTATGTTAACTGTCACATTTCAAAATTTTTAGGTAACAAAAAATTGCCCTTCTATCACTTTTAATTTCCGAGTACACATTCATGTTTATTATCGCTACCATGGAGTCCTACCAACTATACTAGATACCATTGTTTAAGACCCATTTCCGCACACATCGATTACCTGCTAATAGACATAATGCTTATAACGTATTCATACCTGTGAATCTTGATCGGGGCGACTATTTTCCAAGTCTTTCACCTGAAAGATAAAGAAGACTGTGTCATTTTATGTTTATTACAACACTAGTTCTACATGCGCATCACATAATCACAAAAGCGATGTTCAAAGTAATCAACAGGAATAATTCACGTGACAGGTTCAACATCCTTCAATACAATACATCGGTTCTTCAATTTTTGCATCTTTCTGATAAAAAAGATTCAGGGTAGGACGGTTTCCTCATCTTAAGGAAATCTTATGCAGTGCCGATAATGGAACCCTCCCAAAGCAGCTCGACTGACATGTTCGCTTTAAAGAGGTGGTCGATTTAAACAAAACCAGTAAGAATGTATTAGGAAAATTGGAACCGTAAAAAACTGGCTTCACTAAACATTCAGTTTGAGGACCATTTTGTCTACTATAGGCCTACTGCGTGAATTGTTTTTTTAAAAAAACCTTGAGGACGAGCTTGTGCGCTAATGTCCCTCAACACAAGATGAAAGGAGAAGAAGCAGAATAACGAGGAAATAATGTACATGGAAACAGAGTATTGACAGCATAAGAATATATACACCTCATAACTGTAAATAACTGATATATAATTAAGTAGGCTGGCTAATAATAACCGAAACTGAATATCAACAAGATGATGAGAACAAAGAAGCAGTCCAATATCCCATACACGCTTGCCAGAAACTTCGATCCTGACCTCCTTGGCCAACTCCGTCCAATCTTCAGTATATGACCAAGCCAACGTTAACAATGCCTTCAGATGAATTCTCAGATCTTCTCTATGACCACTTTTGCCATAGCTCTTCAATAAACTTTCTCTTTGATTGTCTCACCCTACACATACACATCCATCATATCCCGTAGATCATTGCTTGACGAATGCGTCATCCTGTAAAGTACAGATCTTTGATTCGCAAAGAACTTGTCCTAGCCACAAGGTATTCCAGCAACGACAGCTGACTCAAACGCCATCACAGTTGTCGAATACATCCTGCGTCTAACATAATCTAGTTAGCCAGTCAAGCCGAGCTTCATGCATCTCAACGCACACATGCTAGCACCCTATCAGCAAGTGATACTACTTGGATACTCCTACATCGCTAAATATTCATTTCAGATGTCATATTTCTTCCACTAACCTAGCTCCCCATTTATCAGATCGCATCCTGCCCAAAGAATTTGATCTAAACAGCAGGAGGGGTTATCAAAGCATATATATAATGCAATTGTACTGGGCAAAGCCGGCAATTGATTTTGATTGCAACATTTATTGCAACTGCTTATTATCATCATTGGAATAGAATCATTCTTGATGTTAGATTTTCGTCTTATATTTCACTTCTATATCATAGGCGCAACAGCTTTACTACATGATAGCGTAAGTTCAGTTTGCAGTAAACTTGGCACTGAGTAGACCTATTACATAAAGGATACATGTAGCTATTCTTAGTTGCACGTGAAGATTAATAAATTTAACTAAACATGAATTCGTGCATCAATTATCATTCATTGAAACAAATGAATGAATAGTATGTGACTGGATGTCAATTACAAAGCATCATTTAGAGTTTACAGAGTCATTGTAAACGTACTGGACTTTGTAAGCCAGGGATACCAAATAGGCTATGTACCATATAAGCCTAGTGTTCTTGAATCCTATGTACCACATAAGCCTAGTGTTCTTGAATCCTGGCCGTTATCATTTTGCGATAAGATGTGAAGAACAGTATCTAAACAATCGCTGAAAGGGCGACATTTTCTCTTCGATGGTGACTAAAGACGGCATTGAGGATTAGGCAGTTAATCAACTAGCTTCTACAGGTCAATCACTTAATAATTTATTGAATTATTTAATCCATAAATCATTTGTAATCTTTTAAAAGCAGCAATCAATAACCCCCACAAAACAGATTCTGAAAATCTCAAACGTGAACTCACTTTGTTCCCTAATCTCGCGCATTCATCAGTGTAGACCTGAAGAGTGTGACGAAGTTCGGCTTCGCGATGCTGACTCTCTTCTAATGCATTCATTAGATCTCCAATATCCTCGTACTTCACCCCTCCGGGACTCAACGCCGTTCCACCTGTCATTGATACCGGAGGCTGTGACTGCCCTCCAGCCACAGAATGCGAGGCCGCACTGCTGCCTGTAACCGATCAAACATTTAAAATCAGCCTCAAAGTTATCCTGTGGTTGTTATAGCACCTGCAGCAGCCCTTGTAAGCTGATCGAAACATGCATGTCACTGTCCTGAGTGACAAGCAGAATGACCCATGCGATTTCTTCATACAGGAACTTTCGCATACAAGTTGAGAAATTAACAATGGATCTTCAATAAGACTGCCAACATTCGAATTCTACACAATCACAGTATATGAGTATACAAAATACATCCATGCAAATATGCAACATATAATAAAAGTATGAATCGTCTCAGAAGTATAACAAAACTTTACAACCACAAGCATCCCATTCATTGCGTTATGACGAGTCATGAAAAATCCCCTTTTTTATAGGACTGATGTACGCTTAATTTAGCCTCAGAGGATATTGACCGCGGCAATACCTTCGTAATACCATTCTTAAACTTAAATCAGAAGAGAGTGAAACTGTCTCATTCACATTAAATGTTAGGCATTAATAAAAGTGGGTACGCTATATTTAGTACTTGCTGCAGTGAATGGGTTAATGACCATTCCAAGCATTCATATTTTGATATGTAATACCATTAGTTATTAGATTTGGTATCAATCAAACGCAAAGATTACCTTTGGATATTATGGCAAGATATTAATTAGACAAGGACTAAAGAAATGTCTAATACTCTGGAATTAGACGATCAACAATCTAATGAGAGTATACACTTAATTGCAGAAGTGCTTTGAAAATCACCTCGAACAGTGAAAATAGGTACGGTCTTTATGCAGCAAAAATGATGGATTGAAGGATCTTTTGTCTGGGTAGAATTGTGAGCCTCATCTGTTCCAAGCATCAGATAACACATGCACAACGTACGGTAGATACATATTTGCTGTCAAACTCGCACATTTCAAAGACGAAACATGAACATTTTACGTAAAAATTCAGGAAAGTGAATACTTGGCTTTGCAAGTCCGTGAAAGCCTCGAGTCGTGTCCAACTTTCCAGTACACGTAACACCCTAGTGAAAATACTAACCTAGTATAGCTTGCAACCTACGACAGAACCCATTACTATATGATTCAAGGCATTGAACCTTCAACGCGTAAAATGAAAACATGCCATAGTAATTGTACAAATGCCAATCAAAAGCTCAACGATAAATGCATATTCGAAAAGGAGAAGAAAATCGATTTTTAAAAATGTCGGTGTTCAAAAACCCATTTGAAATACAATACATGAAGCACTGATGAACGTAGACTGAAGCTTCACGTCAAGTGTCAAAGGCTTGGACAAAGGAATGGACAGAGTTCGGTCCATTCGGTGTTAAATGCCGGTCAATTCGCTGTGACCGGACATCTGACCCCGACAAAGAGGAGGTCTCAGAGTTCTGAGACCTGAAAAAAGTTTTGAATCCCACATGTGACCATCAAACAATCCAAGCCAATTTTTGTATGCATGGAAACTTGGCCTGTACATGTCTTTGCAATCTCTTAGTAGCTTTAGATCTTTTTAAACACTACTTACTGCTTTATTCAATATTATGTTACTGATGGATTTTCTGCCACGGACAACATTTCCAGTCCTATTCTGTTCACACATATTACTGTACATTACTGGTACACATATTACACACATTACTGTTCACACATACATGTGTATCTTCGAAGTACATGTATTGTCCAACGGCGCTATCATCGTAGCAAGTGCGCAAATAGTGCTCCGATGACTGATTCACTTCGTCCCGATGGCAAAAACGATTCCCTCGTTGTATTTTACTAATGAACAAGCGATAGAATTGAAATCCGCTTTTTCTTGTGTAACTTAACTTAAACTGTTATGGAAAAAGGCGATAACGTAAGCATTACACTGTATATTGCGGTGTATAAAGTGAAACATTTGAAATACTGCTTAGTTTCGTTACTGAAAATTGAAACCTAGCTGATTGATCTGAATTTAGAATTTCTCCTTTGGATTCACACGCCAATACTTCGGCTACAGAGGACTTCGCTTTATGTATCAGCACTTTCATGCATAAATGATCAACTTACATCATGCTACATTAACATACGAAAATTGGTGTAAAAATGGATATGCCGTAGTCCATGCAATTGAAGATGCCCCACTTGACACGTGACGGTAAAACAATCTGCATCAATGATAAATTCGCTTCATAATTCTGATTCTCAGTAACTACGAATGAGTGTTACCAGCTGAATAACTATTACAAAGCCGAGGCTTTAACAAATTACTAAGCTACTATATGTGCGCAAAATATTCCTATTAATATATTCCTTTGAAATAGTAGCACGCTTAATACGTAATTCATAGATGTACATAGAAAATTACAGATGCCAGATTCGCATGTGAGATGATAATGCTCTGATAACCCAGTAAAAAGACATGAGCTAGCCGAATGTCATTCAACGACAATACGCTGTTAACTATTGAAATAACATATGTTTCGTCACTCGCGCTGCTATTATCAGAATAAAAATATGTACTTTTGTAGATAAGTACGAAAACAAACTACAAATAAAATGATTGTTTTAAAACCACGTGATTTGGATATACACAATAACATATATACATTCAAACTCGGAGATTAAGCGATCCATCTATACACTTTATCAAGCGTTCACTTACAAAGTGACAGTTTTCTGGATGAAAACAGATGTGGGATCATCCCTACAAGAACGATCAGGAGGAGAATGACTATACTTAAGAAATCAAACAGAAGACTGAACACGTAACGCGCAACGAGACAACACAAAGCATCTGAAACTGAATGATTGATAACAGGCATTTCAACTGAAATTAGTTGTCATCTCCAGCAGGCAGGCAGCAGAAATGCAATTAGTGAGTAGTCAAGAATGTCAAACCTGAGCGCATGAGAGGAGAATGAGCAGGACTATGAGGCTGTTTCATCGACGTCGTACGATGACGTGATGGTTCATGTCCATCTGAAATATTGAAGTAACATCAACAGATCAACATCAGACCGCAGAAGCTGTTGACGGCTCAAATGAGATTCAACCGAATCGATCCAGTTGGCCGGTTCAGATCTAAATTTGCAGATTCATTTGAATTATTAAACTGCATATTTAAATCACAATCATGCTTTTTGGCATCAACATTAATTAACCAACACTTATCAAAGTTGAAAGCTTTCAACAAAAGAAGAAGAAACATATTCAAATATTCAAAACAAAAACTATGAAATTTAAGTTGGATGTAAGAGAAAAGCTCTCACTGTAATGTATTATACAACAATATCTTCTAAAGGAAGAAAGGAACTGCATCGAAAATTTCCAACCAACAATTGAATATAAGTACCTAATAGCTTTACTGATTTCATATAAGTCAGTAGTATCAGGGCCATTGAAACTTTACTAAGTCAAAGAAAAAATGTCATGGTTCGTGTTAAAAGAACCGGATATGGTTTAGGCAGATCATATAGTAGGAATAGAGAGGAAACACCCGGCATGATTATCGCATCTGCATCACGTAATGGAAAAATTGCTTGAAAACATCGTTTTGGAGTTATGGAACGAACAAAAGAAATATCAATGAAAAACTGGCATGTTAAATCGAATTGTTGAAAAATGTAGCGGCAAATTAGGATAAGAGTCAACATGAAATAATGCCGATACTTATAAACAGTAAGGTCTCACCTAAAATCCCAATACATTCACTGCAAATCTGAAATATAGTGGATTGAACGGCACCAATGATTAAAACTGAAGAAGCGTAGTAAGAATAAAACATTGAGCAAGGGAATCTCTCAACATTTCGAGGATGGCGGAATTGAATTTTACAACATCACCTAACGGTTCTGGTGTGATTCTGTGAGAATTTCCCGGTTCAATATCGGTTTTCTGAGTGTCGAATGGTCCTATGACGTGCAGTCAGGATATTATGTAGTATGCTTAAGAAGTTGGCTCACAATATTAAATGTTGCTTGGTGATATTTTTCAAAAAAATATATCCACGGCTGTCTAGAGATCACTTTTCCTAAACGCATGTGTGGTTAGTCGAAATCTATCTTAGGCTGTATTTTTGCCTCCACTAATTAGGAGCAAGTGTCTGCCAACGGAAATATTCTTGATAATTATCTACAATAAAGAATGAGGATACAAGAGGATGCAATATTCAGAATGGGTGAAATGTAGAATTGGTATTGACTACACTGATCTGAAAGATCAGATCATTGATCATCCCCTATCAAATAAATGCATAGACCGCAAACAGCGTCAATCCAGCCTTACGACTGCTTCACTACTTTTCTGCAGAATGTCCGATTATTTGACTGTGGTATGTTTTAGACAATGTTTTGTCTAAAAAGGCAACAGAATAAACTTAATTACTTGAATGTCACCGATTTATGAACTATCACTCAAATCAAATATATCACTTATTATCACTTATCACTTAAAAATCTTTATCTTACTAAAAATTAAACTCTATAATGTTAAAAATCAACTTAGGTTATCAACATTTCTGAATCAAGAATCTATCATACTCGCAGTAAGCTGAATGTATATCACCTGCGAAGCGAAGGAAATAGCTATTCTTGATTATCATATGAGATGAAGTTGAAATTCATTAACAGCTCTCAGACCGATCACTCCATGTCACTAAAGAAAGTTTCAATCATTCAGAACTGGATGACATTGTTAGTTGTCTTTCAACCAGAGGTAGGAATTTCAATGGTAATCAAAACAAAGCTTCATTTTGGTTCATTAGGAATCCCACATTCACACAATCAAAATTCAATCAACTTAGAGCACGAGGTATCAGATACGAGAGGATGAAACTTCAATTCAAAACACTTCCATTCTCGGATAATAAACATCATTAAAAAGTACATTTTAGAGGACACCCTTCATGGCTGTTGGATTATGTCCGGAAAATGAAGAAACTGACAATGGTCTATAAAAAGTCGATTTTCTTAAAAGTGAAAATTACGAAAGATTCAATTCGCAAAAACTGATTTCTCACAGTTGTACGTCCGTGCGTTGTACAATAGACAAGCGTCACAGACAGCTACTTCAACGACGATCTTGCACGGACCAGATGGTGCATAACAAACGCATTATCTTATCGAAATTTACATGTTATCATCTTCATATCATATCCTATCCTTGTTGATAGCTGAACAATATAAGATCCGGTAATTCATCATCAGAAAACAGCACCATCATCTACCAAAATTTTGTATTCTTTTTAATGGACAACACAACCAATTAAGTACAAAATATCTCTCAGTACAGCTATCAACTGCCTAAGTCAATCTTGAACAGTTTTTCTGTTTAGTCGATAACGCGATTTTCCGTTACTGATCAGCATTGTTCGTTTTTACGATCAAATTCGGTCTATAGTGCATAATATAGCCACGTTATGAAGGGGCAAAAAGAAGGTAATAACGTGTCCTGTAATGACAATATTTGCACAGATTCAGTTGAAAGATGAATTCGAATATCCACACTTCTATATGTATTCGTAGCATGACTTCCCGCTTTTTCATGCACTGACCTTAATTACGCACATTATTATTGATACATATATTCTTTTGAGCAAAGCTTGCGCCTCAAATGTTATATTACCCCTCTGATTTCAGACAACACATGCTCAGAATATACAAGTATCAAAACCTATACATTCTACGAGCCGCGAGCGAGACGAATAGGGCCTACATAACTCCTGATACGACCAATTAAATGTCTAGGCATCCAACGTTGGTTTTAGCGAATTACCCCCTGAGGAAGAGCGAACGCTCGAAACGCGTAGGGGTTGTACATATCTTTTAACTAATTATTTTAATCTGGTCAATAAATTTCAAGGAGAGACGAAAGCTGTTTTTAAGCATCAACTCAAGTATGTCCATTAATGACTTAGAGTGAAAAGAGTGAAATAAGTATGCGACAATTGCCAAGTTATTGGTAGTCAACCGCGTAGAATCTACGAATGCCCGTTTGCGGACGAATGCATTCTACACGTTTAGCTACCAACATATTGGCAATTAAATTTATATTTACATCACTAATATTCTTTATAGAGTGTGGTTTTGTTTTGCACACTAAAAATCATTTAACCTTAACTAATTTTGTTGTTACAATAAACGATCAGAATGACATGGCATAAGTTGTATTGAGTTGCGTCTATATTGTACGTAACGACTGGTCTCCAGGAAAGAGTGGAATAAACAAGTATGCAAGAATATTATACAATTCAATAATTTGAACAAAATGATATAAATAAGAGTTGGATCATTCGGGGAAACATTATCCAGTCGAAGAGAAACTTCACGTTAAATTTGTGTGCGGCGTAATGGATCACTATGAAACTGATTATACATCATGCGATATCCGCAGATGTAGACAGAGTAACACTGGAAAAGGTAACACGCAATAGAGCACCTGTTTATATTCTTTGATTTCAATTGCTAGAGCAACAAATATTTCCCATTTTCTAAACGCAATCTGCCGATTCCTTACATACAAACAACCAATTGCTATCATAAACAAAAGCATCAGTGTATTTATTTCACCATAGAAGGACAGATGTGTACTCTAATCCGCGTCAGTGAACTCCATCGTGAAGAGCTCAACATTTCCAGCCGATGCTAATTCATTTGAGAATCATCTACCTTCATTACTTTGAACATGAGCATCAGAATGTGATTCTCTCAACATTATTACCACTGAAATCTCTTCTTTCAGCGGATCAATGTTTCTTTATTGACTAATCAGCCATTTCCAACAACGCTCTCAAAGAATCACACCTTTTCTATCCGTACACATCGACTTATATGAATTCATTCAGCAAGAATACAGACACTGACAAACAAAATTCACGATCTAGCTATTTGATATTTGACCACATTCGAACTATTTTCCTAAACTGCATGTTGAAATTGCTGTTAATGACCAGACTGCGCTTACCCTAGAATTATACATCTGCCTAACCGATGCAAAATTAAGGGACTTGGACCAACAGGACTACTGATGATTAAGTTGATTAAAGTTAATTACAGATTGCTTCCATAATTTATAAGATAGTGCACACCCCACACTCGTCGATTCAACAACAGGACTCAAGTAACTCTCGATGCATTATTTATTGATCGATATATCACTGAGATATATAAAAAGCAATTACAGGGCTTTCAGTGTCCTGTACCTTCTCACCGCCGATCACCTTATCATAGATGATTTCAATTTATTTTTGTGATTTGTTGAACTATACATCGAGAGTTACATAAGTTCTGTTGTTGAACCAACGATTATGACTGACCTCTCTCGACGACTGGTCAACTACCTTAACACCTCCATACTTCAAAATCCAACAAGTGATTGATATGAATCAACAAGACTCAGAACATATTCATGTTCGACTGACTCTCCGTTCAATTTCTTTAGATACGAACCAAATTAGAAAACGTTCTAAAAATATGCTTTTGCTTATACTTGATTCATGCCTCATTGTTTTACTAAACGCTGCAGATGTGCGGCCCGCTGACCTATGCTACTATCTGATTAAGTAAGTCAATATGAGCTTATAAAGAATTATGTACAGCATTTACTATTTACAATTCTCAATATCTTTATAATGCCGAGCAAATATGACTTCGAGTAGGAGAGGTGTTGACATTTCCATCGGAGGCCACAATAAATGTAATCCTTTTTCGGACCGAAGAGCGGTTTCCTTTCTTCAACTTGAAGGCAGATGCGAATGATAATTGAGTGACAATACTGATTCAACGTCACTTCACTCAATCAAGCCCCAGCAAGGATGTCCAGGAGAAATCCAGAGATACAGTAACACTTCAATCACTAACTCTAACCCACGCACCTTTCATTCTACAACAAATTGACAAAACTGTATTTCCTCAATGCCACTCCGATTGCACCGAATGCACCATGATGAGCCATAGGAGAGTGGTGAATAACGGAGTCACAGAATTCCCAAACTCCCGCCGTTTCTTTCAGTGATGGGACACGAAAAGCCCGGGGTTACTTATCACTATATAACTGAGTTTCAAGCAACGGCTTTTCTTACGATCATGTCAGCCTCTCCAAGTTAGAATCAATCGTCTGTGTTCTTACAACTCCGATTTTGAGATTCTTATGTTATTACTTTTCTTCTACATTTGATGAACAAATAAACGTGCTATCGAGTGCAGACAGTTAAAATCGTCATCTCTTTACTTCAAACATTTCATACCCCAAGACAATCGAAAGCATTGCCATTTACGTTCAATACGGAGATTTGATCACCACCATACTAAACGCAAACACAGCCAGTTGGCTCAATTCCGCATTCCGAGCGACCGTGTGATAGTGTTTATCATCGATTTGCATGTAGCTGTCGAATTCCTCAGGTCTCGATTAGAGGAACCAGGTGTTTTGAAGGATGCCACACCAACAAACATTAAGTCTTAAAACCGTCCATTCTTCAAATAAAAATGATCCATTTCAAATGCGCTTCCTGTTACTGTTTACATCGACCAAAAACTGGCATTCAATCAGAATACACATTCTTGATTATCTATAATCAATTCTTTTGCAGTAATTTTTTTAATCATTCATTTTATCGTCAGAATTGATTAAATGAACTAAATTTTTTACTTCATTACTTGTCCCAAGAGAGACAATCTATGAATTCAGTACAGATGCATAAATGATCAAACAGATCTACTTTTGACCGATAAAGAAACATCAACGACACTCTTTCTTGTAAATATCCACATGGAATCCTCATTAAATCGGTGTAGTTTTGGATTCCTCATTAGGAATGAAAGTGTTCTAATTTTGGATGCCGAGATAATACTTTTCATGTGCAAAATTGCGGCACTTATGATTTATTCCATATGTTTGTCCTTCAAATGCCAGAAGTCATCATGTCTGTCATATTAAATCACTATTCGTTTCTGGAACGATTTTTCTATATGCAAAACATTCATCGAACATCCATAGCTATATGAATTTTCAACAAAGATTTTTAATGTCAACTTTGAGGGAATGTCCTCGTAAATACTATTCAAGTGAGTAATTTTCTGCTTCTATTGCGTTGATATAAAAAAGATAATTAATATAACAAATGTTGATAAGGTCATTATACAAAACAATTGCGTGTTAGTGCCACGAAAAGAGGCGCCAAAAATGATAATAATATACCGCTTTATTGCACTTCAACATCGATTCAGAAGTGGCAGATACAGAGACAAGAGAATCTACATAAAAATACAAGATAAAACCAGAACGAGCAAATTAGGCATATTTGATAAAAGAAGATTGAAAACGCTTTGTTTTGACTTTGACCTGTTTGCATGAGTTACGTTTCGGGCACAGAATCTCAGAGAAGCTTTATCATAAATAATACGAAGAGGATATGCAAGACACAATGCTTTTCTTGCTAGTCGAGCTGCCAACAAACCACAGAAGTCAGAGCAGTTGATTTTATCATCAATGTTGAATATTTTGAAAACACGTCGCTCAAGCTTAACAATTTGCTCAAAACATGCTTTGTTGACATTGCACCATGAGGGAAAACTGTAACTGGCCACCGATCTGATGAGTTCACAATATACCAGCCACATTATGCGTTGAGGGGCATTGACTTCCTTCAGAGAATAAAGCATATACAGCCTTTTTCTCACACGACTTAAGATATCGCCGATATGATAATGCCATGTCATTTGGTAATTAAAAGTTAGCCAATGTTTTAGCCTTCTGGACACTTTCAATTTCACAATTGGATGTCTTATCAAACAATGAAGAAAAAGTAATAGATCTCTTTGTTTGTATGTTCATCACTTTTGTTTTGCTGCTGTTGAGTCGGAAGCCATGAGATACTGACCGGGAATTTAGATGTTCTACCTCCAAAGAAAGATGATCATCACTGGATTGTCTTAAAGCATGGATGATGAAAAAGTCGTCGGCGAATTCAAGAAGGATGCTATTCTCACATTGGACATGAAAGTCATTCACGGCAATGGCAAATAGAAAGGGTGAGCTGATGATAAGTTCCACCAGTTCTCAAAACACTGACTTGACTATCATTAGTATGAATGATACATGTATCATCTCCAATTACACATATTGTCAAATTTCGGTTTGAATTTATCAATCTAAAAATCATATGATTTGTGTAACAGTATAATCATATTACCATTAGCTATAAACAGGTAAGTGGTAATTGGCACTCCTAGAAAAGCAGCGTGAATAATGTTCATCAACCTATCGTAAAAAAGTCTCATGAGTATTTGCCAATAACTAGTTTCATTGGTAGAGATACAAAATATCGCATGAGATATATAAATTCATATACTTCAAAATGTGTCCATGAATCTCAATTTCTCATCATTGGTAAAAGCATATATTTCCTTATGGAAAAGCAGCAGCTAGATGAAAAACAATGTTTTGTTATTTCTATTGATTTAATTACAGAAAAACTCTGATATCATGATGAAATGATAAACAGTAAATCATCTATTTTCTAAACGCGAAATTTGGCCAGAAAACTCAGTTTAATAGTCAAAAAATTATTTTTGTACCAGATATCATGGATCAATGCAGGCATAATAACATGCGCTGTGATCCCCTTGTTGACAGTCAGACATATTGCAACACAATTTCAGTAAGAAATGATAGCATTGTCACTCGATACGGGACATTCTTCAGGCTTATCAGATAAAGCTGCGATTTCCAATTTTCGCATGCTTTAAAGGTAATACGCAACCGACTTTGTGAGCTTCAGTCGAGCAGTTTCGGAGGTTATAAAAAACTTTCAATTAGTACTTTTCAGAGACGCCATTGCCTTCATCATGTCGATAAAAGGAAAGCAAAAATTTATGTAAAGGGAATTTCTGTTCTAATTAGGTTAACTGACACGAGTCACTACAAAAGCAACAAATGTGTACTTGTTTTACAAAGCACATACATATCAGACTGAAAATCACAAGTAAGATACTCCACAAATGATGAGGAAATGTTTGCGAGAGAGAAATACTTTCATTCATCATCTAATGAATAATTGTGATTAATCCCGATGTATGTACATGAAAATTGACGAATTAGACCACAACGAAAATGTCTGGTTTATCATGTCCATGACAATATATTTCAAAATTAGTTTAAATGACATAGAGATAACTTAGAAAGGCCCGTATCTACAATAAAAATATAAAAATTGAACCTGCGAACATATTCATATAAATGCAGCATTTCATACAATACTCTGAATTACTAAAGCTTTAGAAGCTTTTGAATCACTACAACAGGCACTCATTTTATAAAGACTAACCCGAGTATTTCACTTTAGCTGATAATTAGAATTGTGGGTGAGTTTTATCGGATATCTAAGTTGTTCTGCTACCCTTTGACCGACTACTGAAATTCCGTCTAAGACAGCTGTTTCGAAGCACTATTTACTAATTCTACTCACATGGTGCTTTCAACATTATTTCTACTGTCAAACAGCTGTCTTAGGGAAAAATGACAGTTGCCTGCCAAGTGAAAAGATATCCATAAACAAACCAAAGCTCACATACAATTCCCTGTTTCCAACATACAGTGTTTCCTTTGATGCTACCCGTGGAATGTGTGAAACCCAGCCAATTCGCTTCATAAAACCAAAGCACCACAGATTTCTTTTGATCACCATAAGCTTTCATTCAAAAGAATATTTCACCCACCATTGAGTAGGAAAATCGACATTTTCAAAGGCAAATCAAACAAAATGATTAAAGTGATTTGACAGTATTGATATAATATTAAGATCGAACACAATCACATACCAGTCGGCATGGAAGACGAAGACAAAGCGCATCTGTTGCGAGGTCGCGCTGCACTCAATTCTGTCGATACCAAGAGAACGAAAATAAACAACATTTAAAGCCTCTATAATGTAACACCAACATAAAATGCGATACCTAACTACCTCTCTCAGTGCGGAGAGTAAATGGTGGTCCGTTTATACCGGCTTCCTTCCGAAATGGCAACTCTCTCCTGCTCCCACCCTTCCCCACATTGAAATGACAGCTAAAGCATTCCACTTGTAACAGACTAGCTCATGACTTAACTATCTCAGTATGGGCAAAATTTCCTATCGCTACAGTGCAGTGTGAAAGCATCACATACCATGTCACGTACCTGCTTGTGAGGCACCTAATCCCCAGTTCGTTCGGCCATTTGATCTTTTAGTATACAGGGTGTTTCAAAACTCGCTTTCAATTTCAATTATCCCGGAAGGATACATGGATGCATTTTTCAGAGTTTATTTCAGTTCAACTATCTCTTAACGTAAGGAATATTACTTTGCCAAACTGAATAGGAAGTCCTGTTACGACTTTCTTTCAAAATTTATGATTAGTTTCTATCAGTTTTTCTCAATACATTCTTCAGAAAACGGGCAAGTTAAATTCCATCAATCGGTTTTATCATTTTACAAAACAAAATTTTTCGCGAATAATTCAATTCAAAACGTAAGTCATAGACAAAACAGTTCTGGGCATAATATAATCGCATGATGTTACCATGGAACAAAGATTTTCACGTCACTGTCAGATTTGTTATAACGGATGCTGAAAATGTCCTCCTCGGCTCATCTACGACTATCCGGAGCCTTTTCAGCAATTTGTCTATTTCTGCCACTGTTGTTTCTATTGTGATGTTTGCTACTGCCCTTCTTGTGCCATAACATAGACAATGTTAAGAAATCTTGATCCATTAGTCGACCATCAAGACACGGCGTGTGCGTGTGCGCATTCATCTCTGGGGACAATCAAGACTCAACTTCCTTGGTCCTTGTCTCAGCCGTTTATCGGCAACATACACCTAAGTCACATCCAGATAAACGAAAAGGCACCGCACGTTTTAGAGACCTATTTCGAACACAGCAAGACAGAAGCTGCTACACGTAGCATAGACTACCTTTAATTGCCATAAATGCTAATTATTTCTCCTTTTTTCAAACGACAATGACTGATTATTTTCCAAACTCGTACGTAGTAAAGCCTTCCTGCTTCATATCAACTTAAAAATCTGAGATTGGACACAATGATTATTTCAATGTTATAGTGGAGTGCCTCTAACATGTACGAGCATCTACGAAGCGTAAAGCTATGTATTACAGATCTGACATCATCCGAAGAATTTTGATCGCATAAAAAGATGAATAATTCGCAAATGCGAAACAAGAGCAATTGCCCTACTGTAATGATAGAATTTACATGCCCCGGCATACGACGAAGCAGCACCGCTGCAGTTTATAAGCAGATACCACTGCATACACAACACTTTTGGAGAACTAATACAATGGAAAATCACAATGTCACCAGCAAAATTGCAAATGATGATACTTCAATTCGCTAGAAATGCCATCCTAGAATTTCCACTCATTTGACATTGTTCATTTCCATTTCTTCTCATGGATCACTGATATTAATTCATTATCCAGTGAATCTTGGTTGACATTTTATTCCTTACTTTACCGCTAAGCTTTTTCACGAGTGTCTAGTACTCTTATGCAGCTGCGAACAAGAAATGCAGACATTCTAAATGAAAAGATGGCAACTTCAAAACGCACATTATTCACCTCACTTAAAACCTTTCGGAAACACATGATATATCATCAGGCAGCGATAACTTGACCGTTGATGATAAACATTGTTTAATTGACATATCATCAAGCAATTGATCGATATTCTCAGTAAAGCAAAAATAAAAGCATTTCTCATAATTCTTGTACTATTCATCAGTAGCTTTCCCAGAAGCCGGTTTGCAAGGTTTTGAAACAATTAACACTGTATGGAATACGAAACCAAGATAAAGCTGTTATCGCACTACTATTGGTCATAGTGATGTCGCAAGATACATACTGCTCTACCAACAAATAGCACGGACAAGTGTAGTTAACATGTCGTGAAAATGAATGTACTCAAGTGTGCAAGTCTAGACAGATGCTGTCTACTGTTATAACTCCTTTAGTCAGCTTCCCTCCAACGAATATTGACAATGAAATCGCATCTTTCTGATGGCATTTGAATTAGTCTGAGAGGCTGGGATCCAATTAAGCTACTTCTTCTAAAAATGGTACAAACCGAGCTTGACAAAATTCATCGACAGCCTCAGGGAATAAGTGAAACGTCGATAGTATAGAAGGATCGCTGCTACACCCACAGCTCATCGAATTTGAATCTTAACGATGAGCTCCCACTTCTCAGACGATGTGACACTCTGATCACAGTGGCGAGATATTGATCATGCTATTAAAATTTCCATGAAGGCTAATACTAAATCTAGCGGCTATGCATCGAGAATTCGAAATTTGAGACAAATCCGTGCTGTATCTCACTTCTCAAAGCAGATAGTTGCCGCTTGAGCTTTGAACTGCGATAATGCTGCTCATCCTAGCGGCTGTAACAGCTGACAATGTGTGACTCTTCACCAATTTTATCTGCTGCTCATCTAAATAAAGTGTAACCCAATTGATTGCAACAAGGACGTGAACTTGTACCACAGTCAGTTGCTCTGCCGGCTAAGGGGATGATTCTCAGGACATCTATCTGCTAGTCAGCTGTTACTGTCATCAACCATCAATCCAACATATTTCTTCAAAGCTTAAAAGCTGCCACTTTCCCCTGAATTGCCAACTACAGCACCAATTGACAATATGACTGACACTCGCATGAGTGTGACAACCTGGAAATGCTTCCCACCGGAGTACAGACTTTCTCACATCGAGATAAGTACAAACATTGAACTCACCTCCATCTTTACGAAATGCTAAAGGATTAGGAGAGTCAGAATGAATTTGGATTATATTTTATCGTCAAGAACTTACCTGGAGGTAGGCCGGAATCAAGGGAACCCGTCCGCTGTGCTCGAGAGGACGGCACGTCACCGTTGGAGGCCATGGATGAGCTACCACGAGACAAGCCACTGCCGGTTGATGACCTTTGCCGAGCCTCCTCAACAAATTTGCTGAACATTTCCACGAACTGGAGAGTGAAAAAAAGAGTGCGTCATTTCACTAAAGTCAATCACATCAATATTATTGATATCATATGATATCAATATAATTATTGAGAAATAGCCAGTTACAGGCGTAACGGCTTGATTGTAAAGTTGACTTATTCAAAAAAAATCTACCTATGAATTCTTATATTCAGATAGCAACAAGCGCAATTTTCCCTATTTGTGCCTTCGCAAAATTTTGGAGAGGATGATGACGTGTCTGCGTTCACCAATGAAGAAAGACTGATTGTCGGAAGGTTAGAAAATTCCGATGAAGGTTCCATAATTTGATGTGCGATTCGGTCAGTGATATTCAATGACTTTAATATTTCAAGTCATAATTGGTGACATTATGTTTATGTCGGCGATTTCATCAAGCAGTGGTTATTTTCTACAACGTCCAGTCGTCCGAGGGATTATACAGAAAACCTAACCATCGCACACGAAGTTAATGGTGCTGAAACTAGAACTTAACTACTCAAAAGGATAGAATATGGGTAAGAGCACAACAAAACATTTTAGCAGACCTAAATTTTAAACAAGTGAGTGATTGACTGGCTATAATAAGCGCAACGGAGTCTTGCGTTCGTGAGAGATTCCTCGAAAGTAAATGTTTTGTATCTCAGCTCCTTTACCAATGCGATCAAACGTCATATGAGAAATCAACATCGTATTTTCATTGTCATTTTACGTTTAAAATCTTCGGAAAACAGGGCCGAGTTGACAAACAATCAGCTTAGGATTGCATGCTTATTATGAGGTTGTCATTATTGTCGTAATAGGAATTCATTATATAGCGAAGGCCTACGGTCTGGAAGCACGCTACGCCACTGCGCCTACTCTATTTTGGGAGTTCATTAGAGCAAATACAATCAAATATGCGGATGATTTGAATTTTGTTGCACCACTCTCAATAAGTGATTCAGATTTGATAAATCAACCATTTAAGGAAGAAATACATTACGCATCAGAATTATGTGTAAGAAACAACGCTGCATTGAAACAACACATTGATAAATCGAGAGAAGGCCTGTCTCTGAACCGTTTAACTTTTGCTTTATTATATCGGCCTGTAAATTGAAGAGGGGTCTTGATTTCAAATTTTCTCTACTTGTGCCGAACAATACTTGCCTACTGTGCTGAATTCGATCTGTGTCAGTAATTTTTACTGTGACAATCTGTAAAATCACGCTACACAGCGACACTTTCATTATGAACAGAAAAGCAGACTCCCTTCTGTCCCGATGATTGATCCTTGCTTCAACGACAGATATCAATCCGATGATGTGGACATTGTTTGAGAAATTAGGGAGTAACTAACTGGTGGGTAATTTAATTTGTGAATCATTGATGAGATAAGAAAAGAAGGAGCTCTGATATTTCCATTTCGAACTCTGAGAAAAGTTCTTGCTCGAAAGAAACAAAGTCGCAAAGAAACATCCAAATGATCTGATTTGAAGGATGAGTCAGCAGCATCTGAATGTCTTTTAGACAAGAAGGGAAGCCGAATACTTCTCATAACGGCATCTGATCATTATGTAAGACTTTACTCAAAACAGTTACATAATGAAGAAGGCAAATTGCCGAATCTCATCATTATCTCTCATGAGACCTGACACCCTTGAACCAACACTTAATCATCGGGTGTAAAAGTTCATTTGATGGAATAGATTCTACCAAAGTGATCTTGATAGCCTTGATTCGACTTATTCTTAACTGATCTCTTGATGTTAGATAATTTGAAAATATCAAATGTATGTGACTTTGGTTCCCTTCAAGACTACCGCAAATCGGCACACATAGCGTGCGAGTTAAATGCTCGCCTCAATGATAGCAACAGGAAACACTTTTTCTGAAAAGATCTGCATAAAAATCGAAGACAATTAAGTTCAAATAGAGACAATGGGAATTTCGGCACACTATTGGTATATATTGAACAATGCGGTCTGGATAATCAGGAGAGTTGAGGAGCGAGACATTTCTCCCGCTTAAGATGAGGAATGATGAAATTTCACCCAATTTCAATTTCGATTAGACTATTTACTGTTATGCTGTCTTATACTATCAATAGATCGTTCAGCTTATGCTCTTTTTTTCTGTATGCATAAACTTGCAAGCAGTAATCTCGCGCTTTGCTGATGCCAACTTATCTGTGATTATAAATGTCCCTATTGAACTTCGAAGTAATGCAGTAAATCAGAGACATCAGCATCGAAAGGCATCAAACGTGAAAGTGATGAAAAAATTCCGGACAATTTCAGTGTGTTTACATTTGCCTAATACATTTAACAATGCAGCGAATACATCATGACTTTGTCAGTCAGTGATGTTTTTTTAGCCTCTCTGAGTGCGTAATTCGACAGAAATCGGCGAGAGCACAAGTTTCTCTGATGGATAATGCAGGGTACCACCCTATCTGACGACAAAAATTCAAGTACAATTCGCGTGCCACTTATGATCTTTCACATAAGGCCTACTTGCCAGACTAACTCCAGTATCTTGGCTGAAAATCAGCCATAATAGCAAGATGTGAAATCTTGATGTTTTGTGCGCCAAAGCATGCGGCATGATTACACCTCTTTTGCCGAAAGATGCACTTCCATCAATTAAGGAGCGATCCGATTCTAACTTCACTACAACATCGTTAGTAAGGGCAGATCTTAGACAACAATTGCATGAAAGGATATTGTTCTCAATCAAATTTGTCTATGAGTTAACCAAGGAGTGCATAATATTCGACAAGAAGTTGGCATGAACACCACATTTTAGGCATGATATAAATGAATAGGCCTACATCTCCAATACAAAACAACTGTCAGTGATGCTTTACTTTAAAAGCTTTGTGGTAACTTTTTGCAGTCGGATTCCTTAAAAACAGAAAAAATCGAAATCTCCGATTGTTAAGCGGCTTTATATCTCGGATTTCATCCTCTCATTATCACAAACCCACCGCATTAGCGATATTTGAAATGATATGCGCATCAAAAAATTCTAGCAATTCTCAATAGACCTAATCTAAGATGGCGGTTCTGCTTTTGAAATTTACATTACTTGCGGATATCATAAACTTATGCAGCTATTATAAACCGTAACTATATATATTTTTCATAACATGCATAACATCTACCATCTTCTTTCAATGACTTTTTACATTACTTAGGTCTCTTAAGTCTTTTGACAGGATTTCTTTTTTGAGTATTTAGCCTTTGTTTTTACCTTTTGTTCCTTTGTTGAAATATATTGTCTAACATCTGTATAACTTAATCAATAAGATAATATTCTTCATTCTTTATGTCATAAGGCAGCACTGCATTGACTACACTGCATGATACGCCTATTCACTAAATCTTCTGAGAGCAAGGCAGTCACATTACAGTTGAAGATTATCCCTACCTCTGCAAGTATAAGGTGTAGGCAGGGATCGCAATTAACCCAAGAAAAAAAACGAAAAATCGGGAAAAACCGGAGATTGAATGCAAAAAATTTGAAATATTTACATTGGACTAATTTCGCAAAAAAAACAAAATTGCCATCCCTGGGTGTAGGTCTACCAGCTACTGCGCAATTTCAGCAGGCTTATATTCTCTTGCAACATAAACTTGTGATGAATTGGTAATTTGGCTTATTTATCGCTGTTGACTAATACTACAACAAAATACCGGTAGTAGTTAGCACTCTTCTTGCTATTAAACAATATGTTTAGTACATTGATTTCAGCAAAACTAGGTCAAGGGCATGCAACCTTTTCACAACGCGGGCCGCAACATAATTGTATCAGTAGTTTGGGCCATAATAAAAAAATACTAAAATTTTCAATGATTTACCTCTTCATTAAACAATGATATGAAGGTTGAAATTGCTTTATAGAAACATAGTCACATCATATACATGTGTTGTCCTGATTTGTTTCCTTTTTGCATAATTCATGTGTGCGTGTCCATAGCTGATTATGACTGACGTGTCTCATGAACTGATTTTATCGGCTAACGCATTTTTTCGAGAATTTGTTATCGAAAAAAATCAAGTCCAATCAAATTTTTCAAGTCATACCAGATAGCTGGTAAACTACTGTCGGTGTAAATAACGCAAACTCCAAAATTTCATGATGGTACAAAACGTAAGGGGCCATCCATAAAGGACGTCCGCAGAAAATTGACTATTTTTGACCCCCCCCCTCCCCCCTCTGTCCGCAGGTGTCCGGACCCCCTCCCCCCGGACGTCCGCATTTATAAGCCTTCAGTATTAGCTATGAAACTGAGTTACTATCACTTAGGTATTTAGTCTCGTTGCATCTTAGCCTTGTTTGCATCTAATTTTTCGTTTTGGTGCATAGGCCTATATATCTGTAACCTACATAATTTATTAGCTTATTTCTTGATAGACGTACATGTTATAACAGAGCCTGTCAGATTTGTTGTGATGATCCTACGTCAGCCACGGAATAATTTCAACAGATGTTCTTGCTCAATCTTCAAATTTTTAAATTTTACATTCTTAAAAGACATATTAAACACCTTCACAACCTACACTCTAGTAACATATACTATAAAGCTTAATAACAGAAAAGCCAAACTCCCGTTTGAATACTATATACTACATGACAGCACATTTATAGATCTATACGATTTTATAAACTAGTCAACGATTTGATGTACTAATTTCTTTTATAGTCCATCGGTTTACATGTATTACTTATCTTAATTTCATTAATCAATTTTCATCAGAATTTGTCAACAAAAATATGAGATGCTGTCAAACGTAAACATCTTTATTCAAACTCATCTGTAATAATGAAACATCATCTGTTTCGTGGGATCGCAGATTAACAAGTCATTAGTCTACCATTCCTTCACAGTGAAGAGATGAACTTAAAACGCTAACCATCCGGTGTCAAAAGTGATTTAACTTGTGAATAAACGGACGTCCGCTTTTTCTTGCCCCCTCCCCCCTCTCCCCGTCCGCATTTGACTGACCCCCCTCCCCCCGCTGCGGACGTCCTTTATGGATGGCCCCTAATGGAATCGAAGCATTTGCCTGGCTGGTTGATAGAAAAAGAGCTGATAGCAATTTTTCGGTTAACAGGGTGTTCTGTATTTCTTCGAATAATTAATGTTTTTGATTTATAGCTGCACCTCAAAACACCACTTTTTAGTACTAGAAAAAATATGGTTAAAAAGTTTTTGAAACACCTACACCTTAGGTTCACGCATGCCACTCGCCACACAAGCTCGTTCACACGAAACTTATCAAAGGTGGATACTTGTCATTTTACACTTCGAATGATGGAAATGCTTCGCTTCCAGAAAATCAGGTACAATTCGCGTGCAAACATGAATTTCTCGTACAATGGACACCCTGATGAAATGCATACGCAATGAATCTTGAAAGAAAAGACCACCGCAATGCCGAGTTAGGACTGATTGGTAATAATAATTATATCATTAGTGCTCCTATAATATCAATAACAACTACTGACTTAAGAAAAGCATCATTGGAACATTTCAAAACATGAATATTTAGAATCAGAAATTTCCCTGCATATTTGTGGGTAATTGACGCATGTAAGAAATTTCTAATCAGACAGATAAACGTGAGTATGAGATCCAATGCTTCACATCTTAATTTGATACTCAGAAAAGATTACATCACATATCTGAAATTGATTTATCTAGTATTATTTAGTCATTTTCTAAATATTTCTCAATTTCTCCAATGAAATTACTTTCTATTAGTCTACCTCGTAACGCGGGCTTAACGAACGTGAAACGGGACTGAGTGACTGACTTTGAATTTTCATATCGGTTTATCGATTCATTCACAAAATTCACATGAATTTTTTTGAGGATTTCATATGAAATGATTTCACTCACCCTGTCTAACTCGCCTTCGCTAGCAAAACCAAGTCCATAGAGTGTGCTCTGCTTGGAATCAGCCCATTGGCCAAACTTTTGTGACGTCTTTCGAAAATTCATTTTTTCAGAAATATTGCTGTTGATGATAACCTGAAATTTTAAAAAACAATTAATCATTTCATTTGACATGTATTTTGTCATATTTTTTGCTGATTATCTACTATATCACCCTAAACAGATGCATAAATCGACAAGGGGAATAGCCATACACAAAGACATCTTCACGTTTCAATTAATGAAATGACATGGAATACAAAACATCACTATAAATTAGTAAAATTCAATGTTTAGGAAAGAAAGCACTGTTTTATGTCTAAACGAGAAAATGTCACAATACAATCATCGCAACGTCTCTATAGATTTTCCACAGAATCATCGAGTGTCTGTCAACCTGTATTTTCTTGCAGGCTGATTTATGGTACAGTTAGTACACGTCAACCAATTCTAGGCATCCGACTTCTTTGCTTCATCCGCATCAACAGGTGCTTGTTCAATACACACTGGAGTGATTGCATGAAAAGTTGTTGGCGAATCAAGTGAATGGAAAGGGAGGCACACAAATTCAACTCATCATCTAAATCTCATAGTCACACTGTAATACACTAAAACTAAAACAGTTGACTTGAATTCAAAATCTGCCTTTTATTCACTTTTCAATCAATCATTCAAAATGTTGTTCCGATTCGGATGTCGTTTGCTGTTAAGATATCTAAGTATCAAACACCGGCTGAAAATATTCCAATATCCAAATTCGATCTGCGTTGAAAGGGGTCAGAAGATGAAGCTTCACGTTACTGCCCCTTCCCCCCCCCCACAGGGGACATGAACGGTGCTGACATGACAGACTGCAATACTTTTAGACTGGATGCCTTCTTACTGACTTCCCATTATATTTTCGGGGCATAACCTCCTGCTTTAAAGTTCGCTAAGCCATCGATTTAACCACTGTTACAGGAAAAAACTAGCCAGATCTCGATAGCAGAACACATAGTACGAGCGTACTTAGAAACCTGAAGATCGTTCTAACATAATCCGCTGTTTGAACACAGCCAATGTAAATGCGTTACACTTCAGTTACTCTCACTGACATGATCGGAAGGACACCCTCCTACGTTTTGTGATCTTCACATAGTTTGCATTCTCATGAGCTCCGACTTTCATTACCCTCAACATCGTGGCTGACCAAACAGCAGACCGCATTGCATACCTAGTGATGACATCTGACACTGTTCATCAATGCTGATGAGGGGTTTGAAATTCCATCCCCTCCAATTGCTGGATGTGCTGGTCAAGTAATTGGTGGATTATTTCACGGGAAATTGTATATTTGCATGAACATTAACTCATTATTAAATCATTTTATTGGTACTGGTTCAGCTTCAATGTTGTTGGCAGTTTGACCGTTACATCTAGGGTGCAAAAGATTGTCTTTTCTTTTATGAGGCAACAAATTCCGTACCCGAAAAATGGAGTAGTATTGGTGAATTGAAAACATCAATCGAGTTGCAATACTTGGGAATAGTAGGTCCAAATGATTTTTCGAACCTTACTTCATTAACTACCCGCAGATACAATCAAAAAATTGTTCAATGATGATGTTAAATACTGACGATCGGTTCAAAGCCGCAAGCAAATTTAATAAATTTTGGGGCAGCAGGTATCACTCAAATTAAAGAACAATAATGGCAATAAAAGAAGTACTTTTGAATTGTCAAAACAGTGACTAAAATAAATAATCAAAAAATGCTGTATGAATCAGTTTTGACTGATCCACGTGCATTAACAGAACGAGTATGAAACAACCAAACAAGGAGATTCCGCCATCTTAAGCGCAAATTTCCGCTGCTGTTATATTTAAATTCCACTCTATACCTCTTGTACAAATTTTACATCAAAGAAAGTACATACTTGCTTTATGGATGCCCTACATTATCTTATTTGATACTGTAATCACAAGACTTGTTGTTTTGTATATATATATATATATATATATATATATATATATATATATATATATATATATATATAAATGAGGCTTGATAAATAACATGTTAATTGACTGTGCATCTAAATTCAACAAAAGTATTGCTTTTCTTGTTCGACATAAATATCATTCCTTAGATTAGGAAGTGAATAACTTAATAGGTAATTAATTGCGACTGCAGGCTGCATTTCAAGTCTAGGTCCACTAACTATTTTTGACAGTAAAGCTTTTATGTGGCTATTCTAGTTAGGATAAATCTTATTTTGGCTCTATTACAGACAGATAATATTAAAAATTCTTATTTGTGCAGAAAAAAGTAAGGTGAATTATAATAGACTTAGTGTGTGCAACCGTTATATTAACTCTATCATACAAAGCAAAAGTGTTTCTGAATCATTTAACTCCGTTGAAAAGGAAAATTGCTGATGCATACACACTGTGCAACATACGCATGTATCTCATTAGCATTGCTTCCTGAGAAGTGACATTCTCGAATTTACACGCACCTATGTTTACATAATGACTAGTCATTGTCCTTGAACTCACGCGCATCTCTTTCCCGCTTATTGTTACGTCGACCGTCGACTTGCCCTGCCTATTTGATCTGATCACATCGTTCTCATCAAAAGGATAAGACTGACTACGTCAATGAATGAAGCCATCTTTGAATTCCAAAAATGTCACATCTTGGGAACTGGGAGATGATTGCAATTTTGGAGGAATAATCATTAAAAATGTACGCAGGCTGACAGAAGATTTCCTCATTTTTTCGGCTTTCTGCCAATTATTTCTTCCATGAAGCATCAAAAGATAGCCGTAATACTGATTTGAATCAGCAAGATTCCCCTAAATGCCGCTAGCGGCGGAATTTCTCTGTCTCTGTTTGGAGACGACTTATAAGACGAATCAGTGTACTCATCCTGGTATGATTTTACATGATAGATCACAAATTGCAATTGAGATCGAGACGTCGCCTAAAGGAACCAACGTGACCCAGCTAATGCCTAAATCTGAAATGAGCGTCAATTTATGTACTCTATCTAACCTGTTCTTAAGATATATTTCTGTTCGGCATTCTTGAGATTTTGCTCTTCCAATTTTATTGAGCTCTTCAGGAGTTCCACATTCAACACGATTAAACACATTTAAAATTATTTTTTCTAATAAAATACTGGCATTTACAATCCATCCATTGTTCTAATATTTTTAAATGCCATCTATCTTGCATGAGACACTGCAGATGACTTAATGATATTAAGTGCGATGCACACGGGGTTCCTATTTCCTTATATCATTCAAATTACCACACAAACATCGTGTTCAGAGAGTTAAATACACTAAAGATGATTTGAAGTGTTCAGCATCACTTTTTCTATCTAAAATACTTATGAACACAAGGCTTCTATATTAAGAAACAATTTCCTTTCCATGTTGCGTAATCAATTCCATTCATTTTCATGCAACAGCATTTTCATCAATTTCCATTCAAAAATGAAAGAATGTGATGCGTCAAGACACATTTTGCTACTCATTCTATTATCATCATGAGGGTACGATAAAGGAAGAGATCAAGTTTTTCTTGAGAATATCAATGCTTGTTAAGTTACTGACATTTTAGAATATTAAAAACAGTAGGTTATCAAACTAATTTATAGACCCCCACAACGCAATCATTTTATTCACATATGTTGCTGCCTAGTTGCTGTCAAAGTTAGGTTCTATCAGTTATGTGCTCAATTGTAATTTTAATTGATTGAAGCTGGGTCCTACATCCCGAAACGAGTCCTACAAATTGAACATAAATTTAATAAAATATGTATTCAACGAAACTCATGAGTTGCCTACGGCCGATGATGCGCTCTTACCGGCAGACATTCAATGGTCATAATTTAGAGTCAAACTTGTGGTAGGACTTTCCCCAAAGTCCATATTTTTATTTAATCAGATTCTTGAGTGGAACTGGACCTCAATCCTAGTAGTCCATTCCACTTGTTTTAGTCAGCTAGAAATTATATTGTTGAGCTTATAACTAACAACAAGAACCAATGAGATACTTGATAATGTGAACATACACTATTCAATTTCCTCCTGCTACCATGTGAATAACCTTAGAGTTTTTCCGTTTTGCACAAGTTGAATTCAATAAACAAACGTTGTATTAGTTGAATGTTTACGACTAGTAGTTTGGTTAAGTGGAAGCTGTATTCAAAAACATTCGTCACTCAATCAACATCAATCGTGTCATTGCTATATAGCGAGAAAGAAAACTCGTTGCTTTCACCTCCCAAACAAACTGCACAAGTGTTAGCCAATTTTACATCATCGAACAATCACAAGACAAACACTTCCTTCTTGAAACAATATCTTCGACAAACATTGAGATCAATTCGAGTGAGTGAGAATAATTTAACAAAGAAAGCAAATCTGACGGTATCTTGCAAATCATTGATGACTTCTTTCGAAGCAATATGAAGATATGAGTTGATGACGAATAACTAAGCACTTACACGTAAGTACTTACATAAAGAATGAAAATTCATATCATAAAGTCGCTCCAGCTGGCGTCGCGATCCAAACCGGTCGCAAAACTAAGACCGGGGTCCGGATAATTAGGTAGAGGAGTCTGGGGGTTCACTTAATTTCAACATATAGCTTTAACACAGTGGTGGGAGCAGTTAATCGATTACGCACGACAGAATCAATTGCGCGATTCTTGAATGACCAGGAATCGTGCGATTTGTTGCAATGTGACATCCTCAATAAAATTTGCTTGATGACGTAAAAATGATAAAAATGATGCTTCTATTCACTCATTCATCGTTTGAGATAATTGCAAAGCGCGGGTGCTCTTTTCTGAGATAATGCATAGCTAGAGAATTGCCTTGTGAAATCTCTTTGGGAGCTCCCCACATAGTATTAAACACGTTCGCATAGGCCAGGTACACCATTTATACGAATCATGCATGCTGTCAAGGCAGTCAAGTATAGTAGGTCCTTATCATATATATATCCGCATCGAAATCATATTAATACATTGATAACAGAGCGTATAAATGCCTGATTTACATTTAACATGCACACAATGAACATAACCCAACAACAATTGCACTTGCAGATTTGCTAATTGTGAAGATTGTAGAGTGCTAATTCGCCTGAGCATAGAATAGGAAATTGTCATCAGACTTGAACAAATGAAGCACGAGAATTCCTTGGTAACCGTAGATGCTGCGTTTCGCCCTACAAGGGCTCGTCAGAATAACCAGGAGTGGTCCAAAGTATTGTAGCTTAAAATACCTGGAATTGCTGAGCAATCTGAAGGAATGCACAACGTGTTGCTCTATGTTTATCTTTCATGACTATGCCGTGTGGCTGATAATCATGAAGATTATACTATGGAATGGCAATTCTAGATATTTCAAGCTAGCCTGGGCCATTCCGAGTCTTGCTCACCAACCTTGTTAGGTGACGTGCAGTGTCTCAGCTGTCACAGAATTTTCGTGCTTAAAATTGTTCAAGTCTATGGACGTCTCTCTATTAGATTAGCTAATGTTTTGCAAGCGTTATGAGTCTAATAGTTTGATTTAATTGATGCATGATTATGCTTATTTCATGACTGATAGAAGAAATGGCATAAACCTACACTCCTACAGTTATGTTCGACAAAGTATGACTGATAAAGACCAAAAGAAACTGGGAAACTGGGAAGTAAAAATATCAATAATATTCTTCATAGTACATGTACAATTGTACATGATGTACTTGCAGTACTTCTATGATGACAGATTTGCAGTAGAATCTCATAAATAGATTATCAAAACTTTTCATGTGTTATGATCTATTATGATGTTCTGCCAAGCATTCTCAAATAGAGTATCGCATTAATTGATAGGGTAGTTATTATTTCAGTCTAGACTGAGTGTCACATGCTCTCAACTTTAATGGAAATGATCAAAATCTTAATGGAAAAATAGTTCTCAAGTGAAGAATAATGCAGGCTATGCTAACTGCAAACTTCTAGTCACTGAATCTCAAAATATTCAGAATCGCGCGATTTTCGATTAATCGTGCGCTGAGTCGCGCGATTCGGAATCGTTTGAGGTTACAGATCAAGGATGGAACAATTGCTATAAGCTCGACAAAGGGATTCAAACCATTTGACTCAGTTATTTCTATGCGACATGTGGAATAGCTATATTGATTTTTCACCTGCAGATATAATTGAATTCATAACGGTTGTCGTGCCTGTGGCACAAGTGCCAAATGCTTGACATTGTGGTCCTTTGGTGGCATGGTCGAGCCCTGAGTGCCATGCATCCGTGGTAAAAGCATTACAAATTTCCACCTGAAGTCTGTCTTTGTCCACACCGTCCAAGCCTCGAAGGGAGAGTATTCTCCTCGTACCCTAGACATTACTGTCCGATGGCGATCGTTGATGCTGTCATTCCTTTCCATTTCAATCGACCGCTGCAAAGATCTCCCAATGTCTTTTTCGAATCACGACGTCGACTTCAAGAACGTCATCCGCTGTCCGCCACTTTAACATCGATAATTCCAGTCGACACTAATTGATACAGCTGTTTCCTCCGCATCATGCGTCCTACGAGTTGTTGCTGTCTTCTGATGCATTGGGCCAGCCCGCGCTCTGCATAAGCCATGCGAATAACTTCTTCGTTAAATTTTCTCTCAACCTATGAGATTCGCATCCTCCTCTTGCAACGCCACATCTCGAAAGCTTGTAGCCTATTCGTCATTTCATTGGTGATAGCCCACGTCTCCTCGCAATGGTGACAGTTGACCATACACAGGTCTTGTGATGCGTCTCCTTGTGGAAATTGACATGTTCCAGCTTGTTGCAACCTTACGCATGCCCTCGAAAGCTCTCTTGCCAATACCTATCCTCCTTCTTATTTCCTTCTCTGATCTCACAGCTCATGTCATGATACTGCTGAACGATTCGTCGATTGATGTCGAGATAGCTGAACGATTCCACTCATTTTACTCACTGAGTTCACAGCTGGTTACAACGACTGACATACACATTTACATTGTGTACATGGTAAAATTTGAAGAAATTTTATTGGGTAAGAGACCTAAATCTCAGAAAATCCCATCTATGTTAGTTTGCATGTAAGACAACGAAACTGACACAAATTCCAAAATACCACTGTCTAAAACGATTATTTTAAATAGGTTAGTTTCGATAGGCCCAACAAAGATTGCTAATGCAATGCGAGTGATTCATTTTTACACAAATTAATGTTCTAAGTAAATCATATGATAACCAGGAAATTTTATGATACCAGTGGGGAGAAAATGATTGCTAGACCATCTTCCACAATTAATAGATATGATAACTAAAACAAATAGGCCGAACTATTAATCAATTTTTTGACCCTGAGTTCGGAACCAGACTGTACATCGATTACCTTAATCTTTCATAAGGAAAACTGCTTAACCAAGCTATGTAAGTTCACACAACCGTTTATCAACGATAACTACTTTTACACTTTCCTTTGCAGGATTAGAACTTTAAATTTATTGCTGCTGGAGTTTAATCTAGCATGAACGGTGTGGTGTACTGCCGCAGTACGAACAGCTGTTGCAAATGAAGTAAAATACTGAAGCTGTCTCCTCGCGCGAAGTCCAACTCATTTATTCGTTTCACCTTCAACAAGGTCGTCAACTTATTGATGAGTTTCCGCATGATAATTACTTCATGAAACATAATTGGCAATGTAAGATGAGAAAGCCTCCTTACTTGAAGTGTCATCGACCTAGTAATTCTGAAATCATACACAGCACTTCATGTCATGATTAATTAAAGGTGGTCAAGTAAATTTACAAGAAGAAGCCAACGATGCATCGCTACGAGATTGAGAGTACAGGATCTTTCCGCAATCGCCGAAAATCATCACTACACGAGAAGCAATTACGACGTATAGAAGGATTCCACTTACGGATCATGTCGATACACATGTCGTTCGACGAGCTAGCATGTAATGCGTTCATAACACACAGTTCACAATATTCTCTGATATTACAAATTCATTACTGGTTAGGCTGGAGTCTCAAAGTCGACAAAATATGCAACAACAAATGTGAGGTATCCTCCTGCTAACCTCGTTACACAACAAATATGTCATAAAGCGACTGATGTATAATACAAATTCCGAACCGCGAATGATAGCCAAAGAGAAGAGGAACGCTCTATAGGGCAGGTGGCAGCCGAGTCACATGAATTCTAGCAACATGAACTTGCATTTGAATGAAAGATTATTTCAATTGAATAAAAGAAACTGAATTCAATTCGTTGTACTAAAAATGTCAACTCTGCAGGTCTGACTACTATCAGCAAGCGTGGATTCTTAGCTGCATTTTGTGCATCGTTTACTCGCTATCTGCTGAAACAACAATTCCATATTATTACATCTTTAAGCATCACTTTCTTGAAATCAAGCATAGCACTGTCAGAGAAAAGGCAGCGAGAGAGAAGTTGGATATGTTGATCCTATGAGAGTAGAGTGATACTCGAGTGACATAACCGAAACTCTGATTAGACTATTTCGTTCAGAATATCATAAAGGATGTGTATCAGCACGACTTGCGAAAGGTGAATCACGAGTAGAATATCCTGTTGAAGACCTGTTTAGTTTTGATGAGGCGTCATGTGTCAAAATCCAACAATTGCGACCACTTTAGAAGTGAAAAATGAATTTGTATCACTTCCTAGTAGAACATATTTTTAAAGAGGAGACATTGCAAGTTTTTGTTTTTGAAGCATGAACTTTTCTTTGTTACCGAAATTCAAAAGATTATTAGGATATATCATATAGCATTAAAGTGCAACGTGCTCTTCCAGCCAAACAGAAATTTTACAGTGTGATAAAAATGCACAAAATTTATCCGATCACGTGGCTAATGGACAGTAAGGATTAATGCAGTGAGTTATACCTTGTTGTAGATCACATGGACACATATTCACCGGTTACTTTTTGGCCCACCCCTTACCATGCTGATCGCTCATGACAATCTAAGTGCATTGAGTTACGCATCACTGAAAATTGCTCATTCAAAGGAGGTGTCATATTTTGAATGGAGCTTAAAATGGCAGCAAATCTCTTCAATAATTGGCACAATTCAAATGTTTCTCACAGTGGATTACAATTTCTCATTCATATCTAACCGCTGATGAATTCGCTTTCAATCATTTGAAATTCAATGCGTCAATCTAAAGACATTGTTGTCTCCAAACAAACATCTCATGCGTTTCCTGTCTGTCCTGCTTGTCCAAATCTAAGCTCATTATTCACTGCTTTGGCTGGCAGCACGTCAATGAGCATGTCATCATGAATCACGTGATAACTCTCTTACAGCTCATGTTTCATCGTCTAAATAAGCAACCAAGCAAATAGAAGGTTGCATACTATTAAGAAAAGGGCGGCATCTGATGAAGAGAAGAGAATAGATGATGACAAAGGAGGCATCGCAAAGAACCCCGAGAAGAGTCACCGACATCATTAAAAGACTCAAATATAATGTGGTATGATAAAGGATCACTTATATTTCACAATGCAATCTCTATACTACTTACTGTTTCCATAATCAAGTTTATGCTTTTCAAAATCAGCATTAATTTCTAAGAGTGCAATAAACATAAAAGTGACAAAGTTCGACAATCAAAATTGAAAGAAAAATTAGCCTACACATCATCCATGTTACCAATTTGTTTATCAATATGTTGACATATCTTCTGAAAATCTTCTTGAATAGCCTTGAACACTATAAAATTTCGGATTCATGTGCAGCATAACGCGCTCTGTAAGTATGCTACTGTCGGATTCCAAAGGCAATTAATTTTTGCAAAGTGCTTATTTTGTGCAACATGGTCCACCTTAAGTCTCACGTGATTATTGTGGGAGTTGCAATTTTCAATCTACACATGTCATCAAGAATCAATTTAGATACTGGATCATCTTCATTTAATGAGGATGTGTGCCTTTAATTGTATTCTGAATTGAGTCATCAAGTTATGTAATTGTCTAGCAACAGAGAAACATCAGATCATCGGTCAAAACTCAAAGTTGCCAGCTTTATCTCTTCCAATTACCCATACAAAAGATTCTTTTACAAAAAAATTAAGACTTTCTAAAGAGGAATCCAGTTGAATAGTGTGAACAGTCATGCTACCAAATTTGTCACCTTAGGTACCATTATCGGCAAATTTCTGTCAACAGTTATGGGCAAAGCTTGTAAATGGTCACTTTTGTAGTCCAGTCCTCTTTCTGCTATACATCAATGACCTCCCAGATTGCCTAACTTGTAGATGGCACAACACTCTTCACTTCCAATGAGCAACAAAAAACACTCAATAACGTCAGCATTTCTTAGCGAAATGCTTCCAATGTATGCCAATGGGACGCCAAATGGTTTGTTTCTTTCAATCCTTCAAAAACTCAGTGGTGTGCAATCACGACTTTAAGGAGATGACCAAAACAGCATTAAGATGTCGGACAAAAGAATCAGAGAGCAATATTACATCTCCCTCCGTGCATCAACGGCTAACAACGGTTTGCTGTGGAAACCTTACATCCACTCTAACAGCAAACAGGGAACTCAACGCATTGGTAGCTTCTATCGTTCAAGCAGCTGACTTTTACCACTATCTGCTATCATTACAAGTCTACTATACGTCAACTGATGGAGCAGAATGTTGCTATCTGTTGGCAGGTGCCCCACAAACGCATCCTGACATCTCGTGTGAGTTGTGAACATGTCAAAAATACTATGAGTAAAACTCAGTGACGAGTTGTAGTCGGCAATCGTCAGACCTGACACAGCTTCGCCAAGTCTCTTATACATACACTATTTCGGTAGAAGCAGCTCTGCAATAAGTGAGTGTGCACCCAAGCCTAACAGTTTCCCAGAAGCATACGTAGAGTTGACGCAATCACGTGATACCAAGTGAGTTTAACACACACGTACAGTTGCTCGAAAAATATTTTTTGTCACAGAACACTTCTCCGACCAATTCGTTATCATTGGTTTGAAAGCAGGTGCTTCTGATAGACACGCTATAATGTGCCCTTAGCTTCTGAAATGATTTAGTTGCGCTAGGACTGAACATTTTTTATGAAATATAATGCAAATACTTAATGCCTTCACCAACCTCTGCTCACCAATCTGTCTTGTCTTAAAAGTATTCATGGCTACGAGATCATAAGTCTAGTGATAGGGTTTTCGCTATCACTCAAGCATTATTAGCCACCTGTTATTTACCCAAATTTCGATTGCAACGCTGCTCGAAGAAGACAACGCGGCTATTTTCGCGCCAGCTTCTGAAAAGGCCTGTATGTATAGGAAGAATGTGTGTACTTATCCCTCCATAAAGACAGCATTTTTAATGCTATTTATCTTGACGAATATCAAAAGTGATCGAGTCTGATGTTTTATGTAAGCTTGTTTTATAACTCAGAACTCCAGGACACGTGCACCTCGATGTACACGTCTACATGGACAAGATATATCAGTACATAGCTTCAATTCCTAATCATCCATCTACAATAGCAGGAAGATCTATTTACTCTTCACATTATTCACATACTGCACTGATGTACCGAGCTGATACGGTCATATCACATGAGAATAGCGAATTCATTATTAGTTGAGACAGGAATTCATAGGAAATAGAGCATGTAGGAGACATCGATGAAAGTAAATCCTCCTATTGTCGGAATGGTAGGAGGCTGAATCATAAGACAAAATATTAAGTTACACACCTTGACTCACTGTAGGTGGATTATCAACTTCTCAACATGTCACCTGACAGAGCCATAAAAATGTACTCATGATGACAGCGGAAAATGCGTCTTCATGACGAGCGACAATTATCAACATGAGACGTTTACCTTCCTGTGTGTGTGAGAGAGAGATTCATGAAATGCAAATCTGTCAGCGATTCCATCACATGCAAAATAGCGACTTCGGTGAGATGAATTACAACGACAATGTCTCTATCAGTTGAAATCGTGAAATTTTCCGATAATAACATCTGCGATCTAAACAGTACGGGTGTTATGTAAATTTCAAATCTAGATCGATATAAATCAATAAACAACAATCATTTTATATTAATTGATAACAATTTTATCAAATTAAGTCATTGTCTGGAGAACATTTGATTAAGGTTAGGCATCATATCAGTTCAGCAATAGAACAAACAGGCATGTGATTCGCCTGAAGGGGTCCTACAAGAAATGATCACCTCAGAGGCGCCTTCATGTGTGATAATTCATTATCATGCATAATTTACTTACAATAAGACAGCCAACTTTTGAAGACTTTCTCTTTGAAATGCTCTCGTCGATAAAAAATAAGATCATAAATTGACTTTGATAGGCTCTTCACGGTTCATCGCCTTCTGGTTGTCAATGTTCGCTGACATTTTCATTGATAGAGAAATGAATGTTGTAATGCAATAGCGAAGCACGAGGAGATTCGTCGCTCCTCATCGGTCAAATTTTGCAAGCCGCAGCCGCTCCTCGGCGTTTTCATAATCAGGCATTGGTCAGCTGCCGGTTCTAACGTTGCCCTGATGTTTCGAATACTATAATTTCTCAAGACTCATTCATCATTCCTGCTAGGTAAGTGACAAGAAAACAAGATGCAAATATAAGCTTTAGTCCTACCAGTACTTATCCGATAAGTACACGCTGCACACTTGCTAAACACTTGGCAAAAAGAATGAGAGTGGATAAATGACAACTCGGTCACATGGAATAAAGGTTCCTTGTCCTACTGTGCTTCCGAGCATGAACAAGGTTCATTTCATTTTTACCATACATCATTTAGTCTGCACTTGTAGGCAAGTATCAATTGATCATGGAGTTTCTTTAAGTTGATCAATCATAGCAAAAGAACGTCTGTGTGGATATCAGCCGCATATAAGAACCAGGAACATCACTTTTCTCATTCATTCTCCTCTCCTCAGATTCTCCCCAAACCTTACCTCTTCCTTTTTAAGTATTTAATTCATGCACATGTACATGTGCATTGTACAAACAATCAAAATGATGACGATATCTCTCTTCAGTGTCAAATGTCCGGAGTTGAGATCCTAAAATTCATGATAAAACCCGTTGTGTCCAATTATCTAAAGGATTCAGCAGATGGCAAGAGAAATCGTCTTTGCATAACTGAACGCAGTGTTTTCGTGGGATGTTCGTTGGAGCGCAATCTCTTCTTTTGCTCTGCGTTCTGAGCGATCAACTCAGGAGCGCACATGTCTACCTTTGCAAATATAAATTTCACTTTCATTATTAATTTAACTTGTCAACTTGCAAATGTTCATTGGTAAAGAAACTTTCTTTCAGCTTTATAATTGAGGCAGATTTCATCTAATTCCTATCTATCAAAGTTCAGCATGTAGTATCAATCCACATCAATTCTACTTGAAAATCAATTAAATGACAGATTTATTAGCTCGGAAACGAAGTATTTCACTATCAACTGACGATATCAGCTTTCAACTTTCATTAACTGCGCCATTTCAAATCCTCTATCGATTGAGGGTCAGCTTCCTATCAGCAGCACTTCACTGTCTACTACTGAAATCCGATCGCATTACGCCTTGAGAAGACATCAGCGGCAACCATTGGGAAATCGTAGAAGTTCGGAGCAGCACTCGAGATTTCGCATCAAGCAGGGAAATAAATAAATCATCCGTTTATTACAATTTAATGCTTCACATCTGCCAAATTTCTATCCAGCTACCCAAGGCAGTTATTGCTTCCACTAAAAAATAATAGACGGAGGAATATTTTTTCAGAGCATAATATCCTCTACTGCAGTTTAAGAACTTTTGCAATGATTCCGTTCTGCTAATTCTACTCATACGCCAATGACATAAATTCTTCCTTCTGATGCCAGGCGAACACTATTTGTGCATTGAAACTTCACGTACGAATTGTTATCAATTACATGTGCTAACAAAAATCGTTAAGTGATGCACTTAGTTTGGTGATAAACTTTTCAATCACTTATCTCCATTGGGGCTAGGAGAGTACTGACATGACCAGGCTTTCCTTCAGTTTGACACTTCAGTCAGGCTGTCGATCCTACCTGGGTATTTCAGGGACCAATGTCTGAGGCGGAGATTTCACTGATCCCCTAAATAAACTTTAATGATGTTCCAAGGAGATGCACTGATACTTGCAAAACTTTCTCAGCAGAATAAGTACATCATTCATCGTTCATTAATAAAACTACTTCAGAGTGTTCTGTGCAATGAAATGAAACAACTTTGTCCGTATTCTTATGGGCAATATCATAACGATGTTCATTTATACGTTCTCTCACACTTCTACCAGATTCACCAATGTAAATGAAGTTACAATACACAACAAAAGACATTGCATACTCTATTCGTTTTAATGATTGTAAACAAAAGCATAAACATGACGAATCTGAAGTGAAAATATCTATAGGCCTATTAAAAGAACTAAACGGAAACGAGAAACAAATGAAAACAGAAGAGCTCAGGTTCATCAGTCAACCGATGACAGATTGGCCGCATGGAATAAACATACAGCATGTTTTCCAACGAACTTCCATTGTTGAGACCAAGTCTCTTATCACTATGTCTAAATTCTATGAGTGATTTTGTAGATGACTTTTCCATTACTTATGCCATTGGTGGGCAACCAAGTTGGGATAGCGGGCCACAAGGAGTGGCCCGCGAAAAGGCTCGCGGGCCACCAATTTTAAAAAGCAGCATTATATGCTTTATATTCTTTTGTTCCGTATCTTTAAGTGCACACATGGGCTGCTGTACCGTACGTTCATAGTGGTCGTATAACATAACATTTTACATGTAAATGCATGCAGCAGTATTGTACGCAACTAGATGTAATTTGTCTAATATTAAGAAATGATTATTTACTTTCTACAATTCATGCGAGTGCTGAGGAGCAAACAGGCGTTTAACAAAACGTGGAAGCTTTTCTTTTGTGTAATTAAACGGTAATTTGACTTTTTTGTGGATGTGACTAACATTACCTCATTACGTAGAGAAACATGCTCAGCAGGGTATCGAATACTATGTGGCTTAGCATAAACTCGCGCAGGTGATGACCATCTAGCGCTTGTGCGGGAAGATATTCATTATGAAAGGAGCATGGTTGGATGATTCGAATGTGGATTTCTGTTTTTTTGTGCCATCATGTTGCTCACTTAGTTGTGAATTAATGGTTTTGAAAATTCTAAAGAGGATCCCTCACCCTTAGATGCACCTCACAAAGGTCGAAGTCGGAGTGAATCATTTTCACATCATTGATACAAATAATGTCAGCGGGCCACTTGAGATATGAGAAGCGGTGGCGGGCCACCCAATATGTCCCGGTGGGCCACGCGTTGCCCACCACTGACTTATGCACTATGACTTAATCTTCCATATGTCATAACCCAGATTTCAAAATTGTTTTTATAACTTATGTAAATGCCCTTTTCTACTTAATTCCTAATGAAGATTGTGACCAGTAGTCCATCTTACTCTCCTCCAATCGAAAACGGTTTAGGTGTTAACAATTATTTTGATTTGAAGACGTTCTTTATTTTCATTAAAAACTTAATCATCCAGGACCCCATAACTCAGTTCCCCGAAATTGGG
This sequence comes from Prostheceraeus crozeri, assembly GCA_907163375.1. Lineage (NCBI taxonomy): Eukaryota > Metazoa > Platyhelminthes > Polycladida > Euryleptidae > Prostheceraeus > Prostheceraeus crozeri. Next base: position 201,103 of record CAJQUW010007166.1, read on the forward strand.
ATTCACTTTCCCACATCTCCATTTTCTATGTTCCTCTTACTGTTTCCCTCATAGCGATCGAGTGGTGTCGGCAGTTAGAGAGGGAACCGGTCTACCGGTACCGGTGAAACTTTCAGCATATTAATCTACACGCAACCTCCACCCACAACTCAGCATTTCTTCTTTAAGCTTTTACCTATGATGGTCCTATATTATAACGGAAAATGTAATGAATAAACCCTTCATCTATGTGGTCGGGGTTTATTCACCCATAACTTTATTATGCTGAGTATATCTGTTTTTAAAATCTTAGGTTAAAATCCAGGTATATCGAACACAGGAGAATCACACTACAACAAGGCCACGGCGTCTACACGTCACGCGCAAATTCTAGCAAGTTACCATGATTTCCAATTGAACTATCTCATACAATAAATATTCAATCCATTTGTATTTTTTGCAAAATGTTTATCAGAAGAAGTTATATGATATTTCAAGTAGCAGCGAAAGCCAGTGAAGAAATATGTTTTTGTGAACAAAAGCTAGACATTGGGATGTCATCCTGCGCGTCAATTCTAGACTTCGTTGTGATAGAATATTTACTAGTCTATAAAAACTGTAGGCGCTACAGAGCCACATGAGTGCATTGTTGCAGTCAGCATCACGCCAGCATGATCCGTCTACTAATATTTATAGCGCTCGCACTACTTACTACCATAATTTTTATGATGATTTCCAATAACGCTTCTGAGCCTGAGAAACAAAGATAAATTGCGACATTTATTGCAACTCAGATAGCCTATTCCGAAGTCCTACAACGACAGTGACACTTGAAATGACCCATCGATGTTACCTAACAGTGAAAGTCTGCAAACGGTCTGTTTATTCTCATGATTATTGCATCATGATTAACTTCTTCAACATTCCACACACATTAAAAATAACATATCGGATGACGTCAATCTGTCGCTTTATTTATCATCGCATTGTTTGCAACAGTTATGGAATCATTTTGAATAATGATAATTGAGCTTACAACCAGGGTCGACAATCCGGAAATTCCGGTATTGAAATTTTACATGATTCACACAAATATTTTGAATTATTGTCTGATAGGAATCATTAGATAGCAATAATGCGATCAATCGAAGGGATCAGATAATGATGGATTGGAGTCCATAAACTCTATATATAGAAGAGATTACAATATTTTTCGATCTGACTAACAGCATTGGTTACATGGATGGATCTGTAAGGTTCTATATGAAAACATCGTAACATGAAAAACATCGTAAACAGATAATATCGTGTATGAAAACATCGTAACATTAAAAACATCGTAAACAGATAATATCGTGTATGAAAACATCGTAAATGAAAAATATAGAAAATCAAAATTCATAATTGTGAAGCATCCCCAAGTCAGGGACTGCCCAAGTAATTTCCACATGGAATCCAAGATTTTGGCATAAAAATCAACATATCCGGTATCAAATGGAAAAGATATCTAATTTATGTCCATCCATAGAATCCTAAATAGATATCCGCTGGAAGTGACGCTAGGCTTCAGATTACTAGGAGCCATGAAGGAGACTATGCCTTTGTAAGACCAATACGATGTTTTTCAAGTACATTTACGATATTTTTCATCGACGATGTTTTCAATGAATACCATCTGTAAGTGTAATAAGCTCCCATGTAAGAGGCACCCGTGTTACAGTATAGCCTATGGTGCACATCCGGTCAAGTTGACGTGTCAAGGTCTTCATCTAGGTCTGAGGGCTACAGACATTCGACCAATACACCTGTGGCCAGCTACAGAATGCTAAAAAATCTTCGACCTTTTATTCGATTATCGATAGGACCACGATAATCTCAACAATCTCTTCTTCATAGCTTAATGTGACTCTTATGTCAGACATCCAAGAGATCAAGAAAATCTCGTGAACGAAGCTGTGCTTAGAGATCGCTATCCCTTATGCCAGTAGTTCGTACCGAAACCATTTGATTCAAATGCTTGTAACTTCTTATTGTTGGTTGTGAGGTCACATTAGATTGTCCATGTCAATAAGCCGATACAGTTATAAGTAATTAGGGGTGCGTTTGGTGCTATCCTTATTATGCATGATGTCTGTCTTGTCTTTCCTGCATTTTGCCGTTAACAAGTTGGGCATCACATAACGGCTCTGTTAAATCGCCCTTAATTGGATGTTTTTTCTATAAGTAGAGGCTAAAGGCCCCAAACAAATTGGAAGTATTGCCTCAGGCTATTCAAGCATGACACCATAGAGTAAGTATATTAGGTAGAGTAGCAACTCAGCATTTATTAAATCCCCGATGTGTATACAGTTTCGATTTCATTAAATGAACCTGAGTCGAGACTACCTGTGAGATACGCAAATTTCCACACTTTTGGAGAAAAGTACACGAATTCGTCTGATGGTGATAGCATACAGAATAAAGAAAAGTATTCCACCAATCTTTCATGTCATGAAAACTATGAGGGGTATAAGATAGTTTGTTAAATTAGCAATGATGGGTTGCCATTACTAAAAACTCAGCTTTAATAAGATTATTTTCTTATGCGTGATCATATCACAAACTGCCACTGAAAGAGCAAAACATCGTAAGAAACTGATCACAATGAGCTTTAAAATATGCAAATGTGTCCACATTTCTATTCAGATTCAAGAAATGACGCCTTGTAAATCATGAAATTATGCCGCTGAAAATTGAATAAAAAACGTAACATTTCAGCCAAGAAGCTCTCAATAGGATCTCAACTTTTCCGTGAAGACTTGCATTATAATGCAGTTCATGAAATTTCCAATATCATCAGCTTAATCTCCGCTTAATTAGGATGCATAACACACATTCTCAAAATTTTCAAGACAAGCACAATCAATCGCACATGGGATTCGCTAACGGAATCAACTTGATATCCAACTTCTTACAACGCATCACACGTTCAGTCAGATGCCAGTCAGAACATATGTCTACTCTGCGGGACAATAAACTATTTACATCCAGACAAATGAGACTGAAACATGTTTTTTTTGAAAAATCCATACCCTTCAAATTTTGCGAATAAAAAATGGCACGAGTTCCCGAGGCCTTCCGTTCATTCTTATCAAGGCAGCACATGAGCAGTGAAATGCGGATGTGGACAGTGCCGAATCAGCTAAAACTCAATGGTTGTCAACATCGGACAGATATTCGCAGAGTGATAAGCTACATTTAGCGTAGAGATAGTAAAGAACAATAAGAAATGAAGTTAAAAAGGTTAATAAGTGCACAATAATATAGACATACGTATAAATGAAGAACAAAAAAAAGAAATGAAGTTACCCAGGACGATGAAGGCTGCTAACAAACTCTTTTTGAATACAAAGATCATACTTAAATCTTAATATACACATGGATTCTAAGATATGCAAAATAGAAGAATCAATGCACATGCATACTATTGAAAAATTGGAGGAAGCAGCTATAGAGTCAGCACTGCACACTTATCTTCGTGTTATGGCACTATCTGGGATTCGCGTCGATTGAGGAGGGCACTTACTAGGTCTTTCAAGCCAGCGGGGAACATGTTCGGATATCCTTTTCTTCAGAGATCGGCCTGTCCTTCCAAGATACATTTGAACAGTATATCACTTGGGAGGATTCAAGTAGAGGATCTGTGAGGGGAGCCGACGGCACCCGTCTGGTGAAAATAATCACAATTATCGACCTGACTGACATGTATATCTTCAGGATGTCATTGATCTTGCGCTTCAGATAGTTTGCCGCCATATCTCACAAGAATGGCACTTTGAGGAAGACCCGCTTCTTCTACGGACCTATTGTAACTTATAAGTTCAAGACTGTGCTGCTTTAAACGGTCCACCAAACATAAAAAATCATAATCTCGATACTTGAGTCCATCAGTTACAAACAGAATCGGCAAGAACTCCTGGAAACATTGAGATGATCATAACCCGAGTACTTTATGTCTATTCCATGCGGTACATACCGACATTCATGACTATTTGAGAGCAAATGAAGCATTGATAAGATTAGTCATTCATTCAACCGTGACTGTGAGACTGAAGAGATTTCTTCAGACAAAACATCAAATAATGACCGCATTTCTGACGTTGACTGAGGATGGTTTAGGTCAACTACCGTTCTTCCACGGACTTCTAGTCAATAGTTCTGCATACACATTTTCAAGCTCTATGTTTGCAAGACTGCTTTTGCATTAACCAAATGGCATGCTGAGACAGTCAATACGACAGCTTTTCTTAGTTCTAGATGAAATAATCAATGATTTAGTTCTACTCATACTGACAGGTCTCTAAAATAAGATCTTCATATGACTATGTGAATAGAACAACGCATGCAGAGGGTGAAAATGCGCATAGTAAGGGATGGGCAAGGTGAGTGTTTGGTTCTGACTTAAACGACACAAAGTGAGTGAAATCATGACTTGAGGGATATGCTTTCCATCGAGGCAATGTCATCAGAAGAAATATGCTTCGGTGGTATGGCCACGCTGTGAGAAAAGAACCTGTGCATCCGCCAAGTGATAACACGGCAGATAGGAGTATGTCGATCTCGACAAACACGGCATGACTCTGTTGCTGATGATCGAAGACAGAATGGTCTCAAACCACAGGACGTGAGCGATCGCCAACGTTGGCGCTCTGCGATCCATCAAAATAGGGCGACATCATCCGACCATAAGAAGTCGGAGAAAACGGACATGGAACGCATAAGAAAGCAAGAACAGATACCAATGTCATTGATTTCAGATCATAAGAAAGCTGAGTATAGCTCCAAAGCTATAACAACGCACTTTTCGACGTGATGTAAAAGATACGCTTTTAGTAAGAGTAATTCAGTGTTGCGCAACTATTATAATACAAAGCGACATCGGCAAATATCACAGCGCCTAATCCCAATCTCTCATGTCTAAAGTATCGTGTAGTTTCCAAAGCTGTAAATTTGCAAATCATACAAGCAACTGCACAGAAAGCATGGTTCTCATACATTCCTGTCAACTCTACGTTTTCCGTAATCCACATGCACTCCCCACAGTAATGTTGATGATATTACAAGTTTCGTAGTGACTAGCATCGAACTTAATCGAACAACTTCAATTGAATCAATTTTGAAGTGCAATAGGACAACGATTTTCATTTCGACGTTGTTAGTGAACTTCATCCATGGAAGTAGAAAAAAATGTCCAATCAGGGAACGATATCATTAATTTCGATTACAACGTATGGGAGATGAACGCACTCGTTTGCAAATACAGCTTCATGATCGAGTTCAGTTTTACATTCAGGGTTAACGAAGTTGTTCTGAGATGACAAATTGTAGTCAAATATACATGCAAATATCGAACATAACAAAATTGGGAAAAATATGATTCGCATTTTCAGTAACTTTTGAACGAACAGGGGAAGATTTTACTCAATTTCTTAGACTGAAACTTTTGAACTCAGTGACATATGGCTTGCGGATACCTGCGTGACATAACACTTCAAAAATTATGAAAAACCTGAAAAATAAGCAATTGAGATGCAATGGCAATTAAGTAGAATCTATCTGTCTGTTATAACTAAATAGACTCGATAATGAAGCATTCGAAAATTTATTGCAGATTTGCAGTCTATTTGACAAACAAGTGAATTTTTCAGTATGTGGATGAAATGTGCAGCACCACATATTCATTACTTTATGAAAAACTTCGATGAATTTAGATAAACACCGTTGTAAATAAGCGGGCTATTTGAAAACGTGGCATCTGGGGTGCATTAGCATCCACTATCTCGTCCAATGTTCACATCCACATGCATGCAACAATATTCACGAACTTATTGTATTCTATCCACTTCATAAAACTACAAGCAGAAATTCGCAGATATATTTATGTAAACAATATTGATGAAACTATTCGCTTGAGCAGTTAACTGCGCACACGCTTCAAAATGAGAATGGAATTACACTCGCAACATAATTGAAATATTACCACGTGCTGGGTTCCGCCTCAAATAGCACAGCACGTCAATTATATTTCAGATACACATAATAATCGTTTCCGAGTCTTTGTTAAACCTCCGTTTAAGCAGAGTGTATTTCGGCCGGCAGCATTAGTTGACATATTCTTATGATCAAGCCGTAAATTTGTTGAAACTTGTTCATCACTTTGTTTATAAAGTCTGTGAATGGAAAGTTCAATATTTAACTTATTCTCCATGATTTCAAACATGAAGTTAGTGGGAAGATAAGCAGCTAGCCATGCACGGGTTTGAAACTGTAAATAGGTCATGCTGACAGCAGGATCATCTTTCCATAGAAATGTTCACACCCACGAATAATTGTAAGATGGGTGACTGACTATTAGTAAAAAAATGAAACATTTGGATCAATGGAATTTAGACGTGAGTTGAAAGCCCACAATATTTGAAAAAATTCGTTGTTTATTACCAAAACAGCACATTTTAACGGAATTATCATTCCTAAGGTGAACTGCACTCGAAAATGTACAGACCTCTAATCTAGCCGGTCATATTCTGTGTTTGGTAGATTTTTAAGTATTTTGTAGTATACATTTAATAGCATCAAGTGAATTTTCAATGGAAGATAGAATTGAAAGTGTTGTCTCAAATGATCCACTAATGACTGTACTTGATGCCTCAAAGACATGTGAAGAAATGACTTTTTGCTTCCAAGCATGTTGCCAGGCAACTTCTAAAAGACATTTAAAATGCGCTTATGGAATGTTTCGTTATCAATCGTCTGTCTAACAGTTGTATTTAGCTGCATTGTCTACGATTTTATTTAAATATTTTGATAATATTGGATACAATAACAGCGTAAAACCATCAATTAAATTGTGCATACATTGCCAGCACCAGCATGACTCTTTGTATATAACATTTTCACTACGTAGTGATCATTTTCACTTAGAAGCACAAAGCGATAATACGACAGGATCTCTAATGGAAAGGCAAAACCAGGTATGACCATCCTTATTGAACGATAGTGAAGCAGTCTTTCCTACCTTAATGAAATAAAAAGAGTCATACCGGTATTGTCAAAATATTCATTAACAATTAATTTGTTAAATTAATATTATCAAAATATCAAAGTAAAATCATAGCCATGTCGATTATTATGCTTTATGCCGCGTAGTTGATTTTTAGCAAGGACTCCCGATGTTCATTGAATCATTAGTGGAACGCAATACCTCATCTTTGCAGATCTATATGATTTGTAAAAGTTGTGCATAGTTTTAACTTCATTCAAAAATTCAGTCGCATAGATAAACTTGTTGGTACGCTTGGTTCATATGATGTGATAAAGTGTTATGGCCTTTCACACAAAAGCATCTCTGAAAAAATGACTTCATGAAATTATTGCTTTAATTGGCATTACTTAAGACAGCTAGATTACGATGATAGCTCGCACAAAAAAATCACAATACTTGCATTTGATTATACGTGCATTACTCCATCATTTCCAATTCTAGAAATCATGTGATAATAATAATGAAAAATTGATTACATTCATCACAAAAGTTCTTAAGGTTGTTCTGAATTCCAAGCCGTTCCAGACCGCATTAACGGGCAGTCCTATTGCATTACATTGAAAAACATTGATAAATTAGTGAATTTGTTCTTACAATGTGGCGCTCATGGGGTGGGTATGGTCGAGACAAGAAGCATGTGAAAATGAGAATGATATTCATACAAGAAAAATGAATAGTGATGACTGTTAGTTCATTAATGCTACAGATCCATTCGATGAGAGTCGACGAAGGTTTCCTGGTAATAGATAACACAATATTAATTTTTCTAGCTTGCAACGGATTCTAAACGCGAATTATCCCAGAAAGTTGTTTAAATTACAGAATTATTTCATTCTAATTGCTGAAAACAACGTGGTCACTGAATAGTTCTAAGCCATTATTTATGATCTGTATCATTTGAAATTTTTTTTTTCAAGGTGGGAAATTGAAGTTAAGCTGTTGTTATATTAGAATATGTATCTAATTTATATGTATTAATATATATTAGGCGTAAAATATATACTCTAATATAACAACAGTATAAGTTCAATTTCCCACCTTGAAAAATGAATTTTAATGAAGGTCTTTTTGCAACATCTGAAAATAAATTCAGAAGACAATGAAATTTTAAACATGATTTCTTTATCTTTCAATCTTCACACTTTCATTGGTCTGTAATCAGAAGCATGTCTGAGAGTGTAAAAGAAGAGTCATAACGAGAGGGATCCACTTGAACACGTCAGTTTCAGCGTTATCACTCAAACAACTGATCTACAATCGTCTGTTTTTAAAGAACAGCGTGAGCCATCAAAAAAGAATCTAATTATACATTTTTCTTACATTCACATGTATCTAATCTCTTTATGAATTGTCGGACTGTATTCGAGTTTTTCTGACTGCATAGTGCATAAGCATTAAGAGAATCTACTAATCTAAATCATTGGTTTACAACATTTCTTAAACCACTTCCCACATGACCATGTCACCCAGCCAAATTCCCCACACAAGCGTACGTGTTGTCCTTATAAAGCATCTACATTGCAATGAGTAAAAATGCTTACACGTAGTATACTATAGAATCTAATTGTAATCCGCGTATTTCATTTCTGAAAGTAGACAGTAGAACACGCTGATGAGAAGGTTGCACCAGCAAAATTGTGGGAGAAAGTTTTTCAATTGTCGGCATTTGTATCAGATTCATGGTATGCGACAACTCCAGATGGCTTGTGAGATTTTTTCATTTGATATGTAGAATCCCTGACAATCCAAGTTAACATATGTTAGGTCGTGAGGGGGAAGTATGAGGACAGCGCAGCATGTATACAGAGATCAAACCATAGTGGATGAGCAAAACGATCTAAGATCCAGAATTCTGAAGGTGATGAATAAGATTTACCTTAACTGTACTACGTTCAAAGACGTTTCAACGTCTAGACGCTGCAGTGCTGACGGCGGAATGGTCGAGAACTTAGTCAGTGCAGACTCGCCAGGTATCATCCGAAAATGGGAGAATTAACTTCTCACCAGTGAGCGCGGTTTCTTCTCGTATTGCAAATAACACACTGCAAAGCTCATCATTGCTAAAAATGGCAACATGCAATGTAGTGTGAAAATAAATTAATAAAATTGATTGATGAATAAAATGCGAATATTCTATTCAGTAAACTATCTAAAACAACGTTAGAAAAAAGCCGTACAAATGATTTGAAGCCTACACATGCTGATCAAACTGAAGCCAAATAAAATTATTTCCACGAAGTCTCCACAACTGATCAATAGTGAAATTGTCGCTTGCATTAGGTGTGTGTGCGTGTTTAAAGAGACCGAGTCACCATTACCCGATATTCCGATAATCCCCACCGAGGATTTCAACATGTCAAAAATCAAACCTGCCGGTATATCCATATATGCTATATACCCTCTCAATTTTCCAAGAAAATATGAAGTCTCTTTAGCTGTTCAAATTATAAATTTAGCTTGGTTTTTAAAAGGATGAATTTAGAGTACAATTTTTGAAGCCACAATTTTAAAAAATAGAATTTTCTGAATTATGTTTCAATTAGTCTTAATCATATTAGTAAAAAAAATAAGATACACTTTAGATTATTTTAGCTGTAAGCTGAATAGAATTTCACCATTGCAAGCCACATTGTTTAATAAGGTGAATAAAGAGAATAGACTACAACCTATTACTGTTGTTAATGAATTAATTTCAAGAGAAATAGTGTCTGTCAGGAGACGTCAGGAAATAGTGCCAGTATAATTGACGAAAGTATTTTCTACTGGATGTCAGATCTTTCTGTGTTGTTTCTCTTATCAAACCAAAATAAAGCTAAGGACATTTTAGATGTAGCTCATCCGCGTCTCAAACAGCGATTTGACAATAGCAACGCAGTTCATTTGAGAAATTCGAATTTCTTCTAGTGCAGTGACATTATATAATAATTGAAGAGGATGATGATATATCAAGCTGAGCAACACTAATATATACAACTATTCATTATTTAGGTTGATTAACTTATAACATTAGGTTAATTAACTTATAGGGTCGATCAGGCTCGTGAGCTTTCCGTAGAAGGTATCTGGTCTAGGCCCACCACCGATATTTGTGGTCGACGTCAGGAAGGGCATCCGGTCGGTAAAACATATGCTGCATCTTAATCATGAGACTACAACAAAACGAAGCGGTCCTTAGTACCTGGCAGCTCTTAGATGGGCAAAGGGTGCGAAGAATCCCCAGGCGAATTTCTAATGTACTTGTAAAGTCACAAAATGTCAAAGTTTGTACAATCAATGTAGGTACACTCCGTGGAAGAAGTAGGGAAGTTGTGGAGATGCTTGCAAGGAGAAAGGTGGACATTTGTTGTATTCAGGAAGTCAGATACCGCAATGAAGGCTGTATGTCAATCGGCAGCAATGAGGAGAAGTACAAGTTATGGTATGTAGGAAATGATGAGTCCACAAATGGGGTTGGAGTGTTGATGAAGAGTGAATTGGCCGAAAATGTCATAGAAGTCAAAAGGTACAATGACAGATTCATGTGTGTAAAGCTCATCCTCGGAGAAACCGTATGGCACGTGTTTTCCCTGTATGCACCGCAAGTGGGTAGATCCAGTGAGGAGAAGCAGTGTTTCTGGGAGAAGGTCGAAGACGAGATAGGCAAGGTACCACCAGCAGATGGACTCCTAATTGGAGGTGATGTAAATGCGCATGTGGGCGCGAACATCAGCGGCTATGAGGAGGTACTCGGTCGGTATGGTTTCGGGGAGAGAAATGCAGAAGGTGCAGTAGTGCTCGACCTCTGTAAGAACCATGGTTTACGAATCCTAAATTCGTTTTTCAAGAAGGAAAAAGAAAAGCTCATTACCTTCAAATCGGGCGAAGCTGAGACACAAATCGATCTCTTGTTGATGCGAAAGATAGCAGGCGCGACTGTCCTAGACTGTACAGTGATTCCTGGAGAGGCATGTATGACCCAACACAGGTTGGTCAGAGCTGCTTTACGGATCAAAGGACATGTTGCAAGGAAAAGAATTCACAAGAAGAAAATCAAGGTCTGGAGGCTAAAGGATGAGGAAAGGAGAAGGGAATACGAAGAGGAATTTGCCAGAAGTGTCAAACAGGGAGATGGAAGTTGGAATTCACTGGTCGAGTGCGCAACGGAAGCTGGCATCAAGGTGTGTGGAGAAACGAAGGGACAGCGAGGCAGAGAACGCGACACCTGGTGGTGGAATGAAGCGGTTCAGCGTGCAATCAAAGAGAAGAAGGAAGCATACAAAGTCTGGCAGAGATCTGGGAATGAGACTGACCGTCATGCATATTGCAGTAAGAAAAGAAAGGCCAGAAGGTGTGTCGCAATTTCGAAGAAGAACGCATGGTTCAGGTGGAGTGAAGGATTAACAACAAGAGAAGGGCGCAACAGGATGTTCCGAGTTGCGGCACAGATGAAGAAAGATCGTGCAGACATACAGGGAACACGGTATGTCAAGGACGAAAGTGGTGCTATAAAGGTGAAAGAGACGGAGGTTAGAGAGACATGGAGAAGGTACTTTGATGGCATATCGAGCGAAGGCAATGACATCACTCTGCATGACATCCCCCCAGCTGAAGGCCCAATCGCTGACTTCACGCTGGAGGAGGTGAAGGAAGCAGTGATCAGCATGAAGAATGGCAAAGCACCGGGTCCTTCCAACGTAAACGCCGAGATGCTTAAGTTGGTTGGTGAACCTGCACTTGAGGCATTGCATGCCATTTTCCAGCACATTGCGCTCACCGGAGAATGTCCGAAGAAGTGGAGCAACAGCTTGACGGTCGCACTGTTTAAAGGGAAAGGAGATCCTCTGAGCTGTCATTCGTATCGGGGACTGCGACTACTGGAGCATGGAATGAAGATCTTTGAGAAAGTCCTAGAAAAGAGATTGAGAAGTTTGGTCAGCATAGGAGAACAGCAGTTTGCATACAGCCGAGGAAAATCGTGTACGGATGCAATCTTCATCATCAGAAACTTCAGGAGAGATATATGGAAAAGAAAAAGAAATTGTTTCATATCTTCATCGACCTCCAAAAAGCTTTTGATCGCGTCCCACGAGATGTCATCAGATGGGCACTCCGACGACAGAAAGTGCCAGAACACCCGATAAACCTCGTCATGTCCTTGTACGTAGACACAACATCGAAAGTGTGTGTTGCAGGTGGAATGTCAGAAGATTTCGGCATAGGTGTTGGTGTTCATCAAGGATCTGCCCTCAGCCCCCTTCTCTTCATTCTCGTAATGGAAGAAGCTACGAAAGATTGCAGAAAGGGAGGATTGATGGAGATGTTGTACGCAGATGACCTGGTCCTTACAGGCGGGAGCAAGGAAGAAGTGGAAGAAATGGAAGGAGGACATGGAAAGCAAAGGTTTGAAAGTGAAAATCGAAAAGACGAAGATGTTGATCAGTGGCAGCGAAGAATCTCCTCCTCTTCAATCAAGAAGGTTTCCTTGTGGTGTATGCGGTCGCGGCGTAGGTGCCAAAGCTGTGATAAGTGGTGTCACAAACGCTGCAGTGGACTGAATTCTCTCACAGGCGTCACAAACTTCCAGTGTTCGATGTGTGTAAACAACGCAAGGAGTACCGACGAAGATGAAAGATGTGTGATAGACGGTGTAGAGATCGACGTAGTGAAAGAGTTTTGTTATCTCGGGGATGTGTTGAGCTGCAAGGGAGGATCAGAGCGAGCGGTGCCAGCGAGAATTGCGTCCGCATGGCGCAAATGGAAAGATCTGGCAAGTCTCCTCAGGAACCGACACGTACCACTCAAATGCCGCGGACACGTGTATGACGCATGCATCAGACCCGTGCTGCTCTATGGTGCCGAATCATGGGACCTCACACAACACCTGGCCCAACAACTGCGTTCGTCTGACAGACGGATGCTGCGGTACATGACCGGTGTCTCACTCTCCGATCGAGTTGATAGCGCTGAAGTAGCAGGCAGGTGCGGCCTCAAACAGCTGGAGAACGCAGGTTGAGGTGGTTCGGGCACGTGAAACGGAGGACAGAGGAAGAGCCGATTCATCGCGTGCTCAACGTGGCTGTCGAAGGTCCCAGGCCACGTGGCAGACCAAGAAGATCATGGCTGCAGACCATCCAGGAAGACATGAAGGAGCTGAGGCTGACAGTGGAAGACACACAGGACCGCGCCCGTTGGAGGAGTCTCATCACGTCCAACCCTCACCAAGGAGGAAAAGCAGACGTTAAAAGGAGAAAGTAAAGTAAGTAAGTAACTTATAACAATATCCTTGCATCCACGCCCGGTGATAATTAATTCCGATTGTCTCGTTAAGTTGAATTTTGTGAATAATGGAAATTCAAATAGGCCTACACGTTCTATGAAAACTCACAAAGCAGAAATCATTTGGCACACGATACATAAAGAGACATTACATTTATCACATATCTGCTCTGCTTGTGCTGATGTTAATGCTTGACTTCATTATAAATTCGGCTAATGCTAATACTATGATTCCATCTGTTGCTCGTTTTCGATGAAATGACAAAACGCCGACCATGACCGCTATCTCGATAATTAAAGATCCAAGGAAGAATCCAAATACACACCAAAAAGGAATTATCTGATTTTGATATCTGATTACTGTCACGATATGATAACTGACCAGCGTGAAATCTGTCATGCTTCTACACGATTGAGGTACGCGACGATTTTCATGCATCAAAAACTTTGGCAATTATATGCTGAACTACTAGTAACTTCAAATTACGGATTTACTTCGATTTCATCACAAAAAACTTTGGAAGATTGTGTAAAATGTGCCAACAATTCAACAGATGGCGTTCAGTAAGATCGCGTGCTGTCAGGTTCAATTATGTCGGAATTAAACCTGAGGTATAAGTAGCTTCTCCTTAACATGAATAAGTACATAAGTCAAAGGAAGATGATAGAAGATATCAACCATTCCTTACGTAGAAAATCATGATTGACTTGAGAAAATAGTCCATAATTCAAAAGAATTTGGCTTTCATAATTTCAGTCTTTTCTTCAAAGTTGGCGATTTTGTCCGAATGTGGATCTGATGAGCACAATGAAAAATAGCTTCTTGTTGAATTTAGCACATTCCATGATGCAGTTGGCAAGACGAAGACAAACTGGATGACTAAAGAAGTTATTCAATGACAGCATAAATGAAAATCTGTTAACACATGAACGCAATCGCATCGATGCCATTGATCAAAGGGGCCTGGAGAGTAGTCAAAAGTAGAAGCCGCCGTACAAAAAACCGGCTCCTGTAGAACCTTGGTCTTGTTATGAAATAAGAGATCGTTGGCCACAGTAGCAAACTACCGTCATGACATCACAAGTTCAGTTGCTTAAAAATTGACAAACCAAAAAGACCGATTGTTAGGGATATAATAATCTTCACATAATCAGCCAATACAGTCAGTGATTAAGTTAGTAATTGTCCATGTAATGCAGAATCATGATTTTCTATTTAAAAAGTAAATTGCTAGCTGAGCTCAAAATACTCAAATATAGCTCACTCAGCTCAACAATCAACGCAATTGGTTGTTATCCTATTATAAGGACATTATTTAATTAATATTAAAAAGAACGCCAATCTAAATAAATTGTGCAACAAAGGCAAAAAAACATTTTAAGCAGAAAAAGAATTTTCCACATGCAGCAATTCCATCACTTTGCACCTACGATAAGTATACTCCACTGACGAGATTGGAGGCGCTTTATATTGTGGTGCTCATCAAACAATACATTAAAAAATAGACATCTTGGTCTCGCTATTGTCGTCTACGCATGTGATTCATGATGAAATAGCCTGCCAATTGATTTTAATGGACACAAAACATTTGTGGCGTACATAAATAGACATCGGAGAATACAGATGGAGTTCAGATCTAGAAAATACAAAGGCAGTTGAGCTCGCAGCATAGTACCTCTGAGTTATACGCATATTCACACGTTGAGCATAATTTGAGAAGTTTGATATCTGTCAATACTTCACTAATATTTTACGCCAGGAATTGGGCTATGGTTGAATGCCTGAGAAGTCGGAGTAGCGCGTCAAATCACCTCACGCGCTCGCGCTGCAACTGTTGCTTCTAGCTGCCACTTGATTGGAGACCGACATAATTGTTTCAAATATCAAACCATCGAAATGTGCATCATCATGCAGTCAGTTATTTACTACGCGTACATTTTATCTACTTTACATACACAGCACACGATGGTATATTCTTCTTATGTCACATCAATTGAAGTACCGCCGATTTGAAATCAATTATCCGCAGTACTCAAATCTACCTCAACGAGAATGATTAAGATGCGAAACAACAGATATGAAGATCCCGTACAAACACTCTTGAAACAGTTGCCATTTAGCATCATGAATAATGTTGACGCTCTGTACGTGGTGCTATCTTTGACTATATAATATTTCACCAGTGCATAAAACCTGCTAGGGCTGGCGCAGCGGGTGGAATAATTTAATTGCAATTTAAATTCAATTAGGTGATAAGGGCAAATAATGAATGCACGTCATCAACAAGAGCCTCTGTTTAATTCTTTGAGAATTTGTAGATGAGAGACGCGATTGAGAATAATTCATTGGAAATGATCAGTTATGTTGCATAGACCCTATTGTACGAGGAACTCATTGAAAACGATTCAATAGGTAGCCGTGCAATTTACTTGTCAAAATGGTATTAACAAAACGGCATTCTGCTCGGTTTTGATAAGACTTAACCAGAGAAGGCCTAAAAAAAAATATAAATAACAGAAAAGTCTTCATCAGCATCTAAAATCCGTTTCTCTTGAAATTGTAGAAGGAAACAATAGCCCCTCACAGTTCATGGAGATAGACTGACCAATAGGACTGTTTTCTAATTGTCTAAGGCTGTTGATTTTCCAGGTGAATCTTGTGCAGAAACGGTGACTTTTTGTTGTTGATGAGAACGTTTCCGCTTATCAAATTTTACTTCTATCAAGACCACTTTGACTTGACACCGCTGCACACAGCACATGTAAACATCATCTCCACACGCGACATCTGATTGTCTAAAGCAAGCGCCTCATTTTTAGCAACAGTCACTGGTTAGCCAAAGGGATATCTTTGGTTGGCCTGAACGGAGATACCAACCTACATAGGCAGCGGAGCCCATGGGAAAATTTGGCGACCTAGGGGAATTAGTCATATACCATTAACGTCATTTATTTAGATAAATCAGATGATTTAGCTAATGAATGCTTTGATGACATAATTGCGGAATCAACTCATTAATTCTTTCGAAAATATTGCTGCTATACGCCAATTGCAGTGAAGAAATTATGGAATGTTAAAGCCTTTAAAATCAACAAATATGCTTCGCTAAAATGGCCTTATCAGCGTTCAACAGGGGATGAGTTATCTGCATGTACACGTGACATAATAGTTATTCTAAGGCAATTGCAGCTTTCTTACAAAATCAGTACAGTTTTCAAAACCACATGGATTAAGCACGAAAACCCAAGGGCTGATGACCAAGTCTTCATCACACACAAGTAGCTTGTACACTGAAAATTCATCCGGATTTAAATGTAGACTAATCAATTTCAAGTAGAAAGTGCACTAGATGCCATCAGCGAAGAAAAGGATCGCCAAATGAGATTGCCAACCATGACGAAGACGTGAACTATCATTTTCCCTATCTGTCTGACGGCGATACTTTGCTGGCACGTTTATCTAATCTAGAAACTAGCCGAATTAGTAACACACTCGATGACAGGAAGGATTCTATCTTACTTGTGTGGTCAATATCGGTAATTCAATGATGAAATATCTTACATTGCCTAAGAACTTTGCATTTCCTATCAGTGGGAATGATTTTCAGTATCTGCTTTGATAACTAGTCTAACAGATAGACTATTAACAATGACAATGACGAATGCGTAAATGCTATCACTAATCTACTACGAACATTGACGCTGATGCTTACTCAAATATTGCAATCTGGATCAAAACTAAAAAATCACAATTGTCTTAAATGCGTCCAGAATTTCATATTTATTTATTGTGCAGTTGATTCGAGTTTATAATATCGCCAAAAAAGGCCTTAATGCGCTCGTCATGTCTTTAGGCTGCATTGACTGAGGCTACGCTCTGTGCCCTATATCCTAGCTCAAAAGAAACATTAATGCTGACAATAGATTGTCTGTCTTAATTGTTCGTCTTATTTTCATATTTACATAATAGTTTGGGTAACAGGGATTGCAATTCACAAAAGAAAAAACGGAAAATCGGGCAAAAACCGGGGTTTGAATGCTTAAATTTAAGATATTTACCATTATTCATAAATAAATTTGAAAAAAGGGAAAGAGGATACGCGTATGTAGATGCAGAAATGAGTGAAACTGTGAAGAGAGGATCTAAGTGGATAGGGTGCCGTTCAGGGCACTTACCCAGCATCTGAAGTCTGATCATAGTGGACAGGACACTCAGACAAACGACTAAAACCAGGTTTTTAGTGTTAGCTAAAGCATCATTCGAAAAGAAAAGAGATAATTATCATCATCACCGATGCCTAGGACATTCAAATCGAAACTGTTTGGAGTTGGAAGAACTATAAAGTGAGGTCCATATTATTTCCCTATATTATTTAATTATTATTAATAAATATTTATTAATTTTTAATTATTTATTTATTTAATTAAATATTTTATTATTATTAATTATTAATATTATTTCCCATATTATTTAAGATCGCATCCCGACAATGTTGTAAATCTCAATTCCGGCCTCATTAATGTAAATACTCATGTTGCTAATCTCGTTGTTCGCGGTGTTGGAAATGTTTTATCTTAGATGTCTGAGCCTCCTTGCACATGTCATTCCGCCCCTCCTGTGTCGGCACGCTCTGTTCTTTTCTTACCTGTTAACTTCTTCATTTTTATCTTTTGGTGTACGTGTAAATGTTTTCATTCATTTCATGATTATGACCGTCTGAAGGACGGTCGAAAGCTCGAATAACATTCTTCCGTACTAGTGTGGTTTTTACTTTATCCATATTATTTGTTACTAGAGTGGTCAATAGTTGTAAAATTTCTTCCTCATGAATTTTAGTCAAAAAATACTTTCGCTAGATATCGTAGGTGATTTTTGTAAATCATAGTTTTAACTATGAAAAGTGGATTTCTATTGTCAAGTTAGCAATTCTTGGGGCATTTGTAAGAATTCAAAACTGTGTCTGTCATTTCAGTCTTAGATGCATTGTCGGGACCAATAATTCGGCATTCTGTAGGCGTTATTAGTGTGTTTTTGAAACGAGAAACGAAGTATTGTTTCGAACAATAAATAAATCCACAGAAGCCAGAGTGGATTCTGGATAGGCTGGATAGGCTATAAAATTCTGGAATTCGTCGACCAGAGGATTACACATGTTAGGTGGCGTAAATAAAACATGCTCCACACCAAGGAGGTCAATCACCTAGTAGACAGTCACATTATAAATCGATATGTCCAATAGTCCACAGTTCCTAAAAGGTTTCTGCATGAGTAAATTTTATATAGTGCGGCGATTAAATTCAGTTTATGTGATGGCAATTTCAATTCGATGCGGCACAATTGATGCTTAAAATAATCAAGAAACTAATTAAATGCAGAAATGGATTACACATTCTATATGCTCGCACCATTGACTTAATGTTCTGAAGATTGCCTGATATCACTTTATCTGTTTGTTGCAGATGATCCCCACGAGGCTCCCAACAGACAAATGGCAGATACCAGTTTGATTCGCTCATGCTAGTAAATTTATGAGTACATCCGTGTTATTTCAAATTTTTGATTTTGTTAAGTTCACATGGGATATCAGACCTGCCAACCTTGAAACATGAAAATCCAGGACAAATTTTATTACCGTAACTACCCGCGTACAGGACGATACCATGTATAGGACGCAGTGAATATTTGACCCAAAAGCGATGGAAAGACTGTGTGCCTGCGTATAGGACGCATCCTAATTTTAATCCTTAATTTCCATTATTTTTTATAGAAACGGTGTCATTAAGTTAAGTCATCTCCGGAGATCCATTCAATTGCTACGATCGCAGTGTGTGCTGATTCATGACTCCCTCATCCTGTCAGTCAAAAATATTGATATATTGATAAATATTGACAAATATTGCAAGTATGAAATGTTTATAGGAAATTTTTGATTTTTGATAAATGCATTATTTTTTTATAATAAAGGTGTCAATGGATAAGACGCACCTGGGCTTCTAGGTCAACTTCTGAAGAAAAAAGTGCGTCCTATATGCGGGGTATTACGGTATTACCAAAATGGTCGAGTAGCAACCCCATTTCATCAGCTTTTCAACTCCATTTATGATTTGGAATCAAAAGTAGAAAAATATCATTTATAAACAGGCATGGGATTGAACCAATTATAAAAAGCCGGATTTTTAAAGAGTAGCTGAATCAGCGGCGCATGGCGAGCGTTTAGCGAGCCTATAATTGCCGCGAAGCGGCAAAAAATTTTGAGGTTATAATTCCCCAGAAAGCCTAGAAATCGTCTAATTAAAAGGCTTAATATTTAACACAGGTCTTTACTTTTTAACTATTTATATGACTTAATATAATAATTAAAATATATGGGTATTTACACAATTTAGAATATGTTAAATGTACAAAATCGAATCAAGTAAGAACCTACATGTACATAGATGAGCAGTAGAAATTCATAGTAGGTACAAATGTATATGAAAAAGTGGGTCTAGTTAGAAATCTTAGCACGCTTAGCAAGGGAAGAAGTGTGTTTCTTCAAGGCACGCTTCAGTATTTTAGAAGACATTTTCTTTGACGCAGCTTTTGACACTACATCTAATGAATGCAAGTTCAGAGTAGACTTCTTTTCATCCAGAATGCGACGACGATGTTCTTGTTCTTTTCGCCGATTTTGTGAAGCCAACCGAAAATTTCCACAGAGACTAGCATATTTTGCTTATCAAACGAAATTATCAAAATGATTTCAAAAAGCCGGAAAAATCCCATGCTTGTATAAATGATAAATACGTCTATTTCATAACAGCAAGGCAACTATGGACCATAAAAATGTTAAACTAAAGGTCTACAAGACTTGGCGAATTTTGTCGATTATGATGGCAAATGATCGAATGAATAAACATTTCGATATAGAGCAACTCTTGAAATCCTAACAGTTAAATCTGTCGTTGGTTAAATTCAGATTCCTACCCATAGGTTCGAGAAACCAAACTCTAAGATCAAGGCTACGGACGCTTTTATCTAGGATGCCGTGCAATGAATTTAAAAACCTTTTTAAACTCGATAGAAGGAAATACATCCGGGCTGCAAAATGATTAATAAAAGACATCAGCGTGAGAAGACAATGCCACCAAGAAATCCGCAAACTTCATCATCATGCATGTTTCCTTATCTTAGGATTGCGCGCGCAGCGCAAATTTTTGAAATATGCGTTCTTAAACGATCTAGAATTCATCTTAGGTTAATAAATTCAAAATCCGGGACAGCATTTTAACTTTTCCGGGACATCCGGGACAGCTCCAAAATCCGGGACTGTCCCGGAAAATCCGGGACAGTTGGCAGGTCTGGGATATTATAAACCCGTGTAACAGTTTACTTAAAAGTACGACTGAAATCTGAGCCATGAAATACAGCTTAGCTAACTAATTCTGAATTATATGCAGACTAAGAATTTGGTAGCAATAGAAACCCTCTCAGCTATCATCTCGCTAAAGCGAATGGCTTTTCACAGTTCGGAATTTACTCCCACACGTCGGTGTTGAAAGAACTTCTCTGAAGCGATCAGCAATTCGTAAAACCCTCTGAACGACTTCCCCGAGCAGAAATTCAGAAGAAGAATTAGCATCAATTACAATGATAACTCTACTCAAACCATTACATTTGAAATTATAGCGCTGTATGCAATGCAGTAAACATTAGTTATTTCTACCGTCTAGTTTGTACAATATGCAGTCTGGTCAAATACAAAGAAGCTGAAGGATCTATAAAATTATTCATTTATGCGAAAATGCAACTGCGACGAGAGTCCCCTCCATCTGAGTAGAAGTTACTTCTTCAGGCTTACCTTCTTGCCCTCACTGATGCTGACGATTTTATGTCGGCACTGGTTGGGATCCCAGAAGACATTGACATCCACAGAGGATTGACTATGTTGAAGCCATGTCTGCTTGGTCTGGGGATCGATGGTGAACACATGAGCTTTGCAAGTGAACACCGGTTTCTCCCTGAAATGAAATTAACACAATGTTCATAGCTATTGATTCCATGAATTAATTCAGGTTGTCAAATTAAGGGAACGGTTAACAAAATGAAAGGTATAAGTGAAATCATTTATCCTGTTAATAGTGTCAAGTTTGATCATTGTGTCTCAACATTCGCATGCCAATACATGATCCATAGTCAAAAAAATACCCAATAATGAATCTTTGTCCACCTCAAATAATGCCGACGGTATTCATGGCAATTTTGAATAATACTGCTGCCAACTTTCAAGAAATTTTAAAAAGTGGATAGACAAAACAACTTATAGACATTAGCGGTTTGTGTTTGGACTTATCGATCAAAGATTGACCGCTGGCATGCAATACCAGGGATCAAGAATGTGAAATTCCAGTGATTAAGGTTGTGAAAAAGACAACACACACGTTACCTGGAATTGAAACCATTTATGTCACTGCTCTGTTGGAGACTGATTCGAGAGCTTTTTCAGAGCACATTTGTCGAATGATGCATAAGCAAGTATCTGTAAATGAAACCTTAGGAACTCTACCCGGGTACAAACAATTAATGACCAGCCACATCTAGGAAAACATTGAAGTGATTCTCTAAACCTTTAATGGCAAACCTTAGTGGGGCACGAGCCCCTTGAACTCGACATTTCAAGAAAAATTGTTATAGAACTTCATGCAAGAGCTTTGTTGCGGCAAACATCGCAGCAAGAAGGAATACGAAGTTTGCAAGTAGGTCAAATAGGTATATGTGAACACGCAGTAGCAAATGCTTTGAAGTGGCCTACAATGTTGACTCCTGATTCCTACTGACCAAAGCTGTGTCAAAATATTCGAAATATTGAAAATTTCCATATTATGCTCACCTAGTTTCATGCAGTTTAATAGCCATCATAAAAGAATCATAAATGAGCACTTACCCCACTATAGTTAAGAAAATATTTCATCTCCTGTTTTTCCTAAATATGTATAAATATTCCTAAATGTATATATTTCGATATATTTGTTGCTTATATTATCTCTTCGCGACTCCTCGGCAGTCACGAATATACTTTCGACCAAACTTAGGCAACAGATTTCAATTGGGAATTATTTTCAGACTAAAATTAGATTTGTAACTCAAATAATTGTCTTTGGTTTTGTAGGAAAGCGACAAAATATCAATGTCATTACATCATATGTCGGTAGCAATCGGTAAATTCACCACATGAGAAGGCAAGTGAGCAAGTGTTGGCGATCATCACCTTCATCGTATGAAATTCTATCACATCATCCGCCGGGAATCATTGAATCATGTCGTAGGCGGAGTCGCCAAAACTCATCACGGCACCACCTTTGAGTTCTTGCGGGCATACAATTGAGAAACTTCTTTTGCGCCTTTAATCAAAGTACAATTTAGTTTATCATATTTGAAATGCCCTCACCAAGGGGAATTAATAATGTACCGGTAGCCTATGAATCAAACAGAGCCAAGACACGTTGAACCGTGAAAGAAGTTCGGAGGAGCCGTAAACCAGCCACCCAGCTCTGAAACTGTATAAGCGTGCAAAATAATGTGCTTGGTCTAGCAGACCTTCCTCAAGGTAAAACGACCAAGATGTTGTTTCATCAATTTTTCATTGTAGCCTGCAAATAACAAATGCCAGCAAAATCAAAATTCAAAACTTGCATGTAGACTACATGGGCATTGAATGGGTAGGGTTTAAAAAATGTCGTTTTTATTCCATCATATTTCAAAGATGTTTTACCTATATTTCAAATACATACATGTTTTCATATGTTTTTCGTTTCTATAAATTTGACAAGAATTGCGGTAGTAGTTAAGGTGAATTAAATCAAAATCTTCCCTAAAAAACTTAGTTCATTAAAGGAAAGCAGAATATGAAATCAATGAGCTAATAAGACTTTGTTTTAATAATAGGAATTTAAGTTTGATTGCCACTGAAAGTGGCATTTTCATATTTCTGAATGCTTATCTTTCTTTTCAATTTATTTTAATACATAGGTTTACTTCTGAAGTAATAAATAATTTAGCCAGATTAAGCTGAATAAAAGAAAATGCGAAAAGAAATATATAACAAATTATTATAGAGATTATGATAGAAAATTACTAAAATGTATTACTGGTATGTCGTTAAAGATAGCGAAGGTTGACAAAAATACCATATTGGATGGATACAAGCTACAGTAAAAAGTTATTGATGACTGGGGATATTCACTCAACGCACTAAACACACAAAATCACTTTCATTAGCGGAATTAAATAAGCAATCATTTACAAAAATATCTTGAAGTTTGCTGTCACAAGCAATCATCATGAGTTTAATGACTTTGCCATGATAATGCTGGTGATAATCAGCAATAGCACCGTAATTCCACATAAATTCTGTCACAGTAGATTTGATTATCGATGTAACTGTACTACATGTAAGCCCCCTACTGTTTATCGACCAAGCTGCACTCTACATGCAAGTTTACATGCATCTGACAAAAACTCGTACACGCATAAACCTAAGTACAAGCATATAAGCCTCTCTAAGCTATGTTGTGATGACCACATGATTGTGTATATTCAAATAATTCACCTATCATCTCCCTCGTGTTTTAAGCATGCATGTGTCTGATCAGATAATGCTACTCACAACTTCCGCAGTTAATGTTGCTTGCAGGCCTGAATTCTTTGATCAAGAACCTATTGGCTTTGATTTTGCAAAACAATTTGGCTTCGTAACATTTTAGCTTAGCTCAAATATGGCGGCGCTGAGTGAAAACTTATGTATTTTTCCTCCATTATCTGTCAAATCAGTTTGATCAATGTTTAAAAGGGTTGGAAAAAACTTTAGTTTCTGCGCAAGCTTATCCTAGTTGCGCGACACATCAAGGGTCCGCTATGCTTCGAGGGCCGCAAATTTCAGTACACTTAACAGTAAAACGATGTCGTCATTTTGAGACTAGGTAAATGATGAGCCAATATCTGGCCAGACCCGAGTTTATCACTTCAAGCATGGAAGTTGGCTAAAAGATGATATCGGACATCTGACTTTGTGGTGTAAAAATACATTGACATATGCGCACACATTTTATTCTCGCTTATCTCGCAATTCATTTCTACAGCCATCGTTGAATTTAGAGAGTGAAAACACTTTTTAGCTGTTTCTTTCAGCTATTTAACTGAAATTTAGCCGACATATCAATTGTGGCACCGATTTAATAATATTCAACCCAGTGTTTGAAAGATGGCATGAGATCCAAACCGACAAAATACAGCAACATATATATTGATTGATTCTGCATGTCTACGTGTATATCTAGTTAAAGCAATTTTCATATCCCACTTTTAACGGTGAATGTCACGCGGCTAAAATCTCGGAGCCTCTTGACTGATGTGATCTGTGAGACAAGTATTGAGAACAATTCTGCCAGTATTGGAAAATTCACCACAATCTACGCTATTCATGCTACATCAGAGCTACCTTAAGGTATCCAAATGTAGATAGGCTACGTGGGCTGCGGGATGCATACTTACACCAAGCTCTTTTTTAATAAAAGCCATCGTTGAGACGTGATTCCAGTCTCGTTATTCATCTCACCCTTTCCCCAGACGGGTCTATTTGTGATGTGGCTTGTTTATACTTCTGCATGAAACGTGATACACAGGAGTTATATGAAGAAGCTCGCCGACTCCTTACAATGGTCTCATTGAAAAAACAGACATCTATTTATTAAGATGAGGCAGCAGAAATGCTCATGTACAAGACAATGGAACAAATAAACACATAAGCATAATGTTAGTATGAACAGAAGTATGAAAGTAGTCAGCGATTGAAAACATGGAGATCAGATATCTAGCAGAATGAGAGGAGACTATTCCAAAGAGATTTTTCAAGTTTTTGTTAGGAAACCAAGTAGACAGGATGGTAATAATTTTTTATTCTTTAATAATTTGGGCCTCAAGAAGCAGAGAATTTATACATGGATAGATTCTCTGCTTCTGATGATGCCCGAAGAGGAGCCCGAAATTATCAAAGTATAAAAAATTATTGCCATCTTGTCTACTTAGTTTCCCAACAAAATCTTAAAGAAAATGATTAACCAAAGCCTCTTCAACACTTAAACATTCCAGAGAGATGGCAGATGATAAGAATGATCTTTCATATTGATGAGATGATCGAGGACCAACAGGAACAATAAACAGTGATGTGATGATGAAGCAAATCTTGATGAGCGTAGATATGATACATGCTCAAGTTCGATGGACTCCAGAATCAGCTGAGGTGACAAACCGTGCACAATCCGATGATAAAAATTAATCTGTGATATCATACGACGAAAGTACGGACAAGATAACATATAGTAAAAATCAGGTTGAACTCCGATAGAGACAACGAATCGGCGTTGAAGGCTATCGATCTTCTTCATAAACATCCGATTAATTGGAGCAATAATCGGAGAACCATACTCCAAACCTAAACGGATGACTGCTTTGTAAATGTGGAGTTTAAGACGTATTGAAAGCTTGTATAGGCCTACGCTTCGCCATAAAATACCCAGTTTCAAATAAGCGTGTTTCAGTTTATGGATGATGTGAGGTGGCCATGAAAGATCAGAGGAAATGCATAAGCCGAGAGTCTTGATCACACATTTAGAAGTAAGTGTACTGCCTTCGAATTCCATAAAATGCTCAGTAAAGCGTCTGTTTGATATTTTAGTGACCAAATACTGAGATTTAGATGAGGAAAATTCCATCTGACAAATTGAAGCCCATTCAGAAACTGTCACGTGAGTATTACAAACATTGCAAGCAATTGTAGAAGACATTTGTATCGTCAGCAAAGAGTAGTAAATTGCAATCAGACACAATGTCAGGTTAATCATTCATGGATAGTAAAATTAGAATTGGATCAAGGACGCTTCCCTGAGCCACGCCAGAATGTACTGAGACATGAGGAAGCACCACTGACCACTACACATTGACGACGATTTCGAAGATAAGCTTTAATCCATTTTAATAGCTTTTCAGTTAAACCATATGCCTGACACTTTGATATCAGACCGTTATGCACGACTCGCATAAAAGCGGCAACTAGGTCCAAAGAAACAACTTGGGACTTTCGTGGGATTGATTGATTTAGAATATTTGGTTTCTCCCATTCGCTACCTCAGATCAGATTTCCATACTACTGCTATGCACCCATGGACCCAGACACAAACAGGACTCGAGAAAGCATGTAATATTATCTGATGTGGAATTATTCTGACTTGCATCAGATTGTGGCACATGGTTGATTTCCAGTGAAAAGCAAGCATATTCTGACCGCAGCAGTGAACTTTTCCATCACGGATACGGCTTGGCTATAGAAAAAATAAAGTCGACTGGCATCGGCTAAGTTTCTTCAGTCGTGTATGTCTCCATTTCAGAGTCTTCAACTCCACAGAAAGTTCCGCATTACAGACTATGTTCGCTCATGGTATTCATATTCAATTATAGCTATGTTAACACTCGTATATTCTCATTGAAAGATACAGAACTCGATAGCACCACTATCAATACCGCACAGACTTAGGCGTGTATTGCAACATTCTGAGTAGCAGGTAACAAAGTATGGTCAAATTGTCTAGATTTGCGGCTTCGAAAGTCGGGAGCTATTACAAACTTCTACTTGGAGTTATTCTAACATCTGCCTGATTGTTATTCGCAAAAATACGGTGCTTTGCAAACTTAATCTTGGAAAATAATTGTTTTTCTGTGATCGATAGAAAGCCAACTTCAATCAAAATAAACAGCAAAATTCTTATTGCAAATTTCTTAAATTATTCATTTTTTTAAAAAAAATATTGTAACCATTCAATTAATTACACACCAAAGTTTTAGTTGCCAGAGCTTCCACGCAATCACTTCTGACTAAATTATCAACTTCCATGTAAATTAACATTGTTGTGACACTATTTATAGCTACTAGCTATCATAATATCGTTAAGATTGTGAACATATCAGTTTCGTATGTGCTATGCTACATTGACGTCTATTGTACATGTAGTTAGCTTTCTGTGATTCGGCATATGTTTATATTGTATGTGTTCAAATACGTTTCAAATACGCGCACTGTCTCCTCCAGGTGTGTTCTGGTGGGATCTGATTTCCTATCAATAAATCTACTGGACATTGAGGTCTATTAGTTTTCCTTTCTCTAAAAGACTGGAATTTAGAGAAAGAAGCTGTACAACTTTTATTAATCTGTGACTTTTATCAATTAAGTGGTTACAAACTGACAATCTTGTATTTCTGAAAACTGATCGGTAATGGCAGAAGCGATTGTAACAAATGATACGAGACCATTGACTATCAAGTTGATGGTTTTCACATAAGTAGTCACTATCAATTGAGAAATTTGGTGATGTTTCCTTTATATTTTGGATGTCACAAACACTGCGCTGACGAAAGGATTTTCGATATTGAAATATCTTTCGACAAAATAATCTAGAAAAGTGTCAAATGAATGGGTATAATTGTTATGCAGACACATGCGCTTAATCATTAATTTCGAAAGTATTTTAGTAGTTTCCGTGGCACAGTGTTTAAGTACTTGTCTAATGACTCGTGCTTGTAAATGAGCACTGCAAGTGTAAATGGAGGTCGACAGAATGGGCTTTCGGACTAAGACTGGACTTTAAGACTAGACTACTAAAGCACGATCCATGTAGTGTCAGCAACTGCCAAGAATGCTCACATGATGCGACTGGAATGATGTGAGCGAAGCTTCAAAACTGTGGAGAGCGTAATTGGGAAAACGAGTTTCAGCAAGTAATCAAAAACAATTTGATATTTATGAGCAGAAATAAAAATCTTAAGACTTCTCAAAATAGTCGTTTTCAATACCTTTCCACGACACTCCTATCGGGTAATTAAAAATAAACTCCAAAATGTCATGCTACTATCATGCTTGGATATTTTCCCAGACTTTCCAGACATTTTCTTAAAACTAATACTTTTGATTTTTCCAGGCTTTCCAGACCCTCGGAAAAGAAATATTCATGGTGCAGAATATGGAAGCGATCATGACTTGGTGCTTCTGACAGTTCACTTAAATCTCGAGTCAATTATCAAAGGAGAAATATTGAAAGACTAGGCTAATGTAGCAAATGAATTTGAAAGCAAAGATCGGAGGTCGTTTAGAAGCGCTAAATTTTCTACACGACGATGATATCAACACTCTTGACTATGAGCTTCAATCAGGCTATACAGCAAATAAATAAGAAACAACCATGGAAAACAAATGAAATTCTAGACCCGTGTGATCAACGGGATACCAAACCGCTCAGCCCACCAACAAGCCGAAGGAGACTGCAGAGAGATCGATAGTAAAATAAGGATGATGCGCGATGAGTTGTGGGTGTGTCAACAATTGAACAAGGTTAAATTAAAAGTAATCAAGCAAATCACGGAAACGACAGTCATAGTCCTCAGTGATTGAAGACAAATATGAATGTATGCGAGCGAACTAAGATTCCGTCATAAAAATACTCTGCACTTTTTGAAAAAAGGGAAATTGACAGGTTGTGACAACACAACGGAGGAGATTGAATGGTCAAGGTGCTAACAAGTATCATTTAGAGCATCTGGAACGATGAAGTGACCGAAAGAATCATTCATTATGCTTACCGCATTCCCAAAAAAAGAGATCAGAGATGTGAAAACCATCGAACAATAAGACTTATCAGTCAATCCAGCAGTCATGTTGAATGTCATTCTCAATAGACTGAAAACCATTGCTGAAGAGATACTGGTAGAACAAGTAGGTTTCAGACTTGGAAGTTATGTGCCGCTTTTGCACTAATCAATAAAAAATTATTATTATAAGTACGGTAGAGAAAATCTTCAACATCCAGGTATAGGCTAAGTCAAAAAGCATCTACAGCGCAATTTCTATCACAATTTCGCTTACTTCAATTGAAAGATTAATTTTATGGATCGTGTGTGGCAAGAAGCCTGGTGGAAAACATGGATGGGGTTAGTGGAATCTCCATGAGGATCTAATACAGGCACTTCAAATTCAAAAAGTGTTGTTCTAGACGGATTGCTAGGGGACTTCTTCCTAACTAGAGTCTGAGTGCGTCACGACTATCAATTAACTGTCGCTTTTGTTACTTGAAGAAATCATGTAAAAGATATATCTCGACTGCGATAACTCTAGCTATACCTATCTATATATATATAAGATATATATAATTAATATATATATAATATATTAGATATATTAATATATATGTATATTTATACATATATACATATATATATATATATATATATATATATATATATATATATATATATATATACATATATACATATATATATATATATATAATCAACAGGCGGAAGACATTCGTGCCTCCGTTTTGATGATCGCCGACAGTGAAGAACTTCAAAATACGACAACCAGACTAAGCAAGCGCAGCTTTTTGTGGAATCCAGGTACGCTCTGAAAAAAAGTAAAGTTATGCAGCAGCTCAGAAAAGACCACGCCCCTGAGCATCAAAATGAATGGGCAAAAGTTGGAGGTGACAGTCAAGTAGGCCTACCTCGGTGCCATTCAGTGACAAGGAAGTAGCAACGAGATTTAAGCCTCACTTGCTATAGCTCTTCGTTCTAGACCAAATTGACAAGAATTTTTAGTCAATAAAAACTGTCGTAAAAAGGACCAACGTTACAAGTTCCTAGTATCATCAATAGCTTTACACGGCTTTGAATAAGACATCAACGGTAGAAATGTAGAGGCATCGAGGCATTTGAAATGAAATGCTTCGGATCTTCAACACCTCATGTCTGCAAAAGAAAGCAAACAAACATGGAAAGAAGCGCACCGGTACAATTGATCTCGTCGGCTTGCATGAACCTCTACAGACAACGATAAATAGCTGAGTTGCGATAATTCATCCATGTATAAAATAATGCATGGAGGTCTAAAAAGCGATGGTAGGAAAGGAAGGCGGCTGAGCACATGGCTGTCAGACATCAAGAACTGGACCAATACGGACATTCTTACTTTCTTGCAATTGCACAAAACCATGCGGCATGGCGAGAGGCATGATGAGCTCAATCTGGTGCCCGGCGGCGTCACGGCCACGGTACGAAGAAGAATTAAGAAAATATTAAGACATCAACCTGAACAGCGTTTTCAACTGATGCCATCGAAGACATGATCCATGGGTGACTACAAAATGTTTTCGACATGAAAAGCCAAAACAGTCCCAATATCAGGGTAAATATCATATTAACGATTCAGATAGCAGATGTTAGGTGAACCCTACATATAGCTCTTTAAAGATGGTCTATTTCCAAGCTTTCAACGAACTCACCCCATTTCTTGAAGTAAGACAATTTACAGCAATATAAAATAAGACTAAGAGACCATGCGATAAAAGTTCACAGCATCAGAGAAACCAAGGATACCACGATTTTAAAAATCACTCGATTTTTAAACAAAATATTTGTGAGCAATATATCAAATGACTTCTTCTTATGGTCTTCCTGTTTTGAATCGTAAGCTCTCATGGGCAGTTCTGAATTCCAAGTGTGACACTAACTTCAATCCTGTATTCAGCGTTATCGTGGTTGTCAACTTCCTAGATATCTAACCACCGTGATGCACGCGTTATCAATAGATTGTGATATTTATCTCTACACAAAAAATGTATTGTAGCTTGCGTGGAAATGCGTTTCACTAGTCATTGCTGCGACTACAGAACACGATGCGATTACTGTATATTACTGATTATGTAATACATGGAAATGTTTAGCATTACGTTTGTATTACTAAAGTAAAATATTTTTAACTCTTTTTGTTCATCTACAATTTTATATTTTCGAAGTGACCGATATTTTTCAACGATAACAAAGAAATTCACTAAAACCAGGGACGTCTATGATTAATACATGATATCTAAGGGACGTTCAACTCCCATACCATGTACTGGACTGGAGGCCAGAGACTTTGGTTGATTGATTAATGAAGGTAGTTTGTGCACATCTGGATAAAACCGTAAAACAAGTTCTAAACAATTATCCAATACTCTAATACGCGTTTTCACACAAGGAATCTGTTGAAAGACGATTCTGGACCCAGTAAAGAAGACACAAAAGAATTACAAAATTCCCACAAGAATAAGAAACTGTCAATAGCTCAGCTACAATGTCAACTGTGATTGAAAATGTTCGCCTACGGCACGTAGCAGAAACGGCTGTTGGTGTGGATTCTGTACATTTTGATAGTCTTATATGTTTATTTTTTGTTCAATTGGCAGGGTTGTTGCTTATAGATTTGCTCGTGAAAATTGATTCAGCAGTTTTTTTGGAAAATCTCAGGGGAGTCATGGACTGTATGATAACTGAGCAATGATTTTACTCTCTACTACAATCATTGCAGCTATATGTCCCATGCCTCATTCATTCCTATACAAGTAAAAAGCATGATAAAATATAAAGAAAATGTACCTGTGATGGAATCAGAAACGATTAAAAAAAACAAATTGAAACGTCAAACATTTGATTGGTATAACTAGTTAAGCAAGAATCGTTCGAATATCCATTTCTTCGGAACATCCGACATCTCGTGTGTTATAGATCATTACCCGTGAAGACTTCAAATTGACGAATCGACGAACAAATGAAATGTGATTATGATGTCAGTGTTTCATAAAATTCGAAGTTCATATTGAATAAAAAGCAAACCCAGCCCTGGCGATTGATGACATGCATCGCTTCATTGCTCTTGAATTCTCGAATAAAATCCATCAGTGGTCCAGATTATTGGCTGGTTACAAACAACAAGCAAAGTCAGAATGAAAAATTGATAAAGTACAAGCATAGCCATAACTTCGGAAATACACAAAGTTATGAAACCAAACTTCACACGCGACATAACCACAACTCAGGCAATAGCGCAATACCACCTATAGACCAGTACTGCAAAAAACACGTGCTCAGCAGAGCAAAACATTATAGTTCATCATTAAAGCTATTTCACACAATCGCCACCAGCCAATCAATTTCAAGCATAGCCATAGCGACCAAGATATTCACTCAATTAACGCAAACAACACCACAAACTAATGTTGATGATCCCAAAGTATGCGCAATTCAGTCCCCATCCTCCTGCATGCCCTTTGAGAGCCTGCTGTGTCCGTTGCAGTGCATGGAGGAGGATATTGCAAGATTCTTCAAGATTGGGCGAGGCGTATTAATTAGTATGTACAGCAATCAATTCTGCTGGATTCTAAAATGCATTTTACAATAATAAAGCGAATTGTTTTCCACTTGTTCCATGGTTCATCAAAATACACACTACCGTCATTAATCAAGTCTGCCAAAGTCACTGGCCTCCAGTACATGGTACGGGAGTTGAACGTCCCTTAGATATCTTGTATTAATCATAGATGTCGCTTCTGAAACGAAGAAAAGAATGAAATGCAGAAATCTGAATCATTATGATCTTAGAGCCATGTCATTTAAAAGCGCAAAAATTCGAAGTCAAATAAACGACTTCTATTACGAAGTCTTGTTTCTGTTTGCATCATTGACTTTGGTTAATCACATAAAAACGTGAACTAAGATATTTTCGACCACTTATGAGCCTTGCTTAGTGGCTTATCAGCTCTATGAATGTGAACGGACACCGGTCACCTGCTATGACATGGCATTCATATCATGATCAGGGTGTCCGCGCTCCCTGGAAAACCTTGAAAACTTGGAAAACACCTGGAAAATGAATTTAAAACCTGGAAATCCTTGAAAACTCATGGAAAATGAAAATTTCCCCTGGAAAACCTGGAAATCCTGGAAAACTCTTGGAAATAAAACTGGAAATAAACTTAATAAAACACTAATTGCAGGTTGTTGAAGTCATACTTATGGTTGAAGTGTTTTCTATTTTTCCAGATTTTATTTTTAATATCTCTACTTATTTGTTACAAATACAGTCTTCATTCTCATACAATTCTTTTGTATTTAGAACATTACAGTGACTGGAGTCTTCTATCATGACGCATACAACATGAATGAGACCGAACTGAGTGTTATGGTTAAATATGAACAGTTGTCGAACTTTTCATCTTTTTCTAGAAATATAATGTAGCCGTCTGATGCATATATTGGCATTTTTTATTTGGAATCACCTGCACCTTAAAAATTCAACCAATTTCACGCCAACTTTCAAATTTTTTTCGTCAATAATATTAATTTAATGGTATGCAAGCTCCTTAGCACAGAACTTTGGGTAGATTTTTCCCAGAATTTTTCTTTTAAATTTGACGCGTGTATTTGAGTAAAATTTCCTTGCACAAAGTCTGAACATTTTCGTTCAAATTTGACCCCTGATTTTTGGTAAATTTCCCTGGTAAACCTGGAAAACACTTGGAAATTTTTATTCAAATTTGCGCGGACACCCTGCATGATGTAACCAGCCTTTTGAAGTACTTAATAAGGACGGCATGATGTAACTATCTTGGTTGGGTGTGCTGAACGATTTCATTGTAATATTTTTATATTACCGGGCATGTGGTCTATAGAAGAAGTGATGAGGAATTCATAGGAGTAAGGACATTGTTTACGTTTAAGCTTAACACCTGGAAAGGACACTGCTTCGCAGTAGTAGACAAGCTTCCACTTTTTTTTACGGATTTTACGTCACTTTTTACCCCTACTGGGGTCTTGGACGGTGCTGACTTAAGTCAGACTTTGTTTGGAGCGTTGTGGTGCTTTGTAGTCCGGATGCCCTTCCTGCCGACTATTGGTAGAAAATGTCGACTTAAGAAGTTATCAGATTTCATTCCATAATTCATGCATCAACCCTTAACTGCGCGCAACTTCTATTCGATAGAAAAAATTTTACTTCTGGGGGAGGTTGCTATTTTGTGTCCTGACACACAATCATGCATTAAAAATTGATTAGTATTACAGAACTGTAAGAATCAGTTTGTGTATTATAATGAGCAATAGGCAGTTTAACTAAATGTGTATTATGTTGCACAAACTGATTTTAAATCTCCATAACATTGTCATGCACTATTATGCATTGTGAAAATTTAAGAAGCAGTGTCTTGTTTTAGTACAGAGATGAACATCACAATATCACACACATAACAAACGTGTAGGATATGACAGTTGCTGTCCTCGAAAGTCGAATATGTTTTCTCATAGAGAATCGGCTACATGAAAACACGTGATAAAGTGACATTGGGCCAATGACGAATAGTGATTGGTCAGTTTAGCGATTTCAACTTAGCTGCTTTTAAAATTAGCAAAATGCAGAATTTAGGGCATTATATATTTTTAGCATGCCTCTGCCCACAACGGCTCTAGAGTTCGGTCGCTGCGTTATATAACCTTTCAGCAGGTACAATTGACTTCAATGTGAGAAGCCTCGGCCCCGAACTTCTGTCTGGGCGTTCCTTTCGGTGGAAATGTGGAAGGGTTCGGCTAATTAACAGGAATGCCATTTCAAAAACTAAAAACCCCTGATTTAATCACCTTTGAATAACTGAGATACTTCGAATTATTTGGATATATACTAGGATTGAGAAATAATGCTGTAAGCAATATGTGCCAGATCTGTGTGACCTAGAACAAGAAAAAAATATGTAGCCTATATGTACTTACAAGATACCTAAAAGTCAGACAAATAAGCCAGCTAAAAGGTGCATGATACAAAAGAAAAAAAACAGCATGTCCAAAAAGGTCTAATTACTGGTCCTGAATTGCTTTTGTCGATCTTGCTAGGGAAACGCTAAGTCGTTCGAGCATGTTTCTCCTCGTGACATGCAAATCGTTGACCTGGTTTGTACAGCTATTCTTGTTGCGACTCTGGTAAGGGGTTCTCATGCTTCTCCACTTCAAGACCTATGAGTCTCTTACATCAAGGGTTTAAAAATATGCTTTTGAAGTCCTTTGAAGCAACATGGTTTTTATTTTTTAGGTTCCTTTTGTTGCATCGGTTTTTACTCCAGCATTTTCCATCGTATATTCCAATTGAAAAGTACATATGAGCAATCCATGAAGAACATCCGCATCGTTGGGCAGAGGGGAGGGGTTGGCAAGTGCAGACATTTACGAGCGTGCATGGAGGGAGGGGTCAGGGAAATTGCGGACGCGTCCGCAAAGGTAGTCACACACATACAAAGAGAGGAGAGAATATTGTATTTCGAAATATCGAATGGGTTTTCGTGATTACTTTGAGAACATTTGTCAAATTCTTTCTTTTTGTAAATTACAATTTAGAACTAGCTTATAGATAGAATTATCAGAATAGTTTAAACGATAATTACATTAACCAAAAGAGCCTCTAAGAAACTCAAAAGAAGCATTAGAATTATCAAAATTAAAGTAACAGAAGAAGCATGAGAAATGAAAGCATCTGTGATTTGCGACTAGATATTTATGTGCTAATGATATAAACTGTATATTCATACGGGTAGAAAGGAATAGAAAATAGGCTACATTAAATATAAAGGCAAGCATTACGATATTTAGCTTTATGTCCATTGGTCTCCAAAAATGTGGTGCACATGATGGTAGGCCTATAATCCGCACCATGGTATAAACGTACGCGTTTAAGTGCCCTGAAACAAAAGTGGGCCCAACAGTAAAAATTCACTAAAAATGCACTGCACGGTGCTGTTTTATTGCTTCATGCCAGTATGAGCTACTGCGATCACTTTTATTTCAGTATTTGCAATCTCCTAAGAATAGATGCCTTTGACGCCGATAAAGACAGGTAACTCTTAACCTTTAACGACCCTGACATGCATCTCGATTTCCAACATTTAGGAAAGAATCTCTGAGCTCGAGCACACACAATTGTTTTGCCGAGCGATCAATTCTCTCAAACATCGGTTCTCTGAATTAAATACCAGCAGCACATACTTACCAATGTAAAAAAAGCCCTCATGTCATCGACAACTCATTGGCAGAATTCTATTGTCCATTTCGTCAATGCGTTCATTCTTTGATCATCGGTTATCAGTGTATTACTTGACCATGACATGGATCATTTATGGCATATGATCATTGAAATCCCTAACTTTGAGATCTATACAGCCCTTGCGCATAGATGGATCTACAGTATTGAAAAGAAGATCGGGCTGGAAACCATTAATTTATCAATTGTAGGAATCCCTAAAAACACAATCGGTGTATGAGTTGTGATTCCTTTATTCCACTTAGGCCGTTCGACCAACAGTGGGGGTCATCATCAGAGCTCTGATAAACCTACTTTATGAGCTATTCATGAGCTGCTTCCTTAATTTGACAAGATGGTGTTTCAAGAAACAAAAGCATCAAGAGATAAACCTCTACTCATTTGTATTGAATATGCCTACATAATCACAGAGTGAGGAGCGATGATGTCCATTAGAAATGTGCCGAATTTAATTAAAAGAAATGTGAAGTGTACGAGTACCGGTACTATAACTTAAAGCGTATTGAACAAATGAATCTGTCGAACAAACCTGCCATCTCCTCGTCGACAGTTCCACGAGGCTTAAAAAACATGATATCTGGAGTGATGTAAGTATGTGATCATAATGTAACTGAGTGTGTACAATGTAGGCTACGTTACACGATGTTTTATTGATGTTGACGATATCAAGTGTAAATTATGATAGAAAATGACAATTATACATGCCCCTAGTATCCTTCTGGGCGAGTTAATGGTAGCTGCTCTTAAGTTGGAGACGATGATTAAGCTTAGGGATGTAGACGCAATGAATTGATCACACGAGAGCCAATGATTTCAGAAAATCTTCAGCCTCTGGTCTATTTTCAGCCAGATCCTCATACTACAAAACATTAATTTAGTGCTGTACACTTGTTTCAGCAATTGATGGGCCCTCTATTAGACAATCTGTTGCCACTATTTAACAGGCTCCAAGAGACAGTAGCAGAATAAGGAACTTGGGTGATGAATGGTGAGTCAGCGAGGCTGCGTAATATATCCTGTCAGTTTTCGCATCTCATCGATTACCTTTAAACCCATTCCGGTGGAAGGACCCACTCGCCGAATTTAATTTCATCATCCTCCAATGCCCTGCTGATCGAATGATGCGCTTTCTCAAATATCTTCCGGGTCTCATTCGGCAAAAAAATCAAAAATGACAATGTTTGAGATAGTAGCAACAAAGTGTAAAAAATGTCACAAATTCGGGATTTTGACTAGCAGTAGTTGTCAGGAGTCTCATTCTACAATTATGGACTTTATGCCACTTTTTTGCAGGGGTGACAAAATTTTGTTGCCACTTGTTTTTCCTTTAAAGTGATGATAATTGAACAACAGTATGAATAAATGCGACAAATAGTTTTTGCTGCTATACGTCAGATCAGTTTTATTTAAGTTGCATTCATAGCATTATCCTAATGTACACTTTCAAGCACTTAATTTCTTTTCAAGTTTAATAATTTTTCGAATAGTAGCTGACGCTGAAAAGAGCTATCCGACTCAGACAGTTTATTTTTTAATTTTTAATTTTATAATTTTTCGAATAGTAGCTGACGCTGAAAAGAGCTATCCGACTCAGACAGTTTGTTGAATATTGGGTATTTTTGTGAATGTGGCTTTTATCGGCATTGAGGTTTGTTTTATTCAACTGATCTTAAATTTTTAGGCTTATCTTTGTTAGTTAACTGCAATTTAGCCCATAGAAAAATTGCCAATTTATAATGTTTTGCTGGGATGAAATGAAAGGGCGACGTTGTGGAACTGCTAATAGCAGAGCATTGTTTTGCTGGGATTTTAGCTAGTCTGTTGACTTTGCACCAGTTTGTGATGTATGATAATTTGGAGTTCGCAGTCATTGTGAGCTCATCAACAGAATTCGATGTGATGTATAGCGTCGTATCGTCTGCGTAATAGTCCGGCAGCCAGAACGAGTTTCTGCAGGGAACGAGGCCGAAAGTGAGACTTTCACAGAAAGATGTACACCCCATGCCTACTTCGAATCGGCACGTCTGCCGAGTTTTAGTGAGATCCTCTTCTTGTCAGACATGATCAAAGAAAAACACATGTAAATCCAATAGGATGCAGATTGCAGTTTTGGCTAAAATGAAATTTTGGATGTTTTCTCTAATTAAACGAAAAGTACTAAGCCCAGGGTCATAATTTTAGCATGGAATGTCTTCAGGTCATTTCCTTCCATGTTCATGCACTCTTGTCTATAAAGATAAAAACATTTAGATTTGGCGAGCCTCACAATGTCGGCAAACACAAACATTTTGAGCAACTTCATCCACATTCAACCACATTCTCGCATACATCACCGATCAGAAGCTTCATATTATCACATGTACATCATAGGAAATAACCTGAAGACATTCCATGCTAAAAATTATGACCCTGGGCTTAGTACTTTTCGTTTAATTAGAGAAAACATCCAAAATTTCATTTTAGCCAAAACTGCAATCTGCATCCTATTGGATTTACATGTGTTTTTCTTTGATCATGTCTGACAAGAAGAGGATCTCACTAAAACTCGGCAGACGTGCCGATTCGAAGTAGGCATGGGGTGTGCATCTTTCTGTGAAAGTCTCACTTTCGGCCTCGTTCCCTGCAGAAACTCGTTGTGGCTGCCGGACTATAAATGAGAATTGACGAATTGTCGATTTCCGTGAGGAGGGATGCATGTCATTAATGAAGACAATGAACAAGAGCGAGTCCAACATTCAGCCTTGTGAGACTCCTATGTTGGTGCATTTAGTAGCTAACGAAGCCGAGTTGAATTTCACAAATTGTGATCGATCGCATAAATAACTTCTGAGGAAATTCACAGCATCATTCGCGAATCGATGCTTCAGCAGTTTGACTGACAGGAAGTCTAAAGGCTTTTGCTTAAGTCAAGAAAAACACAATTGACAAGTTTCTTGCTTGATATGTCAGTGGTCCATGAATTCAACATCTTCGTAAGAGTAGTTTCGTACGAGAAGTGCTTTCGAAAGGCGGATTGGTTACGAAAAAGAAGGTCATGCTCAAGTAAAAACTCCGATAGCGAAATATGGATGTCTCTCAAGGATTTTGGATAAGACTGGCAAAATACTAATTGGTCTGTAGTTCTGCGGATCGGTGGTATTCCAACACTTGTACAACGGACCACATCAGCCCGCTTCCATAAAGATGGGAATACTGCATTAGAAATGCATTGGTTCAATAAACGCTTGAGAGACGGACATATTTCTTTCCAACCATATTTTAAAAACTTTGCTTTTATCCCGTCGGCACCTTCGATTGTTTAGGGTAAAGTGCAGAGAGTTCATTTGACATAAATTCTTCACTAATAGATGGAATGGAATAGTCATTCATGATATTTTTTTGGCAATGTAGTTCTCGAGCACCTCAATATGCTGATCCGAGGACGTAGAAAAATGAGAATCATTATCAAAGCTCTTGATAAAATAATCATTTAAAATGTTTGCTCCGCTTCATCAGTATGTGCTCGTCCTTCAAAAGAAATGAATTTGCATCTTCGTTTTTCAGTTTTATCCATGGTGCAGAGATCACGAAATTTTCAGTAACGCCAGAACTCTGATGTTGACGATGTTCAGTTGCTTAATGTCGACATGTAAAATTCAGGTTTTTCTTTGTGGATAAGATACTTAACTTCGTTACGTAGACATTTAAAATTATCTGGATGTCGCTTTTAATCAATCTGATTCCTTTGTTTTATTGTATTATTCATATCCTCATTCCACGATTCTAGAAGATGAAGATGTTTAACGCACTTGGATTTAATTGGAGCATGCATATTAACGCATGAGTTAAATAATTCGCACTAGACTTCAAGATTTTCATTTACATTTTCATTTTTTGCTGGAAGGTCAACTTCAAAGGCCTTTGCATCGAAGTCTTTCATCCTTCGATAGTAGGTCATTCCTCCTCTATGTGGTTGTGGAGACGATAGAGAGTGACGAAGGTAGGAAGATGATCACTAACAGTATACTATATAACTCCTGATTTCCTTATCCCATTTAAGTCCGAGGTATAGACATAGTCAAGTAAAGAAGAACGCTCATCGGCTATTCTTGTTGGATCTGCGATTACTTGGGTACATATCACTTTCTAATTCTAGAAAATCAGTCAGTTCAGCAGATTTTGAGTCATTGGTATTAAGCAAATCAATATTGAAATACCCATGATAATCAGCTTCTTTTTGTCAAAGTCAACTTTATAGACTCCAATAACTTTTTGGATCTTATGCTTCGAGAGTCATCGGGAGGACGATATAAAACAAAGACAATAACAGATGTTTGATAACACAGGCTTATTTCAAGGTATAGCATCTCAAAACATGCTATTTCAAGATCTGGTCTTCGCTTTCCCATATTCTCTTTCACATATGCGGCCACGCCACCACCTGAAAGTTTGCGACTGTTAGCTCCATTTCGGTCGTTTCTGAAGATATCCCCAGGTATATGTATTGAATTATCGGTCACGCTGTTATGATGCCAAGATTCGCTTTGTCCGAATAAAACCATGCATTGGTAATTTGAAATAATTTTTCTACTCAGCTCGTCAAATTTGTTCATCGTAGAACACATATTCAAGTGGAGCATACTAAGCCCTTTTGATGGAATCACTGTGAACGGGTTTTCTCTCAAAATATTCATCACCAAAACTTGAAGCACACTTACTTGAAGAGCTTGCAAATTGACAAGTGACATTGAAGAGAAAATAGTGTGGATGTATCACTGACACAGTAGATAGCTACCGCAAAAGGATTCAAACTTAGAAATAAATAAAGTTTCCAGAAAACACCGGAGATCGAACAATCGACCTTGTATCTTAAAGCCAAGCTGGTTATTCACAGCACCACAGACCATAACTGCTGATTGACACGTTAGATACACTTAATCCGGAATTTCGAAAAGCCAGTGCACTATGAAGATGGTGTATGATGACGTCTTGATATCGTCAACCAGAGACACGACGAGTAACGCTCACTAATGATAAGGGCATGAAATTAGTAAATATCCAAAATTATGAATTATTGACGCGATGGATGAGAAAACGAGTAGCACGGAGATAATTAGGAGACTGTTAGGATTCGAATGGTATAAAGATGTCAAGATGGCGACGTCTAGAAGCATACGAAAATAGAAGATGGCGTTGACAGATCACAGACAAAATAGAGACGGCCGACAGTGTTCGCTGACAGAGCTGACACGGCTTAAGATACTACAACGCGCTCCAGATAATGTCAACACCGTCCGATCCGCAGTGGGGAGTAGTGAAGGTTAAACTTCATTTTTAATATTTACTTCAGATTAGAAATTAACAGCGGAAAGTAAATGATAACTTGTTGTTGAAAATCAAGTAAATTTCCCGGGATCAGGGATTGTGAAATATTGATTAGTTAAGAATTAATTGCAATTTAATTGGATCAGTGTCCATTAATACCGCCTATGTTAGCACCTTGCAGTATTCCTATGTTTTTAAAAATTCACCTTGAATATTTGTGCCTAAGTAAGTATATAAGGGAAGTATGTAACATATTTAAACACATTGATTTGTACATTCAAACTCCAGTTAGTTCTACACACGCTCCTTTGAGATAAACTTCCATTGGACAATTATAAATCGCAGGCGAACGGACTGCATACACGCATGTCATACGTACTTTATCTTACTTTTCCCACCACCGAGAACTATAATGCTCTGCATTAGGGAACATGGAGCCAGCTACCGCATCGCTTTTCGTCTTAATTGCAATTCATTGATTGATAAATTTCCAATTAGAAATTAATTGATTGATAGAAAAATATTTGATTTTTTATTTACTAGTCAATGATTAGCAATTCGTGCCCGGATATTACAAATTAACAAAAAGAATAAATGTTATCTAGACCTGTCGCTCTACCACAGATTTAGAGAGTGCTAAATCTGTGCGCTCTACCAACTGAGCTATAACTCGCTTGCATGCGACGGATGTCTATTGGTTGGATCAAGCCCTCACAATTAGACATCCGTTGTCATAGCAAATCAAATTACTTAATAGATATTTCGTCACAGTTGACTGACAATATAAAGACCAGTGGAGGGAATTGACGTCCATCTTCTGAAGTCATATCGTAAATGCAATTAACAAAGGAATAGAATGAGATAAATCATAAATCTATTTGCTGTGTAGTATAGGTATATCGCTCTGCTAACTAAAATTTCCACAACCGCTTAAATGTCAAGAGTATTGTCTGCTGGAATTAGTAGGCCATTTTCCGGGCGTGTAAGACTGAGACATCATCCTGATTTACGGGTCATTCGATGCTTTGATACATTGAAGTAGCCTATAAGGCGGTAACTGCGGAAATAAAGAAGATGATTCTTAATAGTGGCCTTGATTTGAATTCAAATGTTTAATGACGACAGCTTCCGAACAAAGTAAATGATGACTGAGATGTAAGTATCTGTTAAAATCATCCGTTATTCTATGTTTTACAATTAGACCCAATTTTACCGAGCCATCTACAAAATATCCACCTGACTACTAATGGTGATCGAAATCCCGATTTTTGTCATTTTTTTACTGTTTTTTCATTATTTGCTTTATCATTTTGTTTGCCGAGTAAGACCCCTGCTCACATAATTCGCGACTCTTCAGCATATGACCGAAACTACCAGTAAACAGCATAACCAGCAAAACCACATTAACCAGCATTACCTCACTAAAGAACTGAATTGAGAATGAATTGATGTTAATCATCTTGGTTCATTAAGTAGAGCTAACCAAGTGTCCTGTTAATGTCACTAGGCAAGTAACAATTTTTAATATACGCTTACTATTATTATTAAAGAAAAATATGGTGTTAATTCTGAGTAAAATATGCGTGTCGTGGGAAGTCATCCACCTCTACATTATCCACGATGCGCATTCCGAACCCTCAGAGTCACTCCAAACTTGTCACACACATCGCACGTCAGCAGACCGAAATGTCGCACTATTTTCGAGGATAAGCTCCCGGGGTGGCTCGCGCTCTAGAAACAGACTCAAGAACTGCTCTCCTCTCTGGACAACCTCATTTACCTCTCCAACCACATAACCACGTCCTGACTTCGAGCTTTATCAAACTCTCCATGCAATCTACAGAAAAATAACCCTTTCAACATAAAGTGCTTACGTATGTAGCACTGGAAACCAGAAG
Source organism: Prostheceraeus crozeri (assembly GCA_907163375.1). NCBI lineage: Eukaryota > Metazoa > Platyhelminthes > Polycladida > Euryleptidae > Prostheceraeus > Prostheceraeus crozeri. The sequence continues at coordinate 244,596 of CAJQUW010007166.1, forward strand.
GTACGAGAGCGCAGGAACCCAAGATAAGAAAGCAAAACTAGTCAACTTATTAAAAGAACCAAACAGTGCAGGACTTAAATACTGCATAGAAACAGCTATTGATTGTCCATTCCGCCTTCACTATGCATGACTTACAATTGACAATCACACTATATAAAGATTTGTTAATGAATGGCTACTACTTACAAATCATAATGAGTAGAGCTTCATGACATCCAATTTTTAAGAGCGTCGTTCTCCTAATAGAAATAATCAATTTCCATCAAACTTGCAGCATGGGATGGGGCACCTAGGCTTTTTGACCCACATACTTCAAAGTTGTCTGGATTTTTCACGAGAAGAGAAATATCTTCAAAATCATCAAATATGAAGCATTTGAGAATATAGAGCAAAATTTCAGGAGGTGAACGAAAAATGCCCCTTTCCTTCGGGCAGAGAATTAGTGACCTTTGACACGTTCTCTAATCATGACACCTTTGTGTCAAAGGGATATATCTACGGATTCTAATGTCCAAGGATATCTAGAAGCAATATTCGAAAGTTGGAGTATTTCGTTGAAAATATATTGATAATAAGTGTTTCGAATGTGACTAGTGATAATGATCGAGAATGGTGGAGTTGCCCTTGAGGACATTCCAAGGTTTATTTGAAAGTTAGTTGGCTTTGCGCCATAATCAGTCGTGACCCTGAGCACCTCTACAAGTTAGAAAAACTGATTTAGAATATTTACAGTAGTTTTCGTTATCCTGCAATGCACACATTTTTAATGTAGATCCGGCAGGCTAATAATAATACCTTTTATTGAGGAAAATGAAAATCAAAATACAATCAAAGATACAGTGGTAAGTTGCTGCTGGGTTTGCTGTAACCAGAGTTAAGGAACAAGATAGGAAAGAAAAATGGCTGAAGTCATTTCACAATACGTTGTAGGTTATTGCAGATAATCGTAGAAAAAACAGTGAAACAATTACGACGTCTGTTAGTGCAAGAAAAAGGTACAGGCACTCTGCTTCTGCCTCCAACCACCTGTTGAGAGATGGAATGAAGGGGGTGGTCAGATGAGCCAGCAGCCAAAAGCAGCTTCCTAATTGCTGTTGAACTCTGTGAAAAATGGGTTTTCACTCCCAAAAGGGCATGTGCAAGAACGGGGGCAAATTATGCGACGTGCACGACAAAAAACTTTGTTCACAATTTTTAGACACTTGTGATTCAATTGGCCAAACAGAGGTGAGCAGTAGGGCAGCACGCTCTCAATCGTCGAGAAATATACCATCCACAGTTCATCATGGGACAAGATTGATTTTAACAAACGCAGAAAATATAGACGTTGGGAGCACCGACTCTCTTGAACACGAAAATGACCAAGCCAAGACAAGTCTGAGGACCACGTAACACCCAGGAGTTTAAGTTCTGTGACGATGGAAACATCTGTCAGTGGTAAGCATTCGTTGGAAAAGTCGACTTTTTTGCGGAATCTAATAGCACGCATTTTTGAAGGATTTATAACCAGATCATTTATGGAAGCCCACTGACGAATATTGAGGTATTCTTCTTGACATATCTTCATCAGATCAAAAGAAAAGCAATTTTTGATGGTAATAACTTCACTTATGTCGTCAGCATATTGCAGCATGAAAGTTGAGCTATGCATGGGATGAAGGTCGTGGCAGTATAGCACAAAAAAGAACGGTCCCAAAATGGATCCCTGAGGAACCCCACTAGTCACGGCACGAAAGTCACTGACAGCACAATCTACTTTAACTCTTTGAGTCCGTCCTCGTAAGTAACTGCTCAACCACTTGACAAATCCGGATGGCAAACCTAGATTGCGAACTTTCTTCAGAAGAATCTCGTGCGATATCGTATCGAAAGCCTTGCTGAAGTCGTAACTGAGCAAAAGGCATGAGGAAACTTTCTTGCTTATCCAACATACTCGTTACGTGATCATGTAATGAGATCAGAGCAGATGTTGTTCCAGACTTGGGGCGATAAGCAAACTGTGTGTCTGGAAAGCATGATAACATCGTTGTTTTGAGGGAGTTAAGTATTTGCATCTCAAGTAGCTTGCTCGGAACACTCAAGAGAGTTATGGGCCGCAGTTGCTCTAGTTTGGCGGGAGACGTCTTAGGAACTGGAGAAACAAGACACTCCTTGAACTTTGTTGGAAACTTTCTTTCGAGTATGGATGTGTTGATAATATGGCAGAGGGGTTCAGCTATGAACGGAGCTGCAAGCTTGTAAAGCTTGTTAGATATTCTGTCAGATCCAGTGGCTTTTGATGTAGACAGCTTATTCAGATATTCGTGAATTTCAGCAACCTCCGAAAGACAAGACCATTGTCCGTCGTCTTCAATCGAAAATTCAAAGTTTTCACAGTTTTGAAAATAACTGCTCAAGTTCTCATTAATGACATTGGCTGCATCGACTTCGTTCTCACAGTCAGACAAAATAGAGTCAAGTGGATTCCGATCAGATTTACCAGTAACTCCTCTCACAGCTGACCAAAAATTATTATCTCGAGATTTCAAGTTTTCACTCCAAGTTATTTTGGATTCAATAATCTTCTTTGCGGACTTCTCCTTTAGTAATTCGTATTCTGAAAAATTTCCACTTTTTTACGCATTCAATCGCATCGTAATTAATGATTTTAGCAAAGGGGTCATCCAGGGCTTGTCTCTTGAAGACATGTATACAGTCTCGCACGGAATCAATGACAGACACTGTTGAAATTTTTCATAAAATATGGTAACTTTCGAATCAATATCTGGTTCATTGTACAAGTCTTTGAAGTTTAAAATATCCAGGCCAGAAAAGAACTTTCTCAGATGTTGAGCTCTGAAGTCGTAAACTTGATGTTTGGTAAGAGCATTATGTTTGGACGAGGTGATTGGCTTAAGAAGAACTTGACAATGAGAACCGCGACGATTGGAAAAAGGAGGCGGGCCTACTTCAGCTGGTGGATAGTCTTGTAATAAAGAGCTGCTGATGTAAAATTGATCAACAATGGCATTCTCACGTGTTGACTCGTTCACCCTTTGCACTAGATTATGAGCAGTAATTATAGGTTTAACATCAAATCGGTTAAAGTCCCCACAGAAAACTATGCAGCTGGAGGGAATTGATAATAATACATTGTCAATTTCTTGTATTAGGAAATCTTGGAGAGCTTCATCAACCTCACTGTCCATACTGCGATTCCTCCTCCACCTTTAGAGCATCTGTCTTCACGAAAGAGGTTATATCCGCTGATTTGAAAAGCAATGGGATCATGTTTGGCATTGAGCTACGATTCAGTCACAACAAGAACATCAGGAAGCGTTGTGGAACAAGTCAGACGCAATTCATCCCATTTTTCCAGGAGTGGCTATTGATCGTGCATTCAACATGAGAAAAGATGGGAAAGCGTTGTAATACATGTGCTTTGGTGATGAACAATGGGAAGGCAGTTGTCATGCAGTAAGAAAAATGTGTCGCAAAGGATCTTCCTGATCAATCTCTTGATTGTCTAAGAACAGTTTGCCTCTTGATATGTAAACATGTTTGTTAGGATTTTCCTGTCGAAGGGATTTTGCTCTCTCTTTAAGTCTGAAAGATTCTTGACGATCGATAAAACATTTATCGCTGTCGAAATATACACCTCCTAACTTTGGATGGTGTTTGTTTTCTCGAACCATTTTCAACAACCGGTTTCTTTCGGCTTTGTTACCCACACTGATTTTAACCGGTCTTGGTTTGTTACCTCTCCTCTTACCAAGACGAGAAGCTGGCGAGTTAAGAGCGTATCTTTCACCAGTAACGGAATTCAAAATATCCTGTACTCGCTCGTCTGTATCATCAGACTCATCTATGGGACACTCTTCAATACCCTTAATGATAATGTTCGAACTAAGTTGGTATCGAATTTCACTTAGTTTACGGCTTTCGGCGGCGTAGATAAACTCTTTGATCCGATCTATTTCAGATTCTTGTTGCTTTTGGGTTAGCTTCAAATTCGACACACTGTCCTCTAATACTTCAAGCTTATTCTTAATGGTATCTAATGAGTCCATAATAGTCTTTAGAATGCGATCTTCGGATTCCTTAACCAAGCGTCGAAATTCATTCAATTGATTGTTGTTGACAGAACCAGAACGAGTCTGACGCTGATTTGGAATTCCCGGCGATGACATAAATGCAAAGTCGAAATAGCACGTGATAATACGTCACAAACCGATCGATAATTTCATAGAAATCCGACGAGGGGGCTTTCAGGTCGCCGCAAAATCAGCTGATTTTACAAGCGACCACTGCGGTCACGCCGGCACTGTACGTTGTAGCAGGCGGGCAAACTAACTAGAGTGACGTCACCACAAACTGCTGCAAACTAGCCAATAATTAGCGAAAAGAATACATACCACTCGTTTGACCGATAACAAGCAATAGGTAGCAACTCAGAAATTCGAGCACAGCTGCCGAGGACGTAACCAATAAGCTCAGATGATCAGATATCGACAGGGAGGAGTGTGAGAGGAGTCAGGAGATATCAAGAATGACTGGAAATGACACAGTATGACGGGGCAACAGCAACCAAACATTAAGCTCCATAATGACATGGAAGGTACATCGAGATTATCGGACTTCAGTCTAGCTATATCGATAGACCAAGGATTAGGTCATTAAGCTATCACGACGCAATAATAATAATCCAGAATAACTGACAAGTCTTTTGGACGTTAATTTTCGAGTAAGTCCGATTCCTTATGTAGTCGTCCATCTTTAAATTTCTTCATTACTTGTAACAAAGACTTATCATGTAGCGCAGACTCATTAGCATCATGATAAGTAGTACACGGAAGATAGTCACCTTGAATTGCAGCAATAGTAATGTCGCAGTCCTTAAAATCGGTAAATCTTTCAGTCGGAAGACGAGATTACATAGTTCATCCGCAAAGAAATTACTCTCCCCGTTATTGCATTCAACAGTGAAATTGCATGGTAAAGAATAGTGCAGACAAACATAATTTTTGCAGGAGCCGGTTAGATCATAGAGTAGGGATGTATAGGTAGAGTGTCGATTAAAAAAACTATCTGTATACAGTGAAAATTTTTATATCAAAAGTTTTAGTTTTTTGCGGAGATTGCCTGTTGTCCAGAAAATTATTTGAGCCGTTTATAAACAGCTAAAATTTTTCAAATTATTCCTGCATTTATATGCTACCGAGCTGACGTCCCCTTTATTCGTAGAAAGAATCGCACAATAATTGTTTCTTCAATCATTATAATTAACTGAATTCAATCCAAATTTTTCAATGAAGCATTGGCTATTCACCACCATGAGACAGCTTTCAAAATGTCCTAATGCGCTTCAGCTATACCATGATATTGAATTACATTTATTGATACTTACAAAATTTCATGATTTTTATCGTATTTTTGCCTGTACACTAGATATGTGGATTCCACGACATAATTATTAAACTGAAGGCTGTAGAGTGTGTTTTTTAGATTTTACAAGGCAGGAGCGTCATTGAAATCATTATCTGACCCCTAAATTTTTCTTCACCAGTTTCACGAATTTGTATGCAACTGAATTTTTTAAAGGTCCATCATACATCTTTGAAGAAGAGTATGGAGTAAAAAATTTAATCAACATCAATCTTGGCTGCAGAATTCATCACCAATCAAAAATATCATAGGTGTTCAGACATTTTGAGATAATAATTTTCAAAAATGATGATCGACAAGTTTTGAAGGCAGTTCTACCACAGATTTCGTGATAATCGACGCCCTAAAAAATCACATTGAAAAATACATGTAAAATGCTTCTAATGTAAGAATTTTTGACGGCTCTACTTATAACTTGGACATTTTGTTGCACTTTTATATTGCTTTTCAAAATCGCAGCTACTTCATAAGGAATTTATTTTACTGAGATGCGACCACAATTTCGTGATAATCAACGTCCATCATGTCGAAAATCTTGTAGGCCAAGTGACAGATATGCATCACAGTCATGTCTAATCAACTCAGCATGCAAATTCGTTGATTTATTTAAGAATGTGTAATGAAGATTGATAAGTCGATTATGATCAACGTTCTATCTCGCTATGATAGACGTAGCATTTGTTAACCGATGTCATTTTCGTTATGATCGACACGCAAAGACAAAATTTTCCAACGTCCGACAATGAAATAAAAGTTTCTTGTGCTTTTTAGTGTGATGGTTGTGTTCAGCATGCTAGATAACTACTGTACATTCCGTAATTCAGATTAGTAATTACTTGGTTTTCTATGCAATGTACGTCTCCTTTTGATTATGAATACCTACTTACTTACTCTTACTCCACGTTTAACGTCCGTTGAATCCCATCTCCTGGGGCTGGACGGTTGATGGCTCTCCTCCATTCATCTCGGTTGGCAGCGAGTTCTTCGGGGATTCCTATTTTCTTCAGATCTTCTGAGACACATTGACGCCATGTTCTTCTTGGTCTTCCGACGGCTCGACGCCCTGGGACTTCCATGCTTTCCACTCTGCCCAAGCAGTTTCCCTCAGCTCTCTTTACATGACCGAACCATCTCAGACGCCCTCTTCTAACCCGATCTTCCAGCTCCTTCAGACCACACATTCTTGCCATTTCCGCACTTGATCTTCCGTCGCTCCATTTTACTCCTGTCATGTATCTCAGCATTCTCCGATCACATGCTCGCAATAGTTCAAACAACTTCTGTGTCAAGGACCATGTTTCTGAGCCATACACAAGGACAGATCGTATGCAGGACTCATACACATGAGCTCTGGATCTTAGGGGGACACTCTTGTTGTTCAGAAGGCGGGCTAACTCTCCATTTGGACCAAGCATTAGCCACCCGAGCTCTCATTGCCCTTTCTACTCCACCTTGGCTGTCCAGAATATCTCAGAGATAGCAAAAGTGGCTAACCTCTTGTATGCTAGGACTACCATCAATTTTTACAGAGTCGTCTGTCGGAATATTGGTTGTATTTGCGCTTCGACACTTAGGGCTTTTGAAATGTGTCACTCCCACCAGAGAGCGCAGATGGGAACATCTTTTATGACACCACTTGTGGCATGAGGTACAGAGAATCTGTACAATATGAATGTCAAATGATATTTTGATGCAATACTCATAAAAGTTGGCAATATTGGTAAAGCGCGTCCCAATGTCCACTTTGTGATTTCTTAAACCAATGTGCGATTCCCTATATTGAGTTCCGATACGTTTTTCCACAAGAGATGAAAAGTTGTTGTGCGATTTTATACTTTCAACGTATCTTTATTGTTAATAAAAGAAAGACAAATCTAGGGAATTCTAAGATTTGTTTCAGAATAGGTGTAGGTCATTCCCTTCCAGCTACACTCGATTATGTAAATATTTTGATTCGACAATAGCGGCAAAGTATCAATTGTTCAAAGTGACCTATTTATTCAATCATTGTTGACTTAATGTGCACTTGTATCACTTATACATGGTGACTGGATACGGAATTACATCATCTCGTGTATAAAAGTATTGTCTGTTTTTACCGATTGCAGTTATTGTTGTACGTGAACTTCAGAGATGTCATCGAGCGAGGGAACCGGTGAGTTTTGAAGCGCTTATCTCTCTGAAAAGTGTAGATAAACCACGACGGTTTATAATTTCAAATTACATTTACAGATAATTTAAAAAAGAAGTCGTAATGTGTCAGCACAGTAGGAATAGCGTGTAGTGTATATCTATCAGCCATGATTATTCAGTGTTCGCTATTTCTATTACTTTTCATACTATTCATTTTGTCATTTTATGATGCCCACTGTGATTTTATAATGTGGCTTCGTTTTGCAGTGACTAAGTGTGATCTCTTCTTTAATTTGCGCCCCTGGGAAAGTTGTCCCAAAAAGATGCGGGTCGATAGGGAAGCAAAGTTGCCACACGGCATTAATGGGTGAAAGTGACAGAGTGCCTCGGGGTTTATATAGATCGAAGGTAAAATTGGGATCACTGTCACTTACACGTATCTTCGCATTCACATTAAGTGTAGCAGGCACTTACAAAAGTGCAATTCCGGTGCCTACGTTGCAAAATGTACTAAGCAGTAACTCGATCAGTGATTCGTTTATACATCTCCAATTTTTCCCGGTATCCCTCAGAAAGACAATTGAAGGCTTCGGTGCATTAGCATGTTAAGTGCACTTTTATTCATTTTTGAGTAAATGAAACTATTTAAAGATAATTAGACTATGAAAATCGATCGATGTGTGCACTTAGCATGATAATGTAATCAACATTTGTTATGTCAAAGCATGTTAAGTGTAGATATAATTTTCATATTTCATAAAATCGAAACATAAGCACCTTTCCTGGCAACTCGCTTTGAATCATTAGGCAGCAAAACATCCTAAGCATCTCAGACTGTCCTCAGTGGGCACAGTCGACTCGTAGAGTGGACGATGAATACGGGGAACGAAGGACGTTATTTTTTTGAGATTTTTCTCTTATGCAGTGGGATGCTGTAGTTGGGAAAAATGCGATGTGATCTTTGACTGCAACTTTTTTCTCAGTTGACATTCTGAATGGCCGATTATCAGGCCTACCTGTTTAAAAGTGGTCAGGGGCCAATGAGTTTGTCAACAAGGATTTTCGTATTATATCTGGGACCGCACAGCCTATGTCCAATAGACAACAAAACGCTTACTTTCAAATGCGACGCTTGTCATGATCTATTTTTACATTGAATTTTATAGTAATACATGTACATCGATTTTTTGAATTGAAACGCGGTTTCGCAGGAAGCTCTGATTGCATCGAATTGCAGATGAAACTGTCTTTCATTGCTTGATTTACTGAATAGTAGTGCGAAAACATTTTCTTCCGCTCACTGTCAGCTATCAAATAGCAATTGAATCTGCAACTTTCAGTGTAAAGTTGAACGCCGCAGCTATCTTTCTTTCTCATTATGTTTTCCTTTGTTGCGATTTTGACACACATTCACCCTTTTTGGCGTTTCGCTTTCTGGATATTTCGCTTCCATTCTTTCAGGTCTCCATTCCGTTTTCAGGATGACTTTTCGTAGCATCGTTATCGGTTTTCCCCAGATGTAACGGATGCCTTGTTAAAATAACCGTCAAAGTTGATCGCCTCCGCATGCCAGATGAATTTACGATTAGGACGAAGTTGTCAATATGGGCCTTGTTCCTATCATGTTACAGTTACATTATTCCATATGTCTATGTATATAGCGAAGTTGACTATAGTTGGCTATATCATTCAAGCTTATACCAAAGAACTAAACATTCACAAGTTTCGAACCAATACAAGCCAACAAAAGTTTTGGAATTGTGATGTTTTCTGAAAAGTTCAAATAACATTTTTGAATTGCTGCCTTTATAATAGAATTTTGAAATTGTTGCATCGTTTCACAAAATCCCTACTCCATACTTATTCATGGTAAATGCTGTGCACGAAAATATTAACATCAAAATGCACTGAAAATTTTGTGCTTAAAATGTTTAAGCACCGAGATCTACTAATTCAAATTTTTGATTAAAGAGTAAATGTGATAAAGTATGGTCTAATTAAGACAAAATTTGCTTAACTCATTTTTTTCAAACATGTCACTTATTATGTCAATGCACCGAACACTTCAATTGTGTGCTTTCCACCATCCAGAAATGTGCACATCGGATCATGCATGATTGTATGGCAAATTGTAAAAAATGTCCCATCAAGCTGTAAGACAGAGTTCGTTTAACTCGAGCGAACAGAAGATGATTCCATCACATCCTACATATCCTTTTACCATGGAAATAGATAACAATAAAGTCCAAGGGCAGAAGTTAAGCTTCATGCAATACAAAATAGTTGCACAAAAAACGCACGCATCTTCATTTAGATAAAATTGTCAATCCTGCCCTATGATTAGGTAAGATACAAAGCTTTTTATTATTCATTCATGCCCCAAAAATTGTTCCTCAGGCGGCGGCGTGACTTTGTGTCAATTTCCATTCTTGATAGTCAACTTCAGATAAACTAAACTTCAGATAAACTATTTATTTCTGTGTCCTTTACCGAATGAAGCTAAGAAATGTAATGTTTTAATTTGAAAGTAGATAAACACTCATGTGTGTTGGCACTGACAAGTTTGACATGTCATTTTTCCTTCTCAATACAACATTTGTGATGTATCTAGGCATATTGTGATCTTATTTTCGTATTCTTAGTTTGAATGAGCTTTACATTGCATTGTTTCAAGTTTCATTCCTGCCAATGATCGTTTTCTTATCGCATGTTATTTGCTTGGATGCTAACTGGAATTTATGGTGTTTTGTGGAGTACGTGTTCGTATGTAGTGACATTCATTTATAGGGTTGGGGAAAAACATTTTTTCGAGAAAATGTTTAAAATTATGTGTTTTAAACAGGTTTTTGTGCTTTTAATTGTTCTTTGATGTTTTTAATTGTTTTTAATATTATAGTTGAATGGTAACGCCATATTAGAGCACTATCTTATAGAAAAATCAGATTAAGACTGTTTTAAATCTTTGAGACATAAAAACAAATAGTTATTCTATAAACAATCCAATTTTCATCTATGACAACGCTCAAGCAGATTCTACGATAGTTCTAAAATAATTCCATCTCGCTGTCTCTGTTCTCGACCTCGTTTATCGCAGGTAGCTGCACTCGTGCTTGCCTTC
>CAJQUW010007167.1:0-2500 GCA_907163375.1 Prostheceraeus crozeri
TCAAAATACATCGATCATCATTATTGACCCAAAAATACGCAATTATAATATCTTAAAAACTTCCTATTGATGATTCATGCATAAATCTCGGTTAAACATTGATGATAAATTCACATTGATTAAATATAAGTATTATTCCTTTTCAATTTCTATTTACAGTATTCTCGGGTTGAAAAAACCGAGGATAATTTATCGAATATATGACTGATGGTGATTAAATTTTACAAATATGTAGATATTTGTTTTATATAAAACAATCAAATACTGCATATGTGATATTTTTTAATTAATTTCTGATACATTTTTGGACTTTTATTTGACAAATATAATATCCTAATCCACCTATATGTTCTTATCTGAAACATTTTTACAAATATTTATAAATTAATTTGTCGATGTAACACAAGATGTTTCTGCATCACTTATGTAATTGTCTTGCATTATAAACAGTGCAGTAAGCGGAGTTCTGAACTTCATGCTGTTTAGCTACATGACAACACGGGTGTACGTCAAATGATTGAAAAAATCACAACTTTTTATCGGGTAGTCCAGCAGCTGGTGTCAAAACGGAACCGAATCTCTCCAAGACAAATACGTGAACCATTGGAATTGAACTTGAACAGTGTAACTTGCAAAGGTGCAGTACAGGGAGCTTGTCATGTGATTAATTCTTCATCATCACTTTGTAGTCGAGGAACATGCTGTTTGATTTCACAGACAAGCCCAATAGCTAGCACCCATATTCCCCTCACTTCATTCCTTATCTTTTTTTTTTTTTTGACAGCTCTACATTTATTATGAGCGTTTTTTGTTTCTTCCTTGCATGCCTTCCAGTCGAGGTTCTTCTATTTAACTACGATCGGGTGACGGTTATAACACACTATCTCAATCTTGCCTTAACGTTGGAGCTTTGCTTTCTAGTGTGACTCTCGCATTAGTGTATGCTCGTGCCCTCGCCGTCTTTGGCGCGCACTGACTTTACTTTGCGTTCCTTTTACAATGCGTGTCCTTACTGGTCTGGCCTACTGCTGGCGCTCGTTTTCGATATGCGCTCCTCAGTCGAAACAGAAGGGCTGTGAATTGTAAAAAGCTGTCACTGGATGTGGCCAATGACGTTTCATGCTGATTCTTTTACATGGTAAAACTATGATTTCGTGAATCTCCTTCGAATTTAAACGAAGTTTGATAGAAGATGGGTGAATCGAATACCTGTGTGACTCATTTCTGCCGATTCTCCTCATGTTTACGTGCTGGAAGGCCTCGTAAAAGATAGGTAAGACGATCACTCATGCTACAAGCCAAGTTATTATTCGATGATGTGTGAGTTAATTGTATTTTAGCTGTAACGTACACTTCATGGTCTCCTGTTTGTCAAATAATGTGCTTGAGATTGAAAAAAAATTTAACATTTTTTCTGACCTACCGCGTGCTAATGTTTAGTGATTTAAAATACAATAATATTTTTCTGAAATTCTGTAGGAAGAGTTCAAGCGTCCGCATCATTATAGCTGATCTTTTTGTATACTGTGCTTCAATTGAGGGTTCCAATTTCTTTTTCTCACTCTGACCGGGTTTCATTTCGGCAATAGATTATGTGGAGAATGCTGACACGGCTGTTTTAGACGGGTTGAGTAAGTTCCAAAAACAGTGTATGTTTTACGCCTTGTTCATCCGGTAGATGTCAGTTGCGTACTAGCGTTGTACAGCCATCAAGGTTTCCAGGGTGTCGTATCAGGGCAAGGAATATAGTAAGGCCTAATTGATAGAGGGTAACTTTATAAATTGGGAAATTTCGTACGGCTTTCTGCTATTTTTTAAGTGCTCTTGCTTCCACTCTGGTGTTAATGAAATGATAAAAATACATGATGTTTAGTATACACTATATAAACTGAACCAGGCACATGAGGTCTTGACAATGAAACCTTATTTCTCGACCACTGAAATCGAATTTTTATGCGCACCTTCTTGCGGTCAGGACCCAAAATACTTCAGAATAGCAGCGCACTGCACTCGGTTTATACAGCATGTTTGAGACGAGTAGTAGGTGGATACTTGCTTTTTTTGATGGGTGCTATGAATCCAAATGGTCCCAGTCCTGATAGAAATCGGGCTCAAGCTATCTACATTAGACGGCTGACACAAATGGACCTCATTTGTGATTAGTGGTTATAAAAGTAAAACGTTTAATTTTTCATAACGACTGTATGTTCAGAGCTTCGAATGATTTGAAATCTGGATATTTGTGGCAAATGATATTGATCGGAGTCGCGGGTATATATACGCTATCTATTGTGCTGTACTTACGTGTGCATTCTTATTTTTTTTGAATTGTGTTTGCATGCACTACATTATTATAATTATGTCTGCTTCTATTGGCTTGTATGGGTTTATAGAGGGCTATATGGGGTTATTCGGGCTATAAGGGTCTATTCGAGGTCGTACGTTCTGTACCGGGGTTATACTTCCTACTTTTGTCAAAGTGATTGTGTATTTTGAACCG
>CAJQUW010007167.1:7500-60000 GCA_907163375.1 Prostheceraeus crozeri
AAAAGGAAAATAATTTTGTGACAATAAATTCGATGCTTCAGAGCACTAAGAGATAAAAGATAGAGGCATCGGACAAAAAGAAACACACGAGGGAATGGAAAACATTAATATGATGTAGAACTATCGAGCCGGAGTTGATAATACTGCAGGAAAGCACATTTTGTTCTGCTCGAATTAGATTCATTGGCACACAAGTTTTCGGTCTAAGACCTTCGTCTGTTGCAGAAATAGTGTGATCATCAGATTATTGCGACTACCAATTATTCCTGCAATTTCCTGCAAACAGATGCAAAAATTTTGTTGCTTGTGCAGTCGCCGCCACTGATCGACTTCAGTTCCTCCAGGTGCCTGGAAATTTGGGGTGGACCTATACCCTCGACAAGCTCGATGCATTCCGAGACGGAGAGAATTGATGGGAAATATCAGTGCAATATTAATGGAAAACCAAGCAAGACAGCAGCGTGAGGAGCAGGAGGAGTCAATGGAAAGAGAACATCATACTTGATCATACTCAGAGACATCATGCTCAATGTTTTCATGTATATGATTGTTGCATCTTTACAAGTTAAGATTTCCACACCGCTGAATTTCTGCATCATCCACTTTTTCTCTTTCGATCCGTAATTATTACTTGTTTTCTTTTGATGAAAACTTCTGCTTTCTGTCAATTGCTGATTGGTTTATTTCCTTTTGTTGTGACCTTCCTGTCAGCGCCTGTTATCAACTGGAACGGATCATGTCTTAAATGACATGTAATAACAAGAATTTTTGTTGTAAAATTTTTGTTGGTGGTTTAGTTGTAAGGTTAGTGACTTTTGACTATATTTGCTACATGCACATGTATGTACTAGCTGATAAGATGGATTCGGTAACAAAATGCCAGTTTTATAATTTAGGTAGTTAAGTATCAACAAAATGGCTCCTAAGAAACAGTAGATGGCAGTAGCAAGTTTCTGAAATCAGATATTTGCGAAAAATCTTTTGTGAGTCATCACTGACGGAACGTAGTTACTTTCGAAAAATCTGGCTTATTACAAGAAAGCACTTAGTTTCGGAGATTGCACAAGACATTTTGAAAAATCAGTTTGTCCCGACAGATATTGGGCGTTGGTCAAGTTTTGATAAGAGCGGTGTTTTACTCTTCATAATCATGAAATATGATACTGTAATTTGCTGGTATTAGTAGGCCTGCGAAAATTTTGTAGAGCTGCGAAAAAAATGGAAAAATCTCTGGCCCGACCACTGATCTATAGATAAAAGTGAAAAAACTTAAGTGCATGTATTTTTTTCATTGGATTTTTTGATTTAATTGTGTAATAGTTGCTCTGTAAATGTAAAACGATTATGTTGATCAGTCTGTACTTAATCCCTTCTTTGTAGATGGTTGTTTTCCCATTACACGGATTCTCTCAATTGCATTGGATGTTTGGGCTTTTCTGCAGCTCATTTAAAGTGGTCTCGTTATTCCTGGTAAGTTGCAATTATTATGATCATTTAACAGGCATTTTTGTGTGGATTGACGTTGAAGGTGGTCGTTTTCCCGTATACACATGTTCTTCCAATTCCATTGAAAGTCATAATTGGTGCTTCTGAGTTTGGCAGCTCATTCTCTACTTGTATATTAAAGTATGTATTTTAAAAGAGGAATCATTTTCAAAATTTGTGGCTGTTTGAAAATGGGATTAGGTCATTCTCTTTTCTCTGCAGCTCAGAAATTCTAAGTCGTTACATGACTTTCATCATTTAGTGTACGATGTAGATGATATAAAAGGAGTTTATCGAATGTTGATAGATATAAAGCACGTGATTACATAATGAACTAGAAATAAGAATGGAAATAAATGATCACTTTAAGTAATCGAAAATTGCCGATGCTGTTGAAAATATATTCCCAAACTTTCGTCTGTCTCAGACCGCGTCAGGGGACGACGAAAATTTGAGAATATATTTTCAACTCAAACAGCATCGGCTATTTTCGATTTTTTAAAACAGTAGGCTGTTTATGCGGAACAATTAAATGATTATTTGAAAATGAGATTCTATTCAGCTACAATTTGGTCATCTTAAATCAATAAAGAATGTGTCTAATGATCCGCGCGTGTCCCGAAATTTGAAAGAGACAAGTGTGAATTTTTGGAAAACCTGGTATACAGTTGCTATCATGTATTCATAAAAGGTGACTTAATCAGTAAAAGTCAACCATCAAATGTAAATTTTGAGTAAGCCCCTCCCCCTCCTATTTGACGTCAATTGCAAGCAGCCCCTACAATGTTTTTAAAATAACATGTAATTTTTGTTTCTTTGCAGGTGGTTAATGCTCGTGGTGATCTCCACATTTGATGCTTTACTTCCTTTGTCCTCTATAACTTTCGGTACTCGCTGCTGATCACTGCGTCAATGTGTGCAATTGGATTGATTATCTATGGTTGATCTTTCAATATTTCGTGCGAATTGTATGGGATGAATACTGCGAAATAATCTTTTGTGTTTTTGGAATCCATTGAGTTTATGCATGTCATACTTGTGTGTCAGAATCTTCGACATCAAACGTAGTTATCATTTTATTACTATACATATATGGCCCCTTGAAGTGTCAGTGGCTGTTTATGATGCCAAATTATACCGATGACTTACTGATAATCATTACATCAATCGTGTATATGCATTTTTCAAGTCTTGTGATGTCCTAACGTTATGTCACCATGATTATCGTGAATGCTTCGTGAATTTGTCGTCTATGAATGTATTGCATTTCATATATATTAGACCCAGTATAGCATGGATTATACAGTGAGATTATATCAACTTCATAATACACGCATGTCTTAGTGTATCTATCATTTCCGTGTGTAATTCCAGTTCATAGAATCCTAGAAGCCAGCTAACAGGTCTGTTAAAGGCGAATTAGATGTAATTTTTCTGTTGGATACTGAATTTAATTCTGTTTTTAATTAAGTTATAAATTTTGTTAGAGTAAACCACAGAACTTTGAATTGGCTGCTGCAGCTGTGCCTGTGATAAAAGTATGTAAAACAATTCAATTTTAATTTTTTGAATTGACTCTTTTGAAGGTTTGTTCTGTTTTTCTTTTATGCAATTTAATTTAGCTTTTATTATCCAATTTCAGAAGAATCTCAATGTTTGTAAAGAGAAAGACTAGCGAACAAGTTTGTTATATGAAGTGAACTTTTTTCGTTGTGTTTTTTAGCCTCCATGTTTACACATTGTTTTTACACTCCATTGTTTTTTTGTTATAGATAAAATCTATTCATACCATAATGAGTTATGTATTATTTCCTTAATATGTGAATTTCAGGTAGTTCTAGCATGCAAATCAGATATTGATTGCAATGCAATTGATGAAAACGTATTGGCGCGTCAGGTTGGTGAAATTCATTTTTTGAACCGCATGATCGATCCAGAAATGAATTGAATAGAAATATATGTGAAGAACCCATTTGTGATTACGAACTTCCCAGTCGGCAAGTGCAACGAATCATTGCATATTTCTAACACGAACTGGTCTATTCCACACTCAGTTGGAGAATTCAATTCTGTATCGATCGTGCTGTTTAAAAGCGCACTTCACCTTCCTGGGGACCATGGTCAACTTCATCAAGTGCATCGTAAAATCATGCATGATTTTTTTGAGCAACATCAAATGTCACATTGATAAATCATTGATACGTAATGGATCATGGATAATATTCATGCATGGGAATGCATGAATCATGCATTCTCATGCATGAATCATGCATTCCCATGCATGAATCATGCATTCCCATGCATGATTGATTTCTGATACATGCATGAAATCATCCATAAATATCCATGGACGGGCGACTAGGGAAGAAATCAACAGTCTGGCCTGTCCATTGTATGCTTTTGGATTTGCCGTTACATCTACGAACCAAACGAGAAAATTTTATCATCCTTGGACTTTGGGAAAGTAGGATTAAACCTGATTGGTGTCACTTTTTAACAGATTATTTGAAAACGTCATGTATTGGTAGCCCAATGGACTTGAATCTGGGATGCTCATATATCAGAGTTCTACCGAAGTTGCATACTGCTGTGTTTGATCTACCGGCCGCCGCGAGTATCTTGAATCATCAACAATTCAATGGTAAATTTGGATGCTTGGTGCATCGGGCAGAGTGGTAAGAGCTTGCAGGGGTCACACTCGAAGGTACGGAGACGTTTACGAACCTATTAGTGATGATCAATATAGGGAATACAGTGAACTGGCTCATGTGAACAGTGAAACCTTATTTGGTATTAAAGGAAAGTCTTGTTTGTCAAATTATCTTAGTATACCGTCGCATGTTTTACTTGATCCACTGCACCTCGTATTTGAAAACTTTTAAATTGTTACTGAAAAAGCTTTTAGACTCATCATCTTAGAGAAATTTATTTCATTGGAAGACATACTGTCAACTATGACAAGGTATGAGACCAGTTTCGTTAAATAATCGTTCATTTTGGAAAGCTCGTGATTACATGTACTTCTTATTTTTCTATAGTGTACCAACGATAGTATTGTCCTTGTTTTATAAACATATAAATGACCAGAAATATGTATTTCATTTTGTGACATTTTTGTATGGTTGTAGAATGTGTTATATGAGATCTGTGAGATCGTTATAACATAGCATCAAAGAACTTTTCGTTTACTTTCACTCTGCTTTGAATACTCTGTATGATACCTCCATGTGTACTGTAACTATGCACCAGCTGTTACATCTCGGTGATCAAGTTGAACGTTTTGGAGCGTTACCATTTTGCTCTATGTTTTCTTTCGAAGCCCAGATGAAAGCGCTAAAATTGCATACCCAAGGAACCACAGATTACTTCAAACAAATATGTGACAAATATTCTTTGTTAAAACATAGCAGTTGTTATTTGGATGTTGCTTCTTATGAAATTAAGTCTGAACTTTTGAAGCTTCTAGACATTGTACCGGATAGGAATAGTGATGAATATCATTTTCTTAACAAGGGTTGTATTCGTAAAGGTAAATTAAAATTTTGTTCGAGATCATATAGCAAAAGTGATCGATACACTTCTATTTATACAGCTACAGTAAATAGTGAAAATCAATTAATTGATGTCATAGAATTTATTAAACATGATGGTCGTATTGTTGCCAGGGCAACTGTGCTACAATGTTGCACTGTACGTATGCTTGATTTCTCGAATTATGCATTACATGGTATACCTCGACATCTTATTGATCTTTTGGTTACAAATGTCTTTATTTTTGTTGTAAAACATACGGAGGAATTTTGTGAAATACCTGTATCATCTTTGCTGTTGCCTTGTGTAACTTTGAAAGGTTTTGATAGTAATCTGGGTGACTGTATGACATTGGTAATGCCTTGCACAGTAATATCGGAATATAATTACAACACAGATCTAGGAAATGAAAAGATCGCTTATTCTCAGTGTCTTTGTATGTCAGCTAAAGAAGCCGAGAAATATTTATTTGCAGCGTTTCGTTTGCAAATGATGATAAATAGGGCATCAGACTTTAGTAGTCTGTGCTGTTGATTACTTAATGATCGGAAGCTTGAGACCAAATGAGCAAGCTACACGACGAGTGACCTACATATCCTAGATCTGTGTGAAACTTTCCTTTTTTGTCGCCGTAAAAATACTCTATGCTGTAATGATATTGTATCAACTGTATACAGAATTTCAAATTACATGTCATAAAAGTTCACATTGTTTGCTCTAACATACACAGAAATGCGAGGATGGTTTTGTGTACATTGCATTTTGTTGTAAGGATGAGAATTCAATCTCTATAGAGTACGCTTAAGTCTTGTGGGAGAAATATACAATAATTGCAATAAATTGCTCGTGGAATATACAAGAATTGCAATTAATATAGCAAAAAAAACAAAGAAATTGCAATAATTTCATTGTAATTAATTGTCAAAAATATATGAGAATTGCGCAATTAATTACAATGTTTCCGCAATTTTGTCCACTAGTGTGCTCACCATCCTTGTCTTCAAGACGACTTAAAATTCAATAAATTTTTTGGAAAGTGTGATCTCCAGATCATATGTTGCATGGTATAGCATTGCCAACCAGCAAATGATCAGGTCGACAATTTTTGATTCATACAGAACCAAACGCGCGATGTGATGCTTTCTTTGTGTTTATGTCATTGTATCTAAATGGGTGCATTGATTTGTCTAGCTGATTTCTAATGTCATTTGATTGTAGAATTTGACTTATGTTATCATTTGATTTCTATTTATGGAAATAAAAAAATTCTATTCGATTCTATATTGAAGGGCCCTTTCAGGGCCTCTTCACAATCTCAAAAGCGCCCCCTCACGATACAAGTGTCACCGCACAATCTCAAAAGGGCCCCTTTCACATTCTCAAAAAGGACCCCTCACGATCTCACATTGCCACTGCACAATTTCATATTGCCACTGCACAATCTCATAGTGACATTGCACAACTCAAATGAGCCCCTCGTGATCTTAAAGGGGACCCTTCGCAGTCTCAAAGGGCCCCTCACGGTCTTAAAAGTGCCATTGCACAATCTGAAAAGGGCCCCTCGCGATCTTGAAAGGCCCTCTCACAATCTTAAAGGGTGCATGGTTCGCAATCTCAAAATGGCCCCTTCAAAATCCAAAATAGTTCAAAATTCAAATTATTTGTTCCTTGGCAAAATATTTTCTCACTACTTAGTTTACTCTGAAAAATGGCAGCCCTGAAGTAAGTAAGCGCGATCCATCCTGGTTAACGAACTCTGCCATCCAATCTTCACTGGGTATATCACAGGCATTCTTTTTAAGTAATCCCAGCTGGCTGTCTAGCATCCTGCGCCAGCACCACATCTCAGACTGGGCCTGCTTCTGGCGATTTTCCTTATTGGTCATGTTTCGAAGCCATAGCAAAATCGAGAGTAACAGAGATTGAGCCTACTATTTGTGACACAAACTAATGTCAAGACTCCCAACTCTGTGACAGAGACATCACAGCCCAGCTCTTATCTCTATCGTTCCTCCTGTTATGATACAACAACCCTCCTACAAAGTTGAAACTTAGCACCTCGTTCGTTCTGATGATCTAAATCTTTAGGCAATCAGCTTAATTTTCAGACCTACCTTTTCACTTCCTGTATCGAGATGCCTCTCATCTCAGCATTCTTCGCTTTCCGTGGTTGCAATTATTGTGATGTCGTCTAGTGTCGAGTCAAAAGGTTCTTTTGCATGTTCGTCTCAAAATGGTCTTGATAATGCTGTCCAAAAGAAAGCCAAAAAGTAAAATTGAAATAACTAGCGATTTCAGTAATATCAATCATCTATCATTTAAGGTTTTTGTTTAATTTTTAGCCAAAGACTCTATTTTTTACAGATTTTTCACCCCTAACACAGCTACAAGCCATGAGCGAAGCTAGGGGATATTCACTGAAAAACAATAAATTCCAATATTTGAAACAAATAAAAGCAAAACAAACATGTCTTCTAGTCTGATTGCCCCCATCAGATACCTGTTCACACGCTTCTTGAAAGTATCAAGATTGTATTGGTCTGGGAAAGTTGTGTGGGGAACCCGATTCTAAAGCTGTGCCGTTCGAGCAAAATAGTTCTTCGAGCGACTCACAGTACGTGCGCGTTCTAAGCTCACATGATAGCAGGTGAGTGCATTTAGGTCTGTGTGCGCCTCTGTAAAGGTTCTTCGGTTTTTACTGCAGAGCTGCTTCACTGGTTGACAAAATTGCGGGAAAATTGCAATAAATTTGCGCAATAAATTACGAGGAATATACCGATGAATTGCAATTTCTTACAATTTATTTTTTTATATTAATTTCAATTATTTCATATCACTTTCTATTACTTGCAATTGTTTTATATTTTTGGGTATGTTTATTGCAATTTCGATAAAGAAATATTATATTTATTGCAATGCCAAAACAAAACAATCCTAATCGGATTTCTATTAATAATTAATTCACAAGATTTTTTGTTGAAAAAAGATTTTAGACTTCATAAAACTGCACAAAATTTCACATAAAATGGCTGAGGATCAAGGACACAGAAACATTTTACTGGAACATGATAAGTGGACAAAAATCCAATGTATGATATTGATTACCATAGAAATCGGATCTTAACGTTAGTTTTAGATAATGAGACTACACTGTAATCCTGTACGTGCGAATTAGCTGCAAGTATGGGTGCCAATTGCTATTTTTGCACCTAAGCAAGAATATTTGCACTTAGGTCGCATTTAGGTGCCAAAATGAAAATGCCGTAATATAACGAAATAATAAAAGTTGATTACATGAAAAATTGCTCTTGGTGTAAAACATGAAATCTTGCCTACCCAAGCTGGTTTCTTATCAAGCAATTTGATTTTACGCATTCATGCAGCGATTGAGCCTCAATATTAATTTTTTGTTTTAATTCTTAAGCTCTAAATCAATTTCAATATTTTCAGCCATGTTGACTTGCTGCGTTTGTCAAGTTAAGTTGAGTAGCAGATATAAATTCGTGTTACACACGGCTCGACATTTAGAGAATCAAAGATGGTAAGACAATATAATTGATATCTGTACTGTACGTATTTGTAGATATACAATGACCACAAAATAATTATCATGCAATCATTGAGTATATCATTAGTTAATAAAATCATCAACTGCACACTGATAGATTATTTGCCTTAATTTGTTTTTTTTGTGACAAGATTTGGTGGTTTTGTTTTTAGCTACCATTTCTGAACCCATGTCAGAACGCACGAGCTGCTATATACAGAGTCTCAACTTTGCATTATATATGCTACTACATTAACGATAACGTAAGTTCATCGTCGCAAGTTCAAGTTGTGGGTAGTAATTAACTAACACCTTCTTTCTATAAGCTAAAAATATCTCAAAATAATGATTTTAATGAAAATTGTAGTGAAGGAGTGTTGTCTATCTTATTTATATGTGGGTATATCATATGCCTAAGGCACATGTTATCAAAAGTAGTAGAAATCCACATCTAATGTGCAACTAATCTTAGATTTTACATGAGAAATTAAAGGAGCACTATATGATCCTAGAACAATCTTCAGTTGTATTTAGATCGAATGCGCGTGGTAGTACCCAACACAACTCCTCGTGGAAGGAAAAACGACTATTATTTTCAGCTGCTGACGTCATCGAGCTGATTAGCTGCCAAACAAGAGACAGCACCTGTCGTAAAACGATGCTGAGTTCGATGTTATTGCAAATTATGGCGAGGTCATTTCTTTTATCGATGCCTCAGTGTCAAGTGGGCCTGCACTTTGAATGATTTTCAAGAGATGAGCCTATGATGTCTCTTTGTATACGATTCTTAATTGCGGGAGAAAATGTTTTAAGGAACCAGCCTCCAAAACGACAGGAATATACTCATTACACTTCACTGAAGATTCTTGTGTGAGAGATTCAAAATTCGAGTGACCTGGAACACCGAGGAATTATTTTCTGAAGAAAGACACTTTACCCGTATACCAAAATATACACCGTACACGAATCCATCAAACTCGTCTATAGTGAGATGTATGACTATTGAGAATGGATTCAGACACTGGAATAAAATGAAAGTACATACAAACACAGGTGACCCTGTGACACGTGACCCGGTTGATAAAGCAAATGAATATCTAACTCAGCATCATTCTAAGCCAGGCGCTTTCTCTCGTCAGTCTGGGAGCCAATCAACTCGATGACGTCAGTAGCAGAAAATCATAGCCGCTTTCTCCTTCCTCGAGTATTATTTTGCGTGCTACCGTGAGCATTCGATTTAAATACAACTGAATATGGTTTTTAAGAATCGTCGGAGTGGTTATTTCCACGTCTAATTAAGTGGAAATAGTTTTCACCTATAGTTTGGTTAGTTTCACGTATATTTGCAGGAAAATAACAATCCTATTGCTTATGGTTATTTATCCACACCAGCTATTAAAGGAGCACTGCATCTGTTTTGACATATGATCCTAGGCCAGGTTATTTTTACGCATGTTCTTAAAAGCATTCAGTAATAAATATCTAAGATCATTTATTATACTCATCTATACTGAGACTCTATACTGAGATATCATGAGTATAATTATAAAAAGTGCCCTGACTGTGAAGTTGGTCGTGACGAGACGTGGATTATACTCCATGTATAACATGGTACATTTAGAATGACGATCTATTGCGGTTTAGTTTCGCTCTATTGATTTAGCATTACTCCTTAAGTACATGTTCGAACATCCTTCATTTTTAACAATCAATAGCTACATATAGGTGCACTGTACACGTACCTGTAATTATGTAAATTGCTGATAGCTAGATATATGTATGAATTGATGATCTGATTATACCTCTTTACAGATCCGAAAAATCCGTTTACACAACAGAAAAAAGGTTCAATCTGTCGTTCACTTTTCAAAAATCCCTAGAGGTAATTCAAGATAATTTCAATAATATTTAATTGCTCTGTAATTGTATGCCAATACATGTATACTGTATATATGTTAAAAATGATTCTGTCATTTAGAAATTTCCAGCGTTCTTAGAATATGATATATTACACGCTCAATATGCTCACGAATCATTCTTAAATTGTTTTCAGGTTTATTCGTGTATAGAAAATTGGGATTCATCGATCTCCAGGACTCTAATAAAGCATCAGATGATGAGTACTTTTCAGGCACGAAAGGACGTGGCCATGACGCTTGCGGTTATTAAGGAAGTAAAGAAGTGCTCTTCTTTACTCTTCAAATTCCTGTCTTTGTAATTAAAAAAGCGTACAAAGTGTCCAAGTGCAATTTGTTTCTCTTTTTTTGGGTAGGTACTCGAGCTTTCATACTTATTTCGATTGTTGTCAAATTTTTGGTGTCCCTTACGTATCGTGGATAGCGTACTGTATTAAATAACATTAGTCTCCTCGCATCATGTCTCATCATAACACACATACCGGATGCGTAAACCTTCGTTCATCTTAGCATAAAGCCTTAGATTTTTATCTTATTAACTTTAGTCTGTGGGAAACAGCTCTAAGAAAATGATTCAGAGTTAGAGCGATAAGGATATTTGATATACAATACCTACTGAAATAATCTAGTGGTAAACCATTTGTCTGTCAATCTTTGTTAGATGGCGTCGAGTTCCACTGAAGACGTTGGAAACCCATCATATAAAAATATCAAATCACTTAATCGGACAACGGTCAAAAGCTTTATTAGTAATATAATTGATAGGCAGGGCTGCCGTGGGGATGGATTTCTTATCCCTATCTCCACCCCATCTCCATTGAATTTCTTTGGGGATCCTCATATCCCCACACGAGTTGTTATCATGTTCCTAAATATGGACAAAAGATAAGTAATGGGCAAAAGACCGTTCCAGGACACCATAAAATTCAAAAAATTGGTATCTTTAAAAACGACATAAATTCATGAATTTAGACCCTTTTTCAGGTTTTTAAGACCTAAATACATGAATTTAGACCGTTCCAGGACACCATAAAATTCAAAAAAATAGTATCTTTAAAAACGACATAAATTCATGAATTTGAACCCTTTTTCAGGTTATTAAGACTTAAATACATGAATTTAGTCCATTCAAAAAGTACCATTTTTTCAAAAAATGACATTTTTAAAAACGACATAAATTCATGAATTTGAACCTTTTTTCAGGTTATGAAGACCTAAATTCATAAATTTGGGCGTTTTTAAAAATACCCAATTTTCAAATTTTTCAAAATCTCAAATTTGAGAATTACAATCGGGCGAAGCCCTGGAACCTTCGGTTCGATTTTCACCCCCAAAATCATGACCGTTCCAGGACACCGAGAAATCAGAAAAGTTAAGAATCTCAAATTTGTGAATTACAATTTTTACCTTGAAAATCATGACCGTTCTAGGACACCAAAAATTATAAAAGTTGAGTATCTCAAAATTTGAGAATTACAATCGGGCGAAGCCCTAGAACCTTCGGTTCGATTTTCACCCCCAAAATCATGACCGTACAAGGACAGCGAAAATCATAAAAGTTGAGAATTTCAAATTCATGAATTTTATCCATCTTTCAGGTTTTTAAAATATATCATGTGACTAGCGAACCGAAGGTTCAGGGCTTCGCCGTTAAAAATATTTCTTTAAAAATGGAAGAAACAAAAGTGGATGAAACCGCAAGAATATATCCTTCATTATCATATGAAATGGATATTGCAAAACACAAAGATAGAGTACGTTATATGAAAGATAAGGAATCGCAATTATTACTTAGATTAGAACATTATAATAAATTAAGAAAGAGATGGTCTAAAGTTAAGAATGTAACACAAGGAATTGGCATATTCTTAACAATAAGTTTAGGTGCTTTAACAATTGTTATATCTTCAGGTGTTTTAGTAATTCCAGTAGTTGCTACAGCTTTAACAGGTACGGGTGTTTTTGCAACTTCACTTGTTACAATGTTAGATAAATCTTTAATAACTAAGAAACGAAAATCATTAAAAACTAAGCATTTACATATTAAAGAAGTCTATGATAAACTACACTACTACTTTCAAAGAGTATGTGATGATAATGTTATTACGTTAGATGAGATTGAAAAATTTGATCAAATAGCTAATGAAGTAAATCAAATATCATTTCAATCACAGACAGAAAAAGTTAATGATAAAAATAAAAAGGATGGTAAAATTTCTAGTGATGGTAAAACTTTTATTGATGATAAAATTTTTAATGAAGAAAATGATAAAATTTTTTTAGAAGAGCTAAAAACTTTATTAGACAAAACTTTATTAAACAAAACTTAATACGAGAAAATTTTAAACGAAAAGATGTCAAACAACAAAGCAATAAAAAAATAATTTGTTCAGTAAAATGTTTTTGCTGTATTCCAATGTTACCACAAAATTCAAATATTATATTTTAAAAATGGATAAAATTGACCTGATAATTTTAAAAGAATAAAACAATTAGAAGAGTTAATAAAACAAAGAAATATTATGAAAGAAAATCATCTTCAACATAGAATGATAAAAGCTGGTATTCAATCTGATATGTTTGAAAAAATGCAGCAAACCGAACAAGTAAAAACTGATTTTGAAAAAACTATGAAACCATTTAAAACTCTTGAAAAAGAACTTACAAATAATGATAAACAAATTGATATAACAGATCCAGAGCACAAAACTATATTAGATGACTATGGATTACTAGAATCAAACATTAATAAGAAATTACCAAAATCTATGCAATTTGAACATTCTATTTCATTTATAGATAAAAAGCAATACCTAGATTTTATCTCGGACAAAAAGAAATATTTCCACAACCTTTTCGAGGTTTAATTTTTTCACCAGATAAATCTCCTTTTAATTTAGATAGAAATTTTGTTAATCTTTTAAGAGGAGCAGATTTAAATAATTATGCTGTAGAAGATCTCATAAAATATAAAGCTATGTTAGACAGAGTTGGTGCAGTAAAATCTCTTAGACGTTATAAACAATTAGAAAATTTATTATCAACGGGAGTTAAAGTAGGGAAAGGTTTATCTGAAAAACAGAAAACTGAAACAACTGTATTCTTACCAGATGATCCACAAGAATTACTAAATAGATTAAATATTTTAATATCTGCAATAAAAGAAGGTCATAATTCTAGTTTCAATGAAATTCATGCTATATTGAAAAGACTGTTAGAAAAGAAGATTCTAAATGAAAAGGATTATAAAAGTGTAACGAACCGAATGTTCTAGGGCTTCGCCCGAACCGGACATCTCTGATGTCCTCCAGGGCTTCGCCCGTAGCTGAAATATGTTGTTTCTAATTTTTATCTATGATTTTTATCTATGATTTTTATCTATGATTTTTATCTACGATTTTTATCTATAATATTTATTTAATTTTTTTAGTTTAAAAATGTGTTCAGCAGATTTAGACAAAATTAATAATCATTTAGAAAATTTGACAGAGATTTTGGGTTCATCAAAATTTAGTACGACGTTAAAAATTATAACAACTACTTCATCACACACTTGTAATTTAGAACCCATTCTACATTTAGAACAGAATAAAAATTATCAAATTGCATTGACTAGTTTCTCTACATTTAACACTATTCAAAACGTTATCAAAGATGTGAATGATCAATTTAGATATTCTACTGATAAAGGAAAAACATGGAAAATACTAACTTTTCTTCCTGGTTCTTACGAAGTTGAAACAATATCAAATGAAATTAAGAGACATTTAGGTATATCATTTAAAGATAAGAAACAATTACATTTTGCAGTTGAACCGGCAGTTAATAAATTTTCTCTTACTTTAGACGAAAATCATCAAGTTGATTTTAATCATGATAGATCATTGTCAAAGCTATTAGGATTTAATAAACAAACCTATAGTCAAGGTTATCATTTAGGTGAGAAGATTCCAAAAATAACTGAAATAAATTCAATTGTTGTACATTGTGACATTATTGAAGGTGGATATATAAATGGTAAATTATCAAATTTAATATTCAGTTTTCCAGCTTTTACTGTACCCATTGGTTATAGATTAAATGTAATTCCACAAACATTAATATATTTCCCTATTACAAGAAAAACTATTAACAACATTGGCATTAGAATCACTGATGAAAAAGGACAAGAAATAAATTTTGGAGGTGAAGAGATTATGATAGATCTTTTGGTTCGGGAGGTATAAACTCCCGTTCAGGAGGTATAAACTCCCGTTCGGGAGGTATAAACTCCCGTTCGAGAGGTATAAACTCCCGTTCGAGAGGTATAAACTCCCGTTCGAGAGGTATAAACTCCCGTTCGAGAGGTATAAACTCCCGTTCGAGAGGTATAAACTCCCACGCGAAGCTAGAGAAGTTTAATTTTCTTCTTCTTTAGAAACAAAAAATAAAAAAAATAAAAATAAATTTTTTTATTAAAAAATGAGTGAACTACCTCCATTAAATAAAAAAAAACTTAAATTTAATCATCATCCAAATTTATCTAATAAAGTTTTGTCAGTTATTTGTGGAAGATCAGGTTGCGGAAAAACGTATCTATTATTTAAAATTTTAACGACTCCAAATTTTTTGGATTATAGCAATCTTATAATTTATACAACAACGGCAGAACAACCCGTCTATCAATTTTTAAAATATGGATTTGAAAATAATCTTAAAAAAACAGCAATTGCTTCATTATTCAAACAATATGAAAAATCTGAAGATGAAGAAGAAATAAGTTCGTGGTGTGAAGA
Source organism: Prostheceraeus crozeri (assembly GCA_907163375.1). Lineage (NCBI taxonomy): Eukaryota > Metazoa > Platyhelminthes > Polycladida > Euryleptidae > Prostheceraeus > Prostheceraeus crozeri. The sequence goes on from CAJQUW010007167.1 coordinate 22,755, forward strand.
AGCAGCAAAAAATAATCAGTTAGTAGAATCTAATAAAAATAACCATATAAAGATACAATTAATAGATGATAGTGGTAATATGCAAGATCCTAGTAAACTAGATAAAACAATGAAACATTGTGTAATTTTTGATGATTGTGTTAATGATAGAAATCAGTCAGTTCAGAGAAATTATTTTACACGAGGTAGACATAATAACTGTAGTGTTTTTTATTTAACACAAAGTATGTATTCATTAGACGGAAGTGTTATTAGAAAGAATGCAAATATATTTATACTATTTGAAATAAATGCAAGAAACTTAAGTGATTTGTTAAGAGATTTATGTGTAAGAAATAAAGATGAATTTAAACAATCGTGTAACAATGCTTGGTCAAAAGATTATGGCTTCATTACAATTAATATTGATAAAAAAATTCATGAAAGAGTTATAGAAAATATTTTCGCGGAGTGATAAAAATATACAAATATAGTGTTATAATATTTTTTTATTTTATGTATATATCAAATTTGTCTATCTTAGAAATTAGAAAATTAGAAAGGTTCAGTAGTTATTCCATCAGGTAAAATTTTTCTTTTATCATCAAATGGATCTAATGCTAATTTATGTTCTTCTTTTAAATACATTTTATGTTTCTTTGAATTAAGTCTATAATTACATGCTGTTTTTATTTCATTATTAAATAATGCATTTTTATAATCTTGAAATGTTATTTGATTAGCCACTGATGCCTTTGAAATTCCTTTTAATGTTTTATGTGTTTTAATATTATTAGTTGTATCATAACAGTAACATTTAGATTTTAAAAATATAGCTTCTGTTATGAAATCTTCATTTCCTTCTAATTCATCTTTTACTTTACATAAATCAGAAGGATGAATGATATCTTTTATTTTATTAATTTCTTCATCAAGTGTAGAATTATACGGTATTGTTAATTCTAAGAAAACAGAATCGGTATCTGTAAAGTGTAATTTATAGTTTTTGCCATAAGCAGGCGCTAAATAATCATATATAAATCTATACATAAATAGTTTAGCTAATTCTAATATAGTGAAACCTATAAAATTAAACTTATCATGTTTTACGCTGTTTCGACGTAAATGTACAGCACATAGTTCATCACTAAATCTAGTAGTTCTTTTATATGTAGGTTTCCTTGTTAAATTTTGAAACCTATCTTTATCATAAACTATTTCAATATTTTGTCTATTACGCACATTTTCTAAAGTCTTACCATAAAATGCATTATTCATTAATTTGAAGAACACGTTTCCAAAATCATCTTTATTTCTTTTAGATATTTTGCGTTTTTCAATATTGAACTCAATATAATCTTTTAACCATTTAGATTTTTTATACACTAGTTTCCGGTGAATTTTTGTGAGAATCATTCCATGATCTAAATACCAATCTAGCATTCTTCCTTCAACAACATACTTTCCTTTATTGCTTTGTGTTAACATAAGTTTTTTTGTTGGTCTGTATCTTTTAGGAATTAAAGATTTTTGATAATCTGAAAAATCTTCTATATTAGGAATTTTGTTTTCTGGACAGAAAGGATAATATTTTGTTGCGTCTTTTATATAATCAGGGTATACTAAATCAACTTCATATATATAACCATGATTATAATTTCCATCATATGTTTTTTGATAATCTAGAATATTACACCATGTCATTTCACCTGTTGGTAATTCTTGTATCATGCAAGAAGAATATAAGCTATTAAAATCATAATATAACAAATAGTTTTCTCTCATGAATTCATCAATTGCTTTTTCACGTTCTACTCCTTCTCGTTTCGTTCGAAAAATTTCTAATATTTTTTCTTTTTCTTCTGGAGATAAAGGTTTCATTATTCCATATTCTTGTGGATTTACTTTCTTATTATAACATTTAACATATCTATTACCTAAAACTGATGAAACTCCACCTCTAATTCCAGATTCAAAAAATAATAATTTATCATATGTATTTTCTTTATAATGTTTAAGTTTAACATTTGTATGTTTTAATCCTGCTAACCATGTTAAACCTGGTGTAGAATAACAATAACATGGATCTATTCCGTAATATTCTAAACACATATCACGAAAGTTTTCAAAAAGATCAGCTAGTATTAATACATCTATCTGTAGATATTTCATTGTATAATCATAAATTGTTTTACAATTTAACTCTCTCCAATTCTTTTCAGCTTCTGCATAGTCTTCGTCAGATAATTTTGATTGTTTTAATGTTGATTTAAATTTATTTATTGGAGGAAGTTGTTCTTCTTCCATAATTTTATTCACAGAATTAAAATCTCCAGTTATATCAGTCTTCGACTGTGAGCCGCAGGCTATGTACTCATACGGAAATATTCCTTTTAAAGGTTTTAAATTATATTTATTTAATATTTTACATTGTTCAGATTTCAAAGTTTTTCCCATAACATCTAATGAATAAGGAGTAAAAAATCTAAATGCATCTAAAATTCTAATACAACCTAATTGCATTGAAAAATATTCTTCTTCTGTTTTACATAGTACATTTATTTGTTGTTGTTGTAATTTTTCAGATGAAAATAAATCTTTCATTACTAGATGGAAATCATATTTAGAACCATTATAGAAATATAAAGGAACAAAGTTATATTTAAATTTATTAGCATTAAGATTACAAGAATTATGTGCTGCACCTCTATATAATCCATTTAGATGATCATGATCTTTTACCTTGACGGCAGAGCCGTCGCTTCGCCTATCAAGATATCTACCTTTGCCATTTTTATAATTTTTTGTAAATTCTCTTCCACAGTAATAACATTTTGTTTCATTAATAAAATTTAATTTTTCTTTTTCTGTTAATGGCATCATCGGTATATTTGTTTCAAGCAATTGTGAAAAATAATTTTGTAATTCTTCTACTTTCTTTGTAAACATTTCTGAACTATCTTCACCATAGTATTGATAATATTCTGATTTAAATAATTCAGGATAATTTGAATGAATGTACATTCCCCAACATAATGGTTTTTGTTCAAATAAATATTTTTCTTTACTTTGTTCAGATGCACTTTTTTCAGGCGCACTTTTTTCATAATTAAAAACCGAAGGTTCTAATTGGCCCGTACCATTTTCAGAATTATCATTTTTAGAATCGGGTGAAGCCCTGGAACTTTCCGTTTTATTTTGTGTCATATTAACATTATATGCTTCAAAATCACAATAAATAGTAAAGGGTACTTGATTTTTAAAATACCATTTATTATATTCTAAATAATCACCTTTAGGAAAAGTATTTTGAACTGCTTCGTTTTGTTGACAATTCTCCAAATGTCTATTCATTTCTTCTAAAGTTCTAAAACTTGTCATACATTGAAGACAAGGAAAATTTTTATTATCTGAAGTTTTTGTAAATATAGAAACATCTTTACACAATATAAAATGACCCTGATAATATAATATATTCGCTTGTGCTGGTTGTTTTGACTGTTCTAGTTTTTCAAATTCATCTTTATATATTTCATGTGTTTCATTAATTTCTTTTGTAATATTAAATGCATTTTGATAATAATTTTGATTTAATATTTGTAGCTGATAAATATATTCTTTATCATATTGTTCTTTATATTGTTGTAGACATTTTTTTAAACATTCATTTAATCGGAGCGAAGCTCCTCTGGCTTTAGCCGATTCTTTATTTTCTTCATTATTTAATTCTTTATTATTTAATTTTTTATTATTTTCTTCATTTAATTTTTGAATTGTTTCTATCTTATTTTGATATTTATGGTGATATTCTTGTAGTAACATTTTTGTTTGTTGTTGATAATCTATTTTACATTTTTGTAAACTTTCATTTAAATTTTCTAATTTTTGTTGATATTCTGAAGATAAAGATGAATATTTGTAATTATAATCATCAGTACGTCCTTTATAATTATTATGATTAATCATTATTGGTGATAGTGTTTTAACAAGTTCAAATTTTTCAGTACATATTATATTTCCTTGGTAAAAAATATTATGATGCATGTAATTTCCTCTATCATTATATACTATTTCTGATTGGCATAAATTTTTATTATTCAAATAAAATTTTTTTGAATCTGAGTAAAGTGGAGTAATTTTACCAATAGAAACATAATTCACATTTAATTCAAAAACATTTACTTCTATTAAATTTTTATTCTTTTTATGAAACTTTTTTAACCTATTATAATCATATGGAAATTCATCTAAGCCATCAGAAAGATCAAATTCATTTATGTATTCTTCTTTATTATAATGACTTAGTCTTTCTTTATGATATTCTGCAGGATGTAAATGTGCTATAATACTCCACAGAAAACAATAATCATCTTCATTTTTTATGTTGATTATTTGTGGTGAACTGAAAGGTAAAGGAACATAACTACCACCAGTATTATTTTTATATTTATCAATTACTATTTTCTTAGATAGTATTTTAACAAATCTCCAACCAGATTCACGTAACTGGGCTTCAATTATACAATTTTCTAATTTAAGTATCATCGATTGAAATATGGGTTGTATATTATTTACATTATGAATTTCTTGTGACTTTGTAAAATGTCCTTGTATTATTTCTTCAGGAATTCCATCAGGTCCATTTTTTGTATAAAGTACTTCTACATTCATATAACATTTGAAAGATTTCTTAAATATATTATAAAAGTTGGTTAGAATATCAGAAAAAGTTTCATCGGTTTCATTATATTCAACGGGCGAAGCCCTGGAACCTTCGGTGCGAAAAGACTGATTAAATAAATATTTTATATTTGCTACGGGCGAAGCCCTAGAACCTTCGGTTTGTAAGGCTTCATCGTTACGTTCAGCTTCATCAAATTCATCAGTATCGCTAAATAAATATCTTCCATCTGTTACGGGCGAAGCCCTGGAAGACATCTCCGATGTCACATGTATGGTCTCATCTTCACTATTAAAAACTTTTTTATATTCCGAATGTGAATAATCATCAAACATTTTTTTAACTTTTATATCAGTAGGCAATGTTTCTAGATAGTTTTTATAACTATTTAATTTTAATATATTTCCTTCATCAACTCGTTCTACATTTTGTAAATGCAATTTACTATTTAAATGAGATTGATAACTTCTTTTTGTTTGCAATTTTTTTTTACATAAGTTACAATAAAACTTGGTATTTTCCATTTTTCTTATTTTTTTAGAGAAAATTTAAGAAAAAAATTTGTGTTTTAATTTTAGATATAAACATTCTAATATCAAGGACTTGAGTGTTATTTTATATTATTATATATTTCACGTTCTTTAGTTATTTTTTTCTTTATCACATTAAGTTTTATCATATTAAGTTTTATCATATTAAGTTTTATCTTATTAAGTTTCATCATATAACGTTTTATCAAAAGATAATTTAAATTTTTTTTCACTAACTATTGATTCATCATCATCATCATAAATTGTTTCTTCATCATCATCATAAATTGTTTCTTCATCATCATCATAAATTGTTTCTTCATCATCATAAATTACACTTTTTGGTATAGGATGCCCTTCCATGATAGGATACCATTCTCTTATTGGAATATCTAATTCTAAATTACATTTCTTATCTGATAATAATATAATAGAGAAAAATATTGGTCTTTGATCTCTTTTGGAAAATTTAATAACACCACTATAATCTGAATCAGTTTTAGTTTTTATTAAAGATGATAAAATTTTAAATTGATTAGATGTAAATCCTAATTTAAATTTTGTAGACCCGACACATAGTTGTCTAACAGTATCTTCAACTATACCATCATTATTATTTTCAATTGTAAGAAAATGAAATTTAGATAAATTTTTATAATTACTAATATTTTTATAATCTTTTTTACCATTTACACCATTTTCAGATGTTTCAGAATCATCATTATTATCATCTACCGTGTGTCTCAAAAGTCCCCGGAAATGGAAATCCACAACAAATTACGAAAAATATATACTGAAAATTGGCCAATTTTATCTAAAAGCTTTTATTTTATTTGTTTTTGCACAAACACTTCTTCAAACAGTTCACTTTGATACTGAAGACAAATTTCATAACGTTTTATAAAATCACGAAAAACTCTTTTGAACATACCAAGTGGAATGGCGTCAAGCTCATTTTCAATCTTATTTCTCAAAGAACCAAACGTTGGAAATATCTCACTAGGTGTATAAACTTTTGACCGCAAGTCGGGAGAGCGAGCTGGCCACTCTATCGGTCCCCGCCTTCCAATCCAACGACCAGACAGCTCTGAATTCAAAGTCTCTCACTTGTAAGGCACAATGGACACTGACACCGTCTTGTTGGAACAATGACTGCGGATGCCTTCTAAAATATGGCAAAATTTTCTGCTTTAGAATGTCATTGTATCTTGCCCCTGTCATCGTACGTTGATCAATGTCACAGGCCACGTCTCCGTAGAAGCTGATGGAAGCCCAGACGCAAAGTGTTCCCGTTCTTCCAGGATTCAAGACCCTCACCTTTGGATTATCTTCACACCAGTAATACACATTTTGTTTATTTACCGAGCCATTAAGGCTGAAGGTAGCCTCGTCAGAAAACGTCAGCTTTCGCAAAAACGGCGGATCGTTCTCCATCTTCACGATCATCTTCTCACAGAACTCCAATCTTCGATCACTGTCTCCATCGCACAAAAATTGCGAGTAATAAGGTCTATAAGGGTGAAACTTCTCTTCCTTTAAAATTCGTTGAACGGAAGGTCGAGAAATTCCCAAGTCAGAGGACAAGCGCCGAATAGACGTAGTTGGATCGTCTCTAACTGCAGTCACCACATTCTCCTTGTTCTCATCATTAGTTGCTGACCGAGGTCTGCCGCTACGAGGTCGGTCACTTGAAAGATTGCCAGTTTCGAGTAATTTCTTTTTCCAGTCATGCAGTGTTGACTTTGGAGGTGCTTGCTTTTGAAATAAAGCCTCAAATTTATTCATGCTGTCGTGGAATGTCATTCCTGATATTATTCACGCGGTAACATAAACTTTTTCTGTGATTGAATAATCCATCTGGGTTGATGCAGTAAGAATGAACTTGACGTGTGAAGCAGTTTGCGGTGTAGCGCAGAAGAAGGTAGCTATGATTTAAATTCAGCTAATGGTATAGCTAATGATTGATAATCATAGAGCGCGGTAAGAATTCATATGTCATAGCAATCAACTAATACCAAAGCAATCGATAAAAGCATGCAATTTACAAACACGAGAACGAATTGTTGTGGATTTCCATTTCCGGGGACTTTTGAGACACACGGTATATTATTATCATAAGATTCTTTAAGATCGGGCAAAGCCCTAGAACCTTCAGTTCGTTTATTATGATTATGGTCATTGTTAATAGTATAAGGTGTTGTCCACATATAAATTTTCTCTTGTTGAGCTAAGCCATTTATGTAAGATTTTAACAAATTAATATTTAAGATGGAATATAATCCTATATACGTATCATCATCATATCTTTGCGGCATTTCTAATGTTTCTTGTTTATAAATTGTGTCTCTATAATAAACTTGACATAATAATTCTTCATTATGTTTTTTACTCTCTATGTGAATGTTATATTGATTTTGTTCATCAACAAATAATCTAATTTTTTCTTTGGAAAAAGATTTTAATTTTTTAACTAATTCTTTAATATTAATATAATTAATAATTTTAGTTTCTATCCAATCAGTATTACTAATCGGCAAAACTGCTCTAATAAAACCATAAACATTATTATGACCTATTATAACCATATTTTCTTTATTTAATTCCACATAAGCTACATCATTATATTTACTAACAATCTCCATAAATTTAATAAATGGATCACCTGGAAAAATACAATAATTGGTTTCTATAGAAGGTAAACCTTTAGTCTGTTCTCTAAATATTTCGGCTTGTAATAGAAATAAAATATTAACATCTATACATGGATTTGTAATAGTATTATTATTATTATTATCAAAACATTTATTTTCAAATCCCGTTGATCTCGTCGAATAAGAAGAACAGGATGATGCGGACGAATATAATTTTTTTAAATTTGGGGTTTCCATTTTTTTATTTTTATTAGAAAAAATTTTATTTTTTTATTTTTATTAGAAAAAATTTTATTTTTTATTTTTATTAGAAAAAATTTTATTTTTTTATTGTTGAAAAATGATGTTACCAAATGTTGGTGGAGGTGCATATATCCCGAATAATCGTGAATTAGAAATAGAGATAGAAAATTATATTATGAAAACTGGAGACGTTTTATCTGGTCCATTGCATCTTTCTATTCTTCCACAACAAAATACAGAGTTAACAAATAAACAATATGTTGATGCACAAATAAATGACTTAAAAGAAAAATATATAAACGATGTTTTGGTTCCACTGATGAATGAATTGAAGTTGCTTAAACTTAATGACAAATCATTAAACGAAAAATTATTAAAACTTGATAAAAAGGATAGAGAGCTAGAAGCAGATATAGCAAAACTTTTTAAAAAGATTTCTGAACAATCAAAAATTTTAATATTACTTTCTTTAAATTTAAAATCTGCTGTAATTAAAAATAAACATCAGATAAAAATGTTAAAAGAACAATTAGAAGATGAAATAGAAAATCTACCTGAAAGAATTAAAAAAAATTTAAAGCAGTTACAAACTACATTCCAAAAAAGTGTTGATGAATTGAGTTCTAAAATTACTCAACAAATGAAAAAGATGAATAGAATAATAAATGAAGTAAACTCACTTAATCAAAAAGTTGATAAAATGAAAACTCTTAAAATCAATTTAGAAAATGAATTAAAGAAAAATTTACAAGAAAACTCTAAAGAAAATAAAGAACAGTTAGATGCTGTTAAAAGACAATTAGATGTTCTTAAAATTAAGTTAAATGCTCTTAAAACGGCGTTGAAGATTAATCAGCAGAAAATGCAAGTTAATAGAAGAGAAATTAAAGTACATCACACGCTGCTTGACGCAATAGATAAAGTGCAACAGGCAATTAATAAAGTTATCTCGAAGTTGTTGTCCATTCACAAACGTAAATCTTAAACGGACCAAAGGTCCTCAGGTTACTAACCAATCGGAGCGAAGCTCCTCGAGGCTTTAGCCGATCGGACCAAAGGTCCTCAGGTTACTAACCAATCGTAAATATTTTTTCTCAAAAGTCAAATTTAATCCTAAAAAATGCCTATAATTTATAAACACAATCTTAAACATTTTGCATCAAATAATAAAATTGCTCATGAACCATCTCAGAAACCTGTGTACCATTATGATAGTGTAGAAACTGTCGGAACACAAAAGTTCCTAGGCACCGCAGGTGCCGTCCAAAAAGAAGGGCTGGAATCTTTTCTGGTATTGGTAGTATCGTTAACTTAATTAAAAATAATAAAGATTTGATTACATCTGCTGCAAAAGGAGCAGCTGCTATAGGTAGTACAGCTAGTGCAATATCAAATGCTGTTAAATCACAAAACGAATTAAAACAACTAGAAGCTATTCGTAAACTTAGGAATGATTCCGAAGAACTAAAAAAATTAAAAAAACTTTCAGATGAAACAAAGAACAAAATTGCTAACATAGCTGTTGATGGTGATAGTAAACATAATGAAAATAAAAATAATAAAAAAACAATTGAAGAAATAAGAGGTAATGGCGTGAGCAGCAACCTTCGGTCTAACCAGCAAAGCTGTAGCGGAGCTGGTCTAGCAAAATTCTAAAATTATATTTTAGTAAAATTTTTTAGTAATTTTTTTAGTAAAATTTTTTTCTATCTGTGAGAAAAACAAAAAGTCAAATTATTTTTTATAAAAATGTCTTCGCTTATCGAAAATAAATTTAGATTAGATGATCCTCCGTTCACCAGTTACAATCAAAAAAAGAATGACTATATAAGAATTGCTATGAATCCCGGATCTTCCAGTAGAGTAAACACTGGAGGTGATTTAATTTTTGAAGTTGATAATCAGCAGAGCTATTTATATTTACCTGATTCATTTTTACACTGTGAATATTCTTTATATAGTGATGCTAATTTTACAACACCATTACCAGAAACCGATAATATTGCATTAGAGAATAATTTTTTTCCAAGATTATTTACACAAATGCGTTTAGATGTTGCAACTCAAAATATAGAAACAATAAGTGATTCTCCAGGTGTAATTGATACAATGCTTAGATTTATAACAATTGGTGAAAATAATAAAAAGTATGAAATCGAAGGTTGGTTTCCTGATACTAATGATGGTATAATTGTTGATGATTTAACTCACGCTGGAACAGATGCAGCAGGAATTGCGAAAGATGTAGAAAATATTGCAAAACATTTAAATAAAACAAATAATGAAGCATATAAAGAAAGACGTGAATTTAACAAGAAAAGTAAACAGACAGTTAATTGGTCATTGTCTCCATTATTCGGATATTTAGATTATGATAAAATATCATATCAATTAAAATTTAAATTAATAATTCATCGTACAGCAAATAATGAATTAATCTTTTTTGGTAAGACTGGGAAAAAAGCATATTTAAAAATTGATAGACTTGAATGGTGGATTAAGCATATTACTCCTAGTTTAGAGGTTGAAACAGCTATTGCAAAAAGATTAAATACTAACAAACAATTCCAGTAAATTTTCTAAAGCGTACTGCTAGTTCAGTAACTTTTTCCGAACAAAGATTTAACTGGCATTTTACTAGAACTGCGAATACTCCAAGATATTTATTACTAACATTTCAAAGAAATAATTCTCCAAGTTTTGATAAGAACAACAATATTTTTCATATTAATACAATTCGAAGTTTACAAGTTTCATTAAATCAAACCCGATATCCAATTGATCCATTAAGATTCGATGATACCAATAATCAATTTATGGAAGGATATGATTGTTATCGAAATCTTTGTACAGAATTTGGAGTTGAACCACAATTAACTCCTGGAGATTGGAGACATTTATATCCAATTTTCTGTTTCGATTTAAGTGCACAATCTGAAGATATTATTAAAAATGGTTGTGATGTAACAATTAATATTGAAAAGAAAGATTCCACAACTTCATTGATGGCTTATGGCTTATTGCTAGAAGATGTAAAATATTCTATTGAAATTCTTAATGGAAAGATGGTAAGGATAGGCTAAAGCCAGAGGAGCTTCGCTCCGATAAGTTAATTAAAATTTTTTCATAACTAGAATAGATTAAAATTTTTGGTAACTTAAAATTTTTTGGTAACTTAAAATTTTTCATAACTAGAATAGATTAAAAAAATTCTTAACTTATAATTTATTTATAACTAGAATAGATTAAAATTTTTGATAACTTAAAATTTTTTTATTAAAAATGTCGCAAGCGAAAAGTAATAATAATAAAACTGTTGAATTAAAATTACGTAATATTGTTGACAAAAATACCCCTAAATCTATTACGATTAACAAAAAAAAGTATTACATAAGTAAACCAATGATAGAGAATATTCAATTACAAGAAGAAAAGAATGGCGGGATTCTCCCATTAATTCCACTAATAATAGGTGGCATAGCTGCAGCAGGAAGTGTTGCAGGTGGGACAGCTGGTATTGTCCAAGCAGTAAATAAAAATAAATCAGAGAAGGCAGCATTAGAAGAACAAAAACGACATAATAGAGAGTTAGAGAAAGTTGCTAGGGGTGAAGGAGTAGTAGATAATTTTATTAGTAAATTAAAATTAGTTGATGAAGGAAAACGAGTTCTTAAAAATATTCTCCACAATGTTGATGATTTAATTGAAATTAAAGAAACTAAGGATGGTTCTGGAATATATCTAAGTCCTAGTATGATAAGGTAATAACCTCAGAACCTTTGGTTCTTTTCGGTAAAACTTTTATTTTATCTTTTAAATTTTTTTTATCTTTTAAAATGAATTCTACAAATTCCGAAAATTTAACTAAATTAAAAATTTCTAATTTAGATTTATTGAATTATCTATTAAGCAAAAATAAAAACTCAAATTGTCAGCATATTGGAGGTGACAAGAACAAAGTTCCATACCACTTCGGTGGTGACATACAAAAAACATTAGAAAACTTTCCTGGATTTATTTGGAGTAAATATTCGAAAGAAAAACATCTTCCTGGTCATTCATATACTGGTCCAGGAACTCGATTAGATATAAGACTAGATGAGAATAATAATCCGAAACCAGGTGAAGAACCAATAAATAGAGTAGATGCCGCAGCTTACAGGCATGATTTAGCTTATCGAAATCATGATCTAAGTTCTCGACATGCAGCTGATAAGAAGATGATTCAAGAATTAGATAGTATTCAGAATCCTACATTTAGAGAAAAAATTGAAAGAATGTTTGTTAAGAAAGCTTTACAAGCTAAAATATTATTCGGTCAGGGTTTAAATGAAACGACAGCAAAGCTGTCTGAGAGCAACGCTCGAACCTACGCCTCCGAAATTCATAAAGAATATAGAAAGCCTAAATATTTATTGAAAGTAAAAGTATTTAATAAAGATGATATTTGGAGTGCTGATCTTATTCATATGCCGAATGAAAGGGACTACAAATACGCATTGACAGTTATAGATTTATATACACGATACGCTTGGGTAAAACCTTTAAAAAATAAAAGTGGTCTTTCAGTTAAATATGCGTTTGAAGAAATCTTTAAAGAAAGTAATAGAAAGCCAAAAAAATTGTTTGTTGATAAAGGGTCGGAATTTTATAACCGAAACGTTCAGCCACTATTTGAAATTGTTTATTCAACTGAAAACGCAGGAAAAGCTATAGTGATAGAAAGATTCAATCGGACGTTAAAAAATAAAATTTTCAAGAAATTTACTCAGCAAGGAAATCAGAAATGGTTAAAAATATTACCAGGAATTGTGGAAGATTACAATGATAAAGTTCATTCTGGTATTGAAGAAACTCCAAAGAATGCTTCTGACGACCCTGATTTGATACGAAAGAAAATATTCGAGAATAATAATTTGAATGAGAGTAATCCGAATTTGCAGAAACTTAAGCCGAAATTTAAAATTGGAGATAGAGTTAGAATATTTAAATATAAGAATAAATTTGAAAAAGGCTTTGTTGGCTATTGGACTAAAGAAATATTTGAAATTTGTAAAATAAATCAAACTTATCCGTTTACTTATGAAATTAAAGATTTAGATAATGAGGATATCAGAGGCCGTTTTTTATCAAAATGAATTACAACGAACTGAGCTTTAGCTTTTTAATTATCATTATTATTATTATTATTTTTATTATTCAATTCTAACATAATATCAAGAAATGATACTCCTTTTTGTAATTTAAATAAAACATAAAGACATAATTGACCACAGTAAGTAGTTCCCGGTTTTTGAATTTGAAATGTATTATAAGTTCCATTTTCAAGTAATTTTTTAACTTCGTTTGTAGGTGGAAGACCGTATGAGTCAAAATAGTAATTATCTCCATTTTTATTAGACATACCTGCGCCTTTTGTACGCCTTTTTCATCTGACGTATGGAGATTGGTTACGAAATTTACAGTTATTGATGGAACTTTGTTCCGGGAACTGAAGGTTCCTGTTGGCTTATTTTTTAGGAATTGTAATTCGTCTCTCATTAGAACATGAAAATTCTTTATTCCTAATTCATTTGCGATTTTCTTTAGGTCGAAATTTGTCGTAGTTTGCGTTCCATATAATTTAAAAAACTTATTTATGTTGCTCATTTTATAATAAAAAAATTTCTTAAGGGACCCCTAGAAGACAGAAGGGAGGGGGTAGCAGAACTACGTTCATATGATATTGAAGGATATATTCTTGCTGTTTCTTCCACTTTTGTTTCTTCCCCTATTAAAGAAATATTATTAGTCACATGATATATTTTAAAAACCTGAAAGATGGATAAAATTCATGAATTTGAAATTCTCAACTTTTATGATTTTCGCTGTCCTTGAACGGTCATGATTTAAGGGGGTGAAAATCGAACCGAAGGTTCTAGGGCTTCGCCCGATTGTAATTCTCAAATTTTGAGATTCTTAACTTTTATGATTTTTTCGGTGTCCTGGAACGGTCATGATTTGAGCAAGAAAATGATCATAATCACAAATTTGAGATTCTTAACTTTTATGATTTTCGGTGTCCTGGAACGGTCATGATTTTGGGGGTGAAAATCGAACCGAAGGTTCCAGGGCTTCGCCCGATTGTAATTCTCAAATTTGAGATTTTGAAAAATTTGAAAATTGGGTATTTTTAAAAACGCCCAAATTTATGAATTTAGGTCTTCATAACCTGAAAAAAGGTTCAAATTCATGAATTTATGTCGTTTTTAAAAATGTCATTTTTTGAAAAAATGGTACTTTTTGAATGGACTAAATTCATGTATTTAAGTCTTAATAACCTGAAAAAGGGTTCAAATTCATGAATTTATGTCGTTTTTAAAGATACTATTTTTTTGAATTTTATGGTGTCCTGGAACGTTCTAAATTCATGTATTTAGGTCTTAAAAACCTGAAAAAGGGTCTAAATTCATGAATTTATGTCGTTTTTAAAGATACCAATTTTTTGAATTTTATGGTGTCCTGGAACGGTCTTTTGCCCATTACTAAGATATGCCTACGATTACGATGTTCTACATGTTGAAAATAAAATGTAGCCTATGTACTTTTACCTTGGGTAATATTTACCTTTGGTAATATTCAAAACTTATTAATGAAAATAGGAATAAGGTTATATAGTCCTACATATAGTATTATAAAAGATAATGAAGGGCCTTCCATGTCCCCAGTGTGATTGCATCTATTGGAATGTTCGGTATTTTGTGCATAGTTAAATTATTCCTATATGATTATCCCTAGTGATTACGGTATTTCTTGGCTATCTAACTATCTTTGGCTTCAATATGACCTTGTTTCATTTCTGAACAAAAACAAATTTGATAAATTTCAATCGTACATTTACATTAGGAGTCTACATACAGCTATATGATGATCAGTATATCTGCTTATAAAAGATTACGCATTACGCCTCTATTTTCCATATGATAATTCAGAATATCATGAAACTTAAGACCAAAACTCTTAGTACAACTCTTATTATAAATTGTCGAAGCAATAAACTAACATATTCTGATAAAGTTTCAAGTACTGTAGGGAAGTCAAGAATCCCAGCTATTCGTTTTCCCTAGTTTTCATGAGTCTTCGAAAGTCGCATGAGTAGCTGGTGGATAGTTAATTCTAATTCAAGGTTCAATTGAAGTTCTCTGAGCACTCGAGACACTATTTCTGTACGTTGACGACGGAATGTATGTAGTACAGTACATTTAGTTAAATTATTGAAGCAATTTTATCAACACAGTGATAAGCTCTGAATTCCCCATATGTGCGGATCCTCATAGGGAAAATATCAATCCACATCCTCACAGCATCCCCATCCTATCTCCATGAGGATAGGGATCCACATTTAATCCCCATCCCGACAGCAGCCCTGTTGATAGGTCTATTTAATAACGAAGGATGTTGACGTTTAAAATTAGTATGCGTTTTAGATCGACTTTCAGGTGAAGATTTTGAAATTTGATTTGTTTGTGACGTGACTAACTGTTACTTTACTCTCCACTATTTTGCAGTTCTTGCATAAAGCTGGAATGATCGTGCAGTTCTACGCATCAAACATTACTTTTATAACCCCAATGAATGGGTTGAGCGCCTGGAGGAGGGTGTAGATCGGGCAGCTGTCTATCTGTGAAGGCGGGCGAAATTTTCCCAATGAATCGAAGTAAGCTCCGTGCATGACTGCTCATTATTTCGCTTTCGGCTTTATAATTCTGATTGCAACATTTTTCAGCCTCCATGATTTGGACAGCTTTTCGTCAAATAATGAGGAGAATGAGAAAAAGGAGGCTTGTTTTTTTAGGGAAAGCTCAGTAAGTTATTACACATTGGTAACTTTCGATACTTGCTCCATCTAATCTTAAATCCTATAAAATTCCATATAAAGCTCTGAAACTGTTGCAATGACACTTCCATCTGGAGTAAAAAGTAATCTCGAAATGTTTAACGATAATTTGACCAAGTACCTACATGTAGGTCTGGTCTACAGGTAGGTACTTTTCTATTCAATTCAGTCTACAGCAATTTTCTTATTGATAAAATTGCTAAAATGCGTAACAGTTTTACACAATTCGAAAGATCTGATGTGTGTCTAACGATTCAGAAAATGTGTTTGAAATTATGATAGCGTTATCTCATTTGTAAATAGATCATGTTGAATGATAACTAAAAAATTGAAAAGTTTGTCAAAATTTTCATGAAATTTACTGTATTTTTCAATAGTTCTTTCTCTTGTACCACGGCGCCAAAATTTATACAATTTGCATCATCTTTTGAAGCAAGTCATGGAGATTGATATTGTGAAACATTTTCCACCACCTCAATCTATGCCAGGGATGCGGAGTCCTATCATTTTGACTCCGACTCCGGGTAGCAAGTACACATAGCCCAGTTTTTTTTAAAAAAACTGGTAACCTACATCACAGATCATTATAGGCTTACCTGAACCTACCCTTAGTGATCATTTCTGTATCAATTATCAATCATTTTCGATGAAAGTTTATCAAATGTCGCTTTAAGTTGGATGCATGCGACTCGGCTGTTTCCATCTTGTTGCTGTGTGCTTCACACGGTTTTCCTCCAGTCTCTACCAGGCAGGAAAATCTCCATCCTTTTTCAAAAAATATGAGTGCACTTTCGATTTTAATATGCGCTTTAGAGGAGGTATCACACACGATTAACGTGAGGGTAAGAGGTAATTTTACCGTTGCATAATAGTCCAATGAATTGACAATAGTCTGTACCATTCACTTGTTGAGAGATGCAAACCATAGCTCTGGAGAATGTCTGGAAGGTTGCGACTAAAATATACCTACATGTAGGTCGTTTCTGTTTCTGACATTTTAAGTTCATTAGATAATTTTCAGAATGTTTATGATGTTTGTAGACATATTTTATGGCCACTACTAGATGACACATACAAAACAAATCATCTGGAACTTTACAAGACTATATATTTTTGAAGATATACAGCAGCTGTGTATGAGATAAAATAAGGAAATTATCATGTTTTTCTTTAATTATGATTCTTTGACAGAAATATCCTTTCGAACAGATGTTCATTACTCGTTATAATAAGTTTATATCATTTGCAAATATCTGATATTCTCATCAGGAATCAAAATATACAAAGATACAGTTTTAGAAATAATGAAAAACGTAGGTATTTTTCTGGCTCACAATTTAAAAATCGATCATCCTGACGACAGTTTGGTGTTTGGCTACAAATGATGCAGAAAATAATGTGTGCCGGTGAAATTGAGAAATCAGGATAGACTTCACCAACCATGTACACATGCATTCCCTTTCTGATTATGTTATTAAATGAAAACTTAACGGTAATTCGTTTGAGCACACATATAGCTGTGTACATTATCGCTCTCCTAGATTTTTTTACTTTTTTTGCAGGAATAAACTTCGTTGAGTTGCATCTGAGAATGTGCAAAAATAAAACATCATTTTTACTTCATAAACAGCAAATTTAAGACTTTCTCACCAGAAAAAGTTAACGGTTGGATGGTATTTGGTATGCAAATATGAATCTCTCATTCACGGAATCTACGAATCATTCACGAAGAACACTCACATCACGTAAATGCCACAAACACGTATTGCGGCACGGATTCTATTTGAAACTAAAGAGTGTAGCTAACGATTAGCATGCAATTCAATATGAAAGTGTCAATTTTATGATATCTTTATACATTTGTCTTTATTTGCCAACATGTGGAAGGCTTTCTCAAGACAGGATTAAGTAATTTTTTTGAAATCGCTTTCCCTTGCTTAGGAGTGAAAGCAAAGATGAGTATCTCGCGATTATGTTATGGAACCAAGTTTTCATGTTATCCAACCAATCAACAGATACTCGTGTTATTGGCTAATATATTGTCAATTATGATTGTATGATGGTATGATGATTGTGTGATAGTTCTACTCGCAAAAGATTACTTTGAAGAAAAATTCACCTCGGCGAGCTTTCTTCAGAAATTAATGCAAAATGAATTTTTTATTGCTATGAAAAAAATTTAAAATGATCTTCAAAGTTAGTTGAGGAAATACAAGAGTGCAGTTTTAGGTGGAAAAAATGTTTTGTTATCAATTATTAGCATATCAAAAACACGTTTATAGAGAAGAACAAGTTGATGATTAGAGATTGATGAAATGTATCTTCATCATAATGAGAATAATAAACTACCTATCAATGTAGGTAGTTTTCTAACGCTTTTCAAATACATGTCATAGATTCAATATGCTATTGATTCCTAAAATATTTCAGATTTATTTGAGGAATACACCAATTTTAATCAGATATAGTAATAAAGACACATTTTTCTATGCTCACTTCTTCATAAATCAACATTTTGTGCAAAATTTGTTTTTTTTTTTGATTTTAAAAGTTCAAACTTCATTTTCGAAATGCGATTATTCGTAAACTATTTATCCAATCAATCTGAAATTATTACATGTGTGTTTTGGCGTACTCTCCCATGAAATCTCTCTTCGTTTGTTTTAAAGATGTGTACTTTTAGAATGACGACCATTTAAATAATAGATATAAAAAAGACCTGTAAGTAGGTCAGAACTTGATCAAATTATCATTTAAATGAAATTGGCGATCGTTCTCAGCATCGTGCAACTTTCTAATTAGTACACGTTACCATCGAAAAGCCCAGATGTTATTTTATTTGAATATCATTTTGCTCTCCTCGGACAAATAGTTGCTGCGCATTTTTTACTCAATATGTCTCAGCAATGTCTTAAAATATGCAGCCGGGGAAAAGTGGTAATTAATTTCAACTCCAATTAACCAAAATCAGAGAAAATGCCAATTACATATACATACCTGAGTAGGTCCTACTTTTGGTGGGGGTTGCATCCTCCGTCTGGATCTATCCATGAGATCGGGTCGAGCCTAAAAAATATCGGCCCGATCCGAAATCTGATTGAGTTGAATAGTATATTGCCTACGGTATGAACTTAGACATCAGAAAATAATATATATTGCTGAAAACCTAAAAATTTGTATGTTTCACGCGGTATCATTTCACATTTCTTTTCTTTCAGGAACCTGTCAGAATTGAAGACACAAAGGTGATATGTGATGGAGTAGAGATTGAGTGCGATGGTGGCCTACAAACTATTCTTCTATCTTCGTGCTGTTTCTTGGTATCCAATATTAATCATTTACCGCGTCAAGAGGCGACACTGGAAGTCATGGAAGGTATCATGGGCATCAGAAAGACCTTTACGAAAATGGCATCGAAAATTCTTTTAAACACAATTAATTTGATTTAGTGAAATACTAAACTGTCTTAGTGAAAGGATATACTCTTACTGCATTTCCTGGATTATTTCACCCGTTATATTGTCAAAGTTATGAATCTTAGGTGTCTTCACTAATAAGATACCGGCATAACCCAAGGATCACATTAGACGCGAAACCTTTTTTCAATATTGCTAAGTAAGATCCGGTCATTCCGCTATCATTATTTTATTTCATGTAGCCTACAGTAGTGTCCTAAATAGCAAGGAATTCAGTCAAAATTTCTTTGAAACATGCGCAATGATTTTTTATATAGAGATTTGTCAATCATCACCCCAATGATCATGCTCACTACAATTTCATCATCCTCAAATATCTCAACCTTTCGTAGGAAACTATGACAGCCTATTTTGAATAAAAGCTCGACTATCATAGATTCCTACGGGAGGTTGATATACTTGAGGATAATAAATTGCAGTGACCATGGTCATCGAAGTGATGATCGAAAGATCTCTAATAAAAAATTTGCACCCTTGTGATTAGATCAATCAATGTTTTAAAATATATTGTTATATATAATATCAACATTGATTTTGAATATACCCAATTATTTCCTTTAAGGAATTTAGTCTTCAGTTTGACCAGATCTAAGGTTGAGCAGACCTTAAAAACTCTGCTGTAGACCCATTGCGCAGGTAGATAAATTACATTCTTTTTCGAAGGTGTTATTTTCGATAGATATTTGTAAACATGCAATAAAACAACGTTGTACTGGTGTATCTGGCCTTGCTTGTTATCTTTTAGATTTACAATCAGGTATAAATGCACCACTATTCAATTTGATAAATTCATGAAGTGAACAACGTTAGTTTTTGGTAATTACGGTAACTGTACAGACTGAGTACCGCAGTATGAGTACTGTAGTGTGTTGCTAAAGTTCATTATGTAGCTATCACTCAGAAATTGGCAAAAATTAACATTGACTGACTTCCTTCTTCCCCAGTAGTAAATATATAAAAGAATAAGCAAAGCCATGTATAAGCACAACGTAATTTGTGAATTCCAGACGGAAATTATTTACGTTTGTGTATAAAATAGAATGATATCATATGTTTATCTAAGTCTTTATTTATCTTGATAATAGGCTACAAAACTCCTACTCTGAGAATTGGTCGTTATACCTATTGTTTCAAGACTGACCCCTCTTTTGCATATCTTCAGATTTTATTGCACAACATAACAATTTTTATGTTGACTTAATTTGTTTCAGAAATCGTCAGCCTTTGCATTTTTTGGTAGTACTTATTAATTGCTTCGGAATCATTCCCATATTCATCCTTTTGTAATATACGAACACTCTTTTTACGACATTTTTATACGATTCATTTAGAAGCAATTTGATAAACGCAATGAACTACGCAATTGATTGTATTTTAGTATAATTTTGAGTGTTTGTACAAGTTTTGTATCTCAATTTGGCAGATTTTTCTTCTCGTGTTTCAGTAAGATGCATCTCTATAAGCCTATGTCATTTTGTTGCATGCCCTTTTGTAGATGAACAAAGAGTGCTCTGACTAGTATGATGCGTTTGTATTAAAAATAAATTTTGTTATTCAATTTCATGATGCTTTGATTTTTTTATTCGATTATATGATGGAAACTTCTTCTCAATTTAAGTGTGCCATGTATCAGGATTAACTCCCTTAAAGTATATGAAGCATTAAATGCTATATGGCATAGGCCTGCTATCAATAATAAATATAAATAAAGCTGTAAGGGTAAATAAAATTTTAGGCTATAATCATATTATAACAACTTTAAATACTACTGAAAAGTTGATTTGTAAGCAGTGCTGATTTTTGCTCTATATCTGATTTTTCTATGTGCCAATCCATCCAGGATTTGCACCTATTTGGCACCCGTTTGTTATTCTCGAGTGTCACCAGGCTTTTGGCACGTAAGTGCGACCTAAATTCGCACGCACAGGATTACAGTGTAGAATGGCATACAGGTGATTTTACTTGGTAAGGCTCGGTTAGGTAGCCTACCAAGTACTTCAAAGTCTATTAATAGAGGATCACTGTTTTCCATGGTATCTTCAAATGACGACTGATTTATTCGTGGTCGTGGGACCGAACACTGAATTGTGACACTCCGCTATTCATCAAATAGAAGCAACCGTTTAATAGGTATAGCTACAGAATATCAACAGAGATGCGTGACCACGACATTATTTATTTTGATGCAGATGTCCGTTCTAGTACATTAATATTATAGTGTCAGATTTCTATGATGATAAAACGTAACAACACCCATCCAAAATCAAAATCTTAAAATCAGTTTCCAACTTTCATGTCCGTAAGTTAGGAGGAAACTAATTATACTCAAAAACAGAAGAGCAAGGCATTATCAATAAAATTGAGCTATCAATGCTCGAATCGAAATCCTTAACAACTACACAAGGATCCAATATGCAAGCAAAAGAAATACTGTCACACATATTGGAGTAAAATGCCAAGAAATACAAAGTCTGCTGGTTTATCATTTCGACAACATGTTCCGATACAAAGGGCAACTCCAGATTATTAAAACTGAACATTGGGACATATCGCGTGTCAAATATTCAACATCAGCAGTAATTTCTCCATCAGAACGCCTCTCAAACTTTAAAACTTTTGCGAACTTATGTCCTTCAGCTGACTGTACTTCGTAAACAGTACTAAGACCTTTAGATTTCCTTCGGTACGCTTCTGAGTAGAAAGGCTTGTTTCTGTAAATAACATGACCTCGGTCCACGAAGACTGTTTCATTTCGAATGTTATCTTGAAGAGAAGTAATGCGCAATAAGTCATGCTTTTTATCATAATTGTCCCGTCTCAAAAATGTGCTGCCACGCTTAATCAGCATCACTTTCTCACAAATTTGTTTCAAAATTGCTGTGTTACCATGAATGAAAAGTTTGAAATTCCAAAATTGGTGTTCAAATGAGAACATGGATCCAAAAGGTAAAGCACCAAATTTTGCACACTGGTCGGCTAAGTGAAGAAGCAAATCCATATTCATAGTACATATGTTCACATCGTACAATGTCTTTAACCTGGAGTGAAAATAATCGAAAATATCACGGATACGAACATGTCGAGACCTCGCCTCTGGTGAGTAACAATATCTAGAAAGCTATCACAAATGCTAGAAATTGAAATGCATACTCCTTACATGATTTATGAAATAGAGACACATATATTGTAGGAATACTATAATATAACAGGTAACATAGAAAGTCACGTGCTTTCCAAAAACTAAGTTCATTTAAAGATCTTGTTCGCTGCAGGAATTGAGGTATGAGAATTCGATCAGCTAATTGATCATAGTATGATACATGCCTTCCAGAAAAGAAGCACATCGAAAGGATGACGAATCAACCAACTTAGCAAAAAGAAGTTTCGAACAATTCTCGAATAGTAAATGTAACGGATCTAATAAGATGTGGGAAGGTATCTTTAGAAATGGCTGTAAACATGAAAGTCCTTTAACACCAAACACTGGCTCTCCCGTTAGTTGAGCAATTTGACTGCATTCAGAATATGATGAATCTGATCTTAAATCAATAACTCCACCATACTTCCTGCTATAACCACTTCCTATCTTGGTAACCGTACCTGGTGCACAACGAAATATGCATCCGAAACGTCCGTTGTACTGATGATGACTTAATAATACACTTGCGAGGGCTGGCAGATCGAAAACTGCCGTGTGAATGATGACCTTAAAATCCACCATTGAATTTTGCACATTAAAAGTTGTTACTTGTGAAAGTAATGAATGTTTCAAATTTTCAGTCACGAAACGATTCCAATCAGGTTTAGTGCTACTCAACCACAATCCAAACAGTAAGATATTTTCTTTTTTCGATCTGATGTACAGAGGAAGATCTAGAATGGTAGCATGGAGAGGCCACAAGGACATCTTTTTGAACCGGAAAGGTTGCCCTCCGTCGGTCGATAAGTGCAAATGCAAAACAATTGGATCTCGTAGATCTAAGTCATCGGATTAGCACAACACGTCACCATTTTCCAATTTCAGTATTTCGCGGTAGGTCAGAAGGCTGTCGAAATGAACATCCAGCACACACTTTAATTGGGAGTGCAGATCGAATACAGCCATTTCCCAATCAGGTTCAACCAGCAACTCAAAGCCGGGTCCATCTTCATGAAGTGCACGCTGTACCACCCGTTTCATAGATCTCCACGTGAGCCGTTCATGAACCATGTCCATTACCTGAAAAAGCATACAAGAGTAGTAAATAAAGCTACATCATAACAATTTTATACACGTACATCATAACAGATAAGTTTATAGGCTCACTGCCCTTGTAATCTTAAGCAGCGTGACAGTCATGGTTATACATGCACACCGGTATTAGCCTATAAACCTACAAACAACCAAACATTTTCAAGCATCATGCCTACATCAAGATACTCGTATATGTACCACATTCAAGAGAAGCTGAATTGGCCTACTTTTCAGGTTTCTATACAATATTGGTTACTTCAATTTTCTGCTTGATACGACATAATGATCACTTGCATGTTCATTACAAGGGGGGAAGTAACATCCCTCGAGCATGGGTGGTACGCCGGTACGTAGTTGATTGGCTGAGATTGCCTATTCTTCCCTATGTGTAATAGGAAATGAATGCTAAAGAATAGTTTTTAACTTCTTTTCGCCGTGCGTGAGTCGAATAAACCTTCAAGATAACTTTCTAATAACTCTCGTCTACCGAACTCGAGTTTTGATTTTGATGGACATGGCGAGTGACATGTCGAGGCCACCAGGTCTTCACTTTTCTCCTCCCTAAACATATTCCTACCTATCCAATGCAATTTATAATATGAATAATACAGGTTATTTAAATGCGACTCTTACTGTTTCGAGTCCTCAATTCAAATAATTATTAACCATAATTCTACATTCTAAAGGTACAACATAACATTCTAATACATAATTCAAGGGTATTCCGGGTATTCAAAGAAATATGCTACATAAATAATTATCAGTGGTTGAAATTTATGCGAACGTTGAATATTATTTATGTCTTATTCACAGACTTATTTCGCTCAATGGCTAATCACACAAAAAAAAACGATGCGACAGACGTGTAGTTAATTTGAAAGAACAGGAGCGTGAGTTTTGCAGTTCTCACTCGTCGAAGACAGCAAATTCTAATTTCATTATCCATTGAAAGCCGTCGGCCGTATTCTCATTGGTCTATCATCAAATTTAAGCCAATTAAAAAGGAGCGCTGACTCTTTCGTATGATTAAGTTTGTGACTTGTGTTGAATGTTTCATTCCATTTCTGATCTGAAGATCATTTCAAATGTCCCTTAATTCACAAATGATATCTAGATCCTTGATTTACGCTTCAAGCATAACTTTTCATTGCTCTAGAACTCAAAAGCAATTATATATATATATTAATTTTCTGCTCAGTGAAATCTATCACATGTACAGAAATGTTAAAGTTTCACAAGTTAAAATGAACGAATGATGATTGAGATGGAGCACGTGATTCTCAAATCAACGCTCTGCTAGTTTCCCATATGCTAATGTTAATGAATGTGAATGAGAAATGAAGACTTTGATGGGGTGGGTGATAGGAGAATAATTGATGAATCTTAATTGCTGAAGAAGTGGATGGATGGAGCACCCGCTGAATGTCACTCATTGTTAACTTGCTTACGTCATTAAGCTGACATTGAGATGTTACAACTGCATTGCAATGAATTCCAAAAGACGTTGAGTGATACGGTCATTTTAAGTCAGTAAGAGCCTATCGAAATGTTATGCGTCTTATAATACGGGCGTAAAATAATAAGTCACCGCACCTACAGACAATCTGATTCATACATTCTAACCATATCTAAGTCTTTGAGCGCCATCTACAATACTTAAGTAAAATTGCATTTCATATGATTTTATTGCAATAGATATAACTTTCAGAAACTGCAATTTTTCAGTTTATATATAAATTGTAATAGTTTTATATCATCAAATTATAAATTGCACTATTTCTGTATTATCACATATATATTGCAATTTATCCGCAATTTTGTCAACCAGTGTTCTACCGAAATAAAACCTGTAGAAGAGACTGAGTGAAGCTACATTCCTTCTAAAGATGAACGGTTGCAACTTGTTAACGAGCTTTTCACGCATGAGATTCTTGACACGCTGTGCTTGTGGTCCACAGATGGCAATTCTACTTTGGAGGACGAATGGTGGACCCTAAGGATAGCAGACAGTCTGTGGTGGAAGGAGTTCGGAAGCGACATCGAACGGAGTTGCAGGAATCATTGCGTAGACATGAGATCCATTGGAATTTGTGTAAGAAGTCGATGATGCAACAGAAGGCTGAAGCGTGGTTGTAATGATCCGGAGTTGGGATGAAGGTGGTAGGCTTGTTTAGTAGGCGAAGAAGAAAAGTTTGTATGAGGTTGGCAATGACGATGAAAGATAGCATGTCGAGCTGAGCATTTAGGTTGTAAACCTCCCATAAACTAGTTTGAATGTATCATGATGTTCGCAAACATCTGTGATTTTGTATTGGGGTCCCGCAGATGTTGTTGGAGGAGTGGAAAGGATGTGGAGCGTCAAGGACTACACAACC
This sequence comes from Prostheceraeus crozeri, assembly GCA_907163375.1. Lineage (NCBI taxonomy): Eukaryota > Metazoa > Platyhelminthes > Polycladida > Euryleptidae > Prostheceraeus > Prostheceraeus crozeri. The sequence continues at coordinate 48,800 of CAJQUW010007167.1, forward strand.
AGAAGGATGTTTGTTTCTGACAGACGCACAAATTCTTGATGAACTGCTCGCTCTGTTGCGGAGAAAGAGTCTGTGACTCCTGTCAGTAGTATGAAGAGAGTTGCACTGGGCAATATTTGATGACAACACGATAGCACGCTGCTCAAAGTGGTGAAGTTGGTGACCAGTCTTTTACCTCGGTCTAGGAGACTGACACAAGGTAAGACCTTTGAGTATTGAGGCGGGGTCGAAAGATTGCGAAGAAATGAATGTAGAGCTGACAGTCGTCCGCTGGCGCTATGTAGGGAAACTACTAGACAGCGAGGATCAGTTAAGTGTAAGGTTCCCCAGTTCGAATAAATAAAAATGATAGCAAATGGTGCACTTGAAACGTTGTGAGTATTAGGTGGTGCACTGTAGGAAGCCGCAACAGCTTCGGTGAAAATAGGGGTATAATAGGGAAAACAGGAGGTTTGTAAGCCCTGCTTGTCGTGTGCATAAAGTAGGTAGGCCTATATTAAGTAGAGTAGTAACTCAGCATTTATTAAATTCCCAATGTGTATGCAGCTTCGATTTTATTAAATGAACTCGAGGTGAATACAATTGGAATTGTTTCCAAATGTGAGACATGCACATTTATGCAATTTGAAGAAATTACAACGGAATTTACTGATCATGATAGTTAAATGCAGGGATGCGGAGTCATATCATTTTGACTCCGACTACGGGTGGGAAGTATATCAGCCTTAGTTCTGGTAACCTACATCATAGATCATTATGGGTTAACCTGAGCCTGATTTTAGTGATCATTGCTGTATCAAATCAATCATTGTCTATGAAAGTTAACCAACTTTGCACATCACTTGTTGGTGTGTGCTTCACACGGTTTTTCTCCAGTCTCTACCAGGCAGGAAAATCCCCATCCTTCTTCAAAAAATATTACTACACTTTCGATTTTAATATGCGCTATGGAGGAGCCATCACACACGATTGACGCTAGGCTATTAGGCAATGCTCTCAAGCAAAATAATATTTTACTCTTGCCTCCCATGTGACATTTGATGCGTATGTGTGATCGAGGCTAGGAAGGCTTGTCTTCTCTACTAAATCAACGAGTGAAACGACAATCTTTTTTTCACTGTCACGGTTCATTCACTGAACTATTACAAGCTTTGCATGCACTGCTGTCTCTGTAATTTTGTTTGACAGAGAAAGTTGACATCAAAACAGTGACAGCTATGCACGAGGATAGATAGTTTGTTTATATTATATTTCGGGTCTAGTTATTGTCCGGAGTCCTATTTGATAGGAGTTCGAATCCGGCAAAAATGATAGAGCTCCGAGACTCCGACTCCGCATCCCTGCCTGGTATAATGCATATGGAAATGATATTATTTTACAGATAGTGCGTGTCTGACAGCCTTTGGAGAGAGGTAATGTTTGTTAAATTAGCAACTCGATGACCTGCTATTACTTTCTTGCTGAACCTCAAGAGAATCTTCTAAGCGTGATCAGGCAACCTGCCACTGGAATGGCAAAATCACAGATTCAAAGACAATGATTTCAATTAACTTTGAAAAATTCAAATGGGTCCACATCACCATTCAGATTCAAGAAGTGAAACATAAATTTGGTGAATCATAAATTCATGCCGATGAAAACTGAATTAAAAACATGAAATTTCAGCCACAACAGCACAACAATCCAAACTTAACATTTTGAACCCCTTGTAATTTATATTAATATAAATTATAAGGGGTTCAAAATATTGTTCGGATAAGAAGAAAAACTTCATTTATTGAATAATCACAAAACCATGCCTACTAAAATTTGATCAGTCCACATATATATAAATGCGGCTCTATAGAGCTGGATGCAATGCACCGGTTCTTCTGATTGCACCGGTTACCACGCCAGTGCACCGTAATGTGCAAATTTCGATCAAATTGATACTTTGCAGCATAGTTTCAGTTAAATAATTAATTCATTCTTTCTGCTGTCTTAGTCACATAGGAGAGAAGAATATTTTGAGGAATTAATCCAATTAGAAGAGCATTATTCAATTTTATTTATCAATAGAAACTTCAAATTTCTACATCACGAAAATGGAACCCATAGAGTAGAGATGGAACCTTATGGAATCACGGCTAACGTTGCATTTCCTGATGGTGAGAGAAAAGTTGAAAAAGTTGATAAAAAATTGATAATTAAAGTTTGTGATTAATCATTTTAGTCCACGAAATCTCAATTCCCGCGACCTCAAAATTCCAGAATCTAATAGTAAATGCCGAGAACCGTGCTGCTTGGTGCTCCTCTTGCTAATATGTATCACCATTTCCTCAGACACAGAATTGACTAATTCATGCAAAATGTAAGTCATTGCTGTGACTACGAACAATCATTTCGTTGATAGGTACGCTGATCTGTAAATATTTCTCTTCATCGGTTTTTAGTTATAATTTGTGCATGATTTGGCAATATTATTATGGTTCGCATTTGTAGCTCTATTAATGACTGTATTTATTCAGAAATAAAGGCGTTCCACATTTTACATCGCTAAGTTTGTCCTGATGTTGTTACAATCATAGAGTATGTAGAGAGTGTCGACTCAGAAAAGTAGCCTATCTGTATACAGTGAAAATTTTTGCATCAAAAGACTCAGTTTTTTGCGGATATTGCGTTCCTGCTGTCCAAAAAATTATTTGAGCACTTTTAAAGAAAATCAAAATTTTGCCAATTTAAATACTACCGAGATGACTCCCCGTTGTAAGTAGTATAAAGCAAGTTGGATAACAAAAGGAATGAATATTTGTTAATAATCATCCCAACTAAGCGGAAATAAAGCTGATTATCAAAAAAATTTCATGCTGCGTATTATAATAGAAGTCTTCATGAAAAAGTCGCGATATTATCCGTGCTTTCTTGGCTGAAATTGTCAAGTCTTTAATTCAATTTTGATCGGCATGAATTTGTGATTCAGTAAATTCATGTTTCATTTCTTGAATCTGAATAGTGATGTGGACCCATTTGAATTTTTCAAAGTTAATTGAAATCATTGTCTTTGAATCTGTGATTTTGCCATTCAAGTGGCAGGTTGCCTGATCACGCTTAGAAGATTCTCTTGAGGTTCAGCAGGAAAGCAATAGCGTAGGTCATCGAGTTGCCAATTTAACAAACATTACCTCTCTCCAAAGGCTGTCAGACACGCACTATCTGTAAAACAATATCATTTCCTTCTGTTTTGTGTTGTCATTATCAGTCAATTCCGTTGTAATTTCTACAAAACTGTATAAATGCGCATAGCTCACATTTAGAAACAATTCCGACTGTATCTCCTTTGAGTTCATTTAATAAAATCGAAAGTGTATACACATTGGGGATTTAATAAATCCGGAGTTACCACTCTACCTTACATATTTACTCTATGGTTACAATGATATGATAATTTGCATTTTTTCTGATAAAATGATGGCAGTATTTTATACGTCTACTTACCTAATGTGCCTCAGTCTTTGTATCCGAGCAGTCCGTCCGAATTTTTCGGCATCCGGTAATACTGTCGAAACACAGAGAGACTGCTTGATGTTGAATAATGTTGAACTTCTTGCATATCAATCTGTACATTGGCGGTGACATGCCTAAAATCTTTCTACATTTCTACATTTTGATATATTCAGCTATTTTGAAAAAAGCATTAGAAGACCAAACTCTTCCTTTAGGGCCAACAATTTCAAAGTAGTCAATTTAAAAACCAGACGTTTCGTCCACTCTCCAGTCATGGTAATTATTTACCATTTGTTGTTGCACATCTACATGCATGCTGTGATTTCTCTTTCATCTTGCTTTAAAGAATTCCATTGGAGCTACAGAGACGTAAGGGCTCAGTCACTGTCCTCTGATGATTCCATCTTAGGCCCTGCGCTGAGATTGAACAAGCTCTCCGATTGAAATATCCTCGTATGCTCCCTCATATTTCCGAACCGAATGAATTTCCCTTGATCCTTCGGATGCAAAGTGTTCGGATGTTTTGCAAGCATCGACGGAAGATGTTGCCGCTGCCATAAGGTCTTTCTCTTCTTCAAGCAGCGTTGGCGCATGGTGTGAGACCCTGTCATCACAAGATCTCCTTTCCCTCTGAACTGGTGACGCTGGTTCATTTCTCCTTTCAGCTATTACCAAATTGGTGATTTTTTCTCGGAGGTCAGTCAGATTCCCGACTTTGACCATGGTTTATTATTTTCTGGAAATTTAACAGCTTTGAGAAAGAACAATGGTGGCATTCGTCCTGTTGCTGTGGGCAACATATTCCGTCGGTTGACAGCGAAAGCAAGGTGCCGCTCGCTGAGTTCCAAATTAGGCAATATGAACTCCAACCTATTCTGTTGGGAGTCGTAGTAACAGGAAGTTGTGAACTTGTCATTCATGCTGCTCGCTTTTACGTACAGTCGAATATCAACTCTCTCAATCTACATGTGATGGTTAAGATTGACATGAAGAACGACTTCAGCAGTATTCATCGTGATGTGGCTCTTCAGGCCTGTCGTGAACGTATCAAATCACTTTATCCGCTCAACTGCCTTTCTTCCGGTTCTCCCTCAAGTTTGGTCTTTAGCAGTAGTGTCTTCTATAGAATATTTACAACTTCTCGGTTCACCAATGCCAATTTCAATGACTTCGGTTTTATCCAATAGGTGTAGCGATATGCAGAGCATGACTGGGCGCTTAGCTCAGTCATTTGGGCGCTTTAGATGACTGTCAGGTTGATGCTCGTTCAGCGCTCTTCCTTTTGAGAAATGCCTCTTCAATTCCTCACCTCTGTTGCAACTAAGATCTTCGCCTTGTTATCTGCTTCCTGAATCGCTAGCTGAATTTGACGTTCTCTTACGGAAGTGTGCTGAAACTGTCTGTAGCCTAGCCTTCGATGACGAGGGATGGGATCAGGACCGCCTTCCCGCAAGACATGGTAGTTGGCCGTCGTGTTGCTCTCCAGCCTTTTTTGCGTCGTGTCATTCTACGAAGTCCTCAGTCTTGAGGATTATTTCAAACCTCCCTGATACTTTTTCTGGCTCCATTCTCTGTCTAAATATGCCTGGCGAAAACTGAATTTACCGCTGCCATCCTACGACCTCAAAAGACTTCTGTCGTCATAGGATGATATCTCGTGTACCCACAGGTTTCAGCAGCTTGCAGATGAATCCAACCAATTTCCTTGGCGCCTATCCTCGCAGCTCGTGATCGCCACTCAGGAGCTTGATCAAACGCATTCCCCCTGCCAATTGTAGGTGTTTTGTGGACAATCAATCTTTCCGCATTGGCATTGCACTGCGTACGAGAGCCAAAGTGTGAGCTCACATCCCTGCAAGTGCGACGAAATGGTTGACAGAAAAGGATTGCATCCAATATCTTGCAAGAGAAGCGATGGTAGAGGACCACGACCAGTGGTGTAGGGTGCTCCCGGACCATATAGGCCTTCGCTCTGAATTGGAATCCTATTTCTATACCAGACATTTTTTATGTTGCAGCATTAATCTTATAAAAGATGAATTTCTGTTGTTTCCCAATCAGTTTTAAGGCCATGTCACACTAGTTGACCAGATTGCGATGATGATTGCAATTAATTGTGCAATCCGATTGCAATCCCGTGTAATTAATTGAAATCCATTGCAATTGATTGCAATCAATTTCAATGGATTGCTTTGAAATTGTGTGGGTAGATTGCAATTGTCCAAATTTTTAGTAAATAGATTGCAATCGCAGCAATTTTTTGTAGGTCAATTGCAATTTTCTATGAGTGGATTGCAATCCTGACAGTATTTTGTTGGCTGATTGCAATTTTTCTGATCATCCTATTTATGTCAATGCAAACTTTTCATCACTCTTAAAAGTACGAACCCACTATCCAAAATTTATCCAATTTGCACATGTTGTAATTTCTTTACTATCGGATTGATAGGTGCAGAGGCATAAAAAAGATAGAAAACATGTGTTAAATGCATTTACTAAAGGCAGACAAAAAATACAGCTTCAGCAGTATTCATGGACTGATGAACATGGCATTATTATAATTTCAGAGTCCGTTTGAAAATATGCAACACAAGGGTGGATTATGCAACTTAAAGGTACAGATCGAGTTTCATTGGTTTTACGCACAGGATAAAACAAGATTTCGTCTTCGACGATTTTCACAATATGTTGGGAAACGTTAGGCAGAGTCATAGATCGAAAACTGAAGAATGAGCTGTGACAGGGCTGATAAATATTGAGTTTGGCATGTATCTCACTTCTGCCATCAACAAAAAAATTTAACAATGCTGCCGAACATCATCATTGAATCTATCTCCACTTGGTAAAAAGTGCTATAATTACCTCTTCCATAAGATTCAGAGAAATATTTTACATGGCCTTTCGATAACACTCCTTCGTTCACAAATTCGAATTTCAAGTCATCATGTGGGGAAGAGATGCATGACAGCAGTTGTGCTTTCTTTTCATAGTCACAATAATGAAGGTAGGTTTTACAATGTTTCATCAAAGTTATTTTTATCCGCAATTTGATGCAGGAAGGAAGAAGTACCCTGGGAGTAAAGTTTAAAATTGTAAAAACTGTCTTTCGAAAGGAAACATAGAACAAAATGGCATAGCACCAAATTTTAATATCTGGTCTCCTACATGCAGCAAAAGGTGCATATTAATTGACAAAATAGCATCATCATATAAACATGACAAGCGTGAATGAAAATAACTGAACAATTCCTTAATTTGTAAATATTTCGAACGAGCATTGCGTAAATATGACAATTTACAAGCAACAACAAAAGACAAGAAATGAAAAGCATACTCATCATGATCGAGTGACTTATATAAAAGTGATTTATAAACAGACGGTATGCAAAAATAGAAAATGAAAATCCATGAGATCTCTACCTTTCCACAAAGGCAGATCACTGACACGTCTGGGTACAGAAATAAAATTGGGACATCTTAATTTCTTCATCTCCTTAAAGCAGTGATCAATATGTCTGCCTAAAAAATATTTCTGACGATAAGATGGTGAGCTAAACAATTTCGTAATCAAAGATTTGCCACTGTTCTCGAATAACAGATGTAACGGGTCCATTAGAACATGAGAGGGTATGTCTACATAACCTCTTAAACATGAGTGACCTTTAATGCCAAATAACTTTTCTTTGAGATTGTGTGCCAAGTTGGCGTATTCTTCATATTTCTCGTCTGACAAAATATCACACAAAGGTCCATATTTTCTACTATGTCCCTTACCTACTTTCATCATGAAGCCAGGTGCGCAGCAGTAGACACATCCAAACCGTCCATTGTATTGTACATGATTCAAAACACTTGCCAACGCAGGTAGATCAAATACGACACTATGGATCTTAACAAGAACATCAACATCCTACCCTCTATCAAGACAGTTATTTTCCTATTTATTAATGATTGTTCTAGATACGATGTTAGGAAAACAGACCAGTTCGGTTTATCACGGCTACTCCACAAAGCGAATATTATCATGTTCTTGGTCGGCATCTTATTTCTAGAGGAAGGTCTAACACAGTTGCATGCACTGGCCACACGTTGTTTTTCTTATAACGATAGAGTTGCCCACCATCAGTTGACAGATGCAAGTGGATGATAAGAAGTTCTTCAGACACCTCCATCATTGCTGTTTGAGTATCTTCAGGACAGGTACATAAAATATCACCACAATCTTCTCTCATCCGAATCCGGTAGAATTTTATCACTTCTTCATATCGAGTAATAGAAGTTCTATTTGAAATTGGAGATCAAAGATTACCGTCTCATGATTTTCCGCGGTGCGGAGTTCAAATGGAGAGACTATGCGGTATAAATATCGTGTCACCAATCTCGTCATTGACTTCCAACTCCGACGTTCCTGAATGATATCAGTGACCTGAAAGGTAATTAATAAGGAGATCAGTACAAAAAGTACGGTGAAGCACATCATAAAGTACATTTTCATGATTAATGTAAATGATGGTTATGATTACTGAAATGGTTTATATAATACTGTTTTCATGATTACTGAAATGGTATGTTTTCCTATCAAACCATCCATCTAACTTACCCTACTTCCTACAACTGATATTTAATTATGATGGGTTTATTCAATTAGTTATCCATATTCACAACATTCAGTTTTTCAATGATAGAGGTCTTAATTGCTGTACTAGAAATCCATGTCTGAACCCGAAAGAAAACGAGATGCATTTAAATGAGGTCGAATTCATCTATCATAGATACATGAGTACATTCGGTGCAAAAATCTAGGCGTGAATGCATTCAGAATGCAATAATTCAGGACTCGATAGTCGATGCAGTAAATGACTTTTACTTTTTTTTTACTTTATCCTTTTAGCGTCTTCGTTTCCCCTATACTAGAGGGTTTGACGTTTGATCAACCGTCTCCAATGGTTTCGATCCTGGGCGTCCTCTTCTGTCGCACCAATCCTCGTCAGATCATCTTTGACGTTTGCGAGCCAAGTCTTCTTCGGCCTTCCTCGAGGACGCGCTCCTTCCACCACGATGTCCAGTACACGACCAAGGGCTCCTTCTCCGTTTCTCCTCTTCACATGCCCGAACCACCTCAGTCTTTTCTCCGTGATCACTTCTTCCAACGGGCTAATACCACACCGACATGCCACTTCACTGTTGGAGATGTTATCAGCGAGTGATATGCCGCACATGTAGCGTAGCATTCTCCTGTCGCATGCCCGTAATTGATGTTGCAGTCTTTCTGTCAGATTCCAGGACTCCGCACCGTAGAGCAACACAGATCTCACACAAGTGCTGTATACAGTGGCTCTGCACTTCAGCGGGATATGACAGTTGCGTAGAAGACTGGCAAGCTCTTTCCACTTCCTCCACGCAGATGCAACTCTTGCTTTAACAGCACGCTCTGATCCGCCGTTGACATAATAATTCTATTTTAGTCATCATCTTCATAAAGTCGTGAGGACACAATATTCACGCTAAGTATTTTTCGTTGAAGAATTGAAAGAAATTTGCCTTTTTGGGGTCCCACTCAGATACCCCATGCGGGTATTAAGAAAGTCGTATAACAGCAGAAAAAAAACTCAGTGGAAATAGGTCTGCACGTTTGACGATATAATCATTAAATAGGGTTTTCATCGTTTTTGTGTCAGTGGTTAGGTGCTGAACTTCCCTGCATATTGATTACCGTCAGTGCAGAAATTTTCAGCAAAAACCATCAAGAAGGGGGTTGTATTACGACGCTCAAACTAACTACGGCTAGAGCAAAATCGTTCTAAGCCATCTGGTGGGGTGTCTCACTAACGATAAGGCCTCAATTACTTTAAGGATTTGCCAAATTCTGATCCGCATAATAATAGGATGCCAAATAAATTTAACTCACGTTATTGAGAAATCCAAGTTTTCATTATCATCAATTCCTTCAAGGGCTGCAAGGAACTCGTCAGAAGTTGTCATCTATAGACCTGAAAACATAAATCATTGCTAGAGCAAATAAAAGTATCTGCATATCATAGAATGCATCAATAGAAAGTATCCACATCATCAAGATAATTAATAAGATACGTCAATAACAGATACTATCTCAGCAGGATATCAGTTCGTCGGCCATCTACTAATTCTTTCTCAGCATATGAACATAATCAGTTAGAAGCTTCATTGTTGAGAGAGCTACGAATGCTACAGTAGACTAATATGGAAACAATCCAGGTAGTTTATGACGTTCGATTTATGAAGTAATAAATATTAGAATTTAAAGTCGGAATTGACAACTTTGATGGCAATCCGCTAAAATGATTGTAACATCTATGATTATACTGTATACCGGAAATACATAAAGTGCAAAATTCGTTTTTCATCAAATCGCGTAACTTTTCACAGGTTTACGGTATTCACACTAGTTAGTCATTCTATTCTGCTTAATGCAGCGCTATACATGAAGTTGATGCAGCAAGGTGCCATAGAGGCAGTACATGAAATAAATAAAACACGAAGTCCGAATGTTGTGGTATATTGAGAAACAATATCAGTCACTCACAACTCATTGATTCATTTCGTTTCTAAATTCAAGGACATGTACGGAAAATTGAATATACACATTATATAGTTTCGGTCGTGTTCTCTCACATATGGTCATGCACGTACCCAGGATAATGTCAACGTAAGTCCAAATGCCGCCAGTACAAGGGCTCAATTGCAATTAGACACAGAACATAATGAGGACATTACTTAAGTGCCTTCTTTTGGCCCTAAATATCAATAATTTGGACATCCATCATGGATACAAGTGCACAATATTTCGGCTCACGTTTGTAAAAAGTATCAAATGAAAAAAGGAATACTACTACATTTGAACACTGATCACTCTGAACAAAACTTTTGACGAAGTAATCTCTCCATCACATCCAATTCCGCAATAATCATACTAGCATTTGTCCTGTTTCTTCTTATCAAACGTATTGGTGGGTTTGTCAAGACTCGTTCTGTACCAGTTAAAAGTGAAGGCTGTATAACTTATAACTGGCGCTTTGATGTCTCTTGTTTATGAATGGGACAACAAATTTTTTAGATTAATTTACTTGTTATTGCAGTAAATTGACAGGTAATGAAATACGCTGTTATCCCATCCAAGAGCAACAGATTGCTCTATATTGGTCCATTTTTCAGTGTGACAAGTGTTAGGAAGTCAAAACTACAACGGTTAATAAGAAGAAACAGAATAGGCACTGCAATGATGACTGAAGAGATCTTATTTGAGAATGTATTGTCTAAGATTGTCTATGAAACAAAGTTTGTTGTAAAATTTAAATCAGGACTTCAATGTAATTTCTCAAATGAACTTTGCGTAAAATTCAAGGCAAACAGGCATGCATGTGCCTTGGTTAGCTATAAGATTACATAAAAATGTAAATAAGCGTAAATTGTGTCCACAAGTGAGAATTCCTGCATGAGTCTTTGCAGAATGGGTAATTAAAAAGTTTTGTCTAAAAATGTCTTCACAAACACATAAAATGTCATCACAGATGGAAAGAGCCGGTTCAGCGTTTATTCTGCAAATCACGCAGAAATTGATTAACTGAGGAAACGACGGTCTTCCAAGAATAGCTGTTGCCGTACCAAGCTTTAATAGCGCCCATTAATTCCAGTACTTCCGATTCTGAAAAGGGCTCTTTGAGAGATTTTCCTTTTGGACA
>CAJQUW010007167.1:65000-68253 GCA_907163375.1 Prostheceraeus crozeri
GTATACCCATGTGAATGGGGTGGGCATGGGTGGTGAAGCCATTCTCACAGGTCCCATAGCGCTTCTATGGGGATTATAATGATTTTTGACATTCACTAAAAGCAGTCGGAGCTGACATTTTATCACTCAATAAATTCTGACTTTGAATAGTCAAATAGCTTACCAACTCGCCGCCACAGGTTTTTCTGTGGGTATGGGGTGGGGTGGGGATTCAAAAGTCAATCCCCACGGCAACCCTGGTAATCAGCCACTTGCACGTCATTTAGCGTCAGAACAAACACTCCGATGTCTTGAAACAATGAATTAAACTCGCAGTTTGAAAACCAAGTTCAGACACCTGGTATGAAGAGCAATTTTGAAACATTGATTCAAATAAGATGTTGCATTATAATTGCTTATAGTAGTTGTCCCGTACAATACAGTCATTCAATTGACATAAGAAACCAGAAATCTTATTCAGTAAAATATGGCAAGTGGCAGTTTTCCCTTGCGTAAATGTGTAACAACATTTTCACTCACTAATCATCGCTTCTGCCTTATTACTGACGACAGGTGCGGCAAAAATGATGGCCTGCATGAACAGATGCACTGACAGCCAGATGATTGTTGAGGATCCAGGTAAGTATGAAGAAAACATTAGGGATTCTCCAGCTTGAAAATCATCCTCGTATTCATATCAAAGTGGTCCAAAACTGCATTTTATCGCAGGAAGAAGAGGATGTTTATATGGGGGAAAGAAAGAGAAGAAAAGAAAAGTAAGAAGAAGAAAAGAGAAATGAAAGAAAGAAAGAAAGAGAAGAAAGAGAGAGAAGAAAGAAAGAATGAGAAAGAAAGAAAGAAAGAGAAAGAGAAAGTAGAAGAGAGAAAGAAAGAGAAAGATGGGAAAAAGAAGAAAGAAAGAGAAGAAAGAAGAGAAAGAAAGAAAAGGAGAAAAGAAAGAGAAAGAGAAGAAAGAGAGAAGATGAGAAAGAAGAAAAGAAGAAGGAAGAGAAAAGAAAGAAGAAAGAGAAAGAAAGGAAGGAAAGAGAAAGAGAAAGAAAGAAATGAGAGAGAGAAGAAGAGGAGAAAGAGAAAGAGAAAGAGGAGAGAGAAAGAAAGAAAGGAAAGAAGAAAGGAAGAAAGAAAAGAAAAGAAGAAAGAAAGAAGGAGGAAGAGAAAGGAAATAGGAGAAAGAAAGAAATAAGAAGAAAGAGAGAAAGAAGAAAGAAAGAGAAGAAAGAAAAGAAAAAGAAAAGAAAGAAAAGAAGAAAGAAGAAGAAAAGAAAGAAAAGAAAGAAAAGAAAAGAAGAAAGAAAGAAGAAAAGAAAGAAGAAAGAGAAAGAAGAAAGAAAAAGAAAAAAGAGAAAAGAAGAAAAGAAGAAAAGAAAAGAAGAAAGAAAGAAAAGAAAGAAAAAAGAAAGAAGAAAAGAAGAGAAAAGAAAAGAAAAGAAGAAAAGAAAAGAAAGAAGAAAAGAGAAGAAGAAAGAAAAGAAAAGAAAAAAAGAAGAAGAAAAGAAAGAAAAAAGAGAAAGAAAGAAAGAAAGAAGAAGAAAGAAAGAAAAGAAAGAAAAGAGAAGAAAGGAAAAGAAGAAAGAAGAGAAAAGAAAAGAAAAAAGAAAAGAAGAAAGAAAGAAAAAAGAAGAAAAGAGAAAGAAAGAAAAGAAAAGAAGAAGAAAGAAAGAAGAGAAAAGAAAGAAATAAGAGAAAGAGAAAGAAAGGAAAAAAAAGAAGAAAGAAAGAAGAAAGAAAAGAAAGAGAAGAAGAAAAAGAAGAGAAAAAGAGGAAGAGAAAAAAAGAAGAAAGAAAGAGAAAGAAAGAAAGAAAAGAAGAGAAAGAAAAAGAAAAGAGAAGAAAAAGAAAGAAAGAAGAAAGAAAGAGAAAAGAAGAAGAAAGAAGAAGAAAAGAGAAAAGAAAGAGAGAAAGAAGAAGAAAGATAGAAAGAAAATACTAGGAAGAGAGAAAAGATAGAAAATAGTTATAGAAAGAGAAGAAAGAAAGAGAGCCTAAGTGAGAGTGCTCCTCCTTTTACAAAATGATCAATTAAGGACACCATCGTTTAGGAGACAATCGACAACGCAAATGTAGTTTCTAGACATCAGGCGAAAATTTTTCTGCATTTTCTGTTTTATCAACTGATTCCGTTTTTCTCCATCTTACCTGATTGCTTGTGAAACATTTGTGGGCTTGATTTTTCATGGGCCAGTTTCGCTAATGTACATTGATTTCAATGTCTTGATTAACCCGAGAGGGTCGTGGCTGACGTTATTAATTGGGTTTCCGCCGTTGTAGGTTGTGATAGGGTTTAGGTATGGTATTTTGTTGCTGGTAGGATGGGTCATGGTATGTATGTAGGTTGCTTGGGTTCCGACATGTCTTTGCAGACTTGTAGGTGATTGGAGTGTTGCGTTCAGTTGTGATTTGTTTTTGTGGTGGATTGTGGTAGGATACGGTGGTTTGTTATGGGTTTGAAGGTGGGGGGGGTGCTGTGGTGTAGGTGGTCGATGGGGGGGTTGGGGTAGGGGTTGGGTCTGTGACGTTTTTTTTGCTTGTTTTTGTTGGTGGTGCTGGGGTTTGTTGGTTGTTGTTGGTTTTTCTTTTTTTTTTGTTGTGGATGTTTTTTTGGGTGTGTATGTATTTTCGGCGTTTAGTGCGTTTGTGTGTTTGATGGGTGGGTGTAGGTGCGGTTGTGGTTTGTTGTGGTGTTTGTGTGTGGTGTTGGATGGTATTTGGGTTTGTGTGGTTTGTTATGTGTGTTATGGTTTGTATTTGGGGTATGTGTGTTGGTGGTGTATATTTAGATTTGGAATGGATTGATGGGGAATGTAATGTTTGGGGAAAGTGTGTTTATGGGTTGTTTTGTTGGGTATGGTTGTTTAGTTTTGTAGTTGTGGATGATGTGTTTATGTGACAATGGTAGTGTATTATTGTTGTTTGTGTGAGTATATTGGTGGTTGTGGTGATTTATTTTGATGATGATGGTAGGCTATTTTTGATTGTGCGATGGATGTTGAATGGAGGTTTGAATGTGGCTTTGTATTTGTGTGTTTTGGGTGATGTGGTCGTGTTGCTGTGTGGTTCTTGAAGTTGTATTTGGATTTTGGTTGAATTTGATGATGTATGATGGATTGGATGGTGATATTGTTTGATGTTGGAGGGGTTGATGATGTGTATGGTTGATGAGGGTATTTTGAGCTACGAATGGAGTTTGGTATGGTTAGGGATGTATGACTATGGTGGCTGGATCTTTTTTGTTGATTTTCGATGGTCTGGGATT
>CAJQUW010007168.1:0-31127 GCA_907163375.1 Prostheceraeus crozeri
ATCTGGAAGTTTCCTCACTAAATTATTTATGGACACTTCAGTGAGTCGGATAGAGGAGGTACCGTTGGTGTAGGTATCGTTCGTGTGTGTATGTTGAAGTCTGTGCGAAGATAGTTCAAAACGTGTCTCGAAAGACTGAATGCATAAATCGCAAGAAAAGGAGACATCGTTAACAGAATCATCCCCACCTTCGGAGATTGATGCCGGCTTAGGTCGACAAACACCTCGCTTGATGTGTCGGGTGAGATCCCATTTCCTCGTGAAGATGTGCCCACAGTCAGCACATTCCCACTCGTTGCCATGCCGCGACAGTTCTGAGATGGACTCGCACGAGATGGAACTGGTATCACCTGAAAGAGAAATCATTCTTTCATCTCTGTTCAAGTCTCAGTGTATTGTTACAACCTACCTTGACTCAACAACTCTAAACTTTCCTCGAGAAGGGAGGGTGTTGGTGATGAAGTTGATGCCTGAAATTGAGGAAGATGCTATTAGCCACACGTTTGAGGGAGATGAGTTAATAAATTTTAAACTTACCATTTGAACTAAATTATTTTTAAGGTTTATACTAAAACAATATAGAGAATTCACTCAAATTTGGAATTCACTTGTACGCCTAAAATATAGAATTCGCCAGAGAACACTTCATCTTATACGTCTCAAAGACAGAGTGAAATGATACGAATGTCACTTTGCATATATACTTTCATATTCATCATTCATTGGCTGTTCATTCTGATTGGTTGCTTGTTGATACTTAAGAATTAGAAAACATTTCAAAGTCATTATTCACAGTCAACATGACAAGCCCTCCGACAACACCATACACAAAATTCTCTTCTCCATGCTCAACACCAAAGGCGCTCGTTACACCAAACGCTCCAACGAAGGGGAAGGTAGAGAAGGTGTACCGACTGGACAATATCAGGAAGTTATCATTACCAGCGGATGAGGAAGAGGAGAGTGTATGTGAGAAGGAGTGTCCCGACTTAACAGGCGTGAGGTGGAAGTATCTCCAGTACGATACTGACGATGTGATGGAGATCACCAGCACGAAATTCCTCCACCAATTATGGGAGTGGTACACCCCTAACTCCCAGCCACGAACTATGGCAGAGTGGGAGTATATTGATAAAGTGAGGCTCGCAGTGGAAGAACGATTAAAGCAACTGAACTGTTTTTTGTTATCTATGTGAAGCCAGACTCTGGACGATATTGACGATGAAGACCTTTTGAAATACATGCCATAATAAATTTTTATTTCATATTATCTTTGCTTTCATACTGACTTACTTGAACGGGACTTCAGTGGATGATTTAACCATGTATACTTTTTCATTTGGAAATAGTAGCACGCTTAGTCTAACTTGTAAATCTTATAACATTTCATATGGGCGATGATGGTAGATGAAATAGTGTTAAATAAAATTAAGATAGCTAACTTTCTGATACAGGGATAGCAATCGACTGCGATCCATGTGTAAAGAGCTTGTTAGACTACGAAAGAGAGAAGTGTGTTATGTTGCATGTGGCGCGTGAGTGTCCTCCCATTTCATTCCATTCATCAATTCGTCTCATTGATAGAGACAGGTAGAACTCATGGTTCTCATAACGTATGCAATGGAAAGTTTTAGGCAACCTTCGACAGTTGGCTAAATGTCGCCCTGGCGCGAATGCATACTACGTTGAGACAGAGGCAATCACTTGCAAACATGACGCAGAGAGGTTTAACAAGATTGACCATTGCCGAATGTCCCTTGCGGTATACATAGCTACGGGTTTCACCGCAGCCCTTTACAGGAACGCCCGTCGAAAGGAAGTATTACACCGAACTTCATTTGCAACGTTCAAGTTGACTGATAGCAGATTCAACTTAATGATAGCATTCGCCAGTCCGAAGACTGCCCAGGGCAAACCGCGTGGAGGTTCTATCATGTCTTGCCCCATGGTGGCCCTTATGAGAGCCGTTGGTTCGTTCTCGTCGTATCTGAAAAATAGAAAGAAAATAGATGAAATTATATTCAAGTGATAGAGATGATATTAACTTACCATAAGAGAAATTTAGCCGGTTCGTGACCCCTTCGATGGTGGTGGCTCAGGCAAGTACTTGGCCGGCAGTTTTCGCTTCCGGTGGCGCAATTCTTTGATGTTGCCATCATGCTTGATGGAGACATGGATACAGCGCATCTCCGCCATTGCTCCCTCGTAGCATTCGAACGTGCTGTCGACATCCTCACTTTGCAGCAGAATGTCATCAACAATCCTGCTGTTGATAATTGGTAGGTGGAGTGTTGTTCTGCTCTCCTTGTGCTGCTCGTTCTCAACCATTTTCATTTTTAGTTGCTCAATCTTGAGCTTAAGCACCCCTTCTTGTGATTTTAAATTTTTAATATTTGCTGCCTGCTCTTCAACTCGCTTTTCACTTTGCAGTGCCCTATCCCGAAAAGCCTCCAAATTTATGACCTGCGTTTTGAGGTTCTTGATTTCCTGGACTTGAGCTTTCAGGTTAAAATTTTCACCTCTCAAAGTCTCGCATTCGTTTCTAAAGCGACTCAGCTCATCTTTCAATTTATTGAGCGCAAACTCCTGGCTAACTTTGGCAGCCTGATCGTCCTTATTCCAGGCTAAAGTTTGGGCTTTAATCCCCTTCAATTTTTTCGGGGAAGATTGGCTGATTGGCTTCGCTATTCCTTTAACGGGCACTACAACCTCCTCAGAGTCGGACTCGTCTGAGGTGTCTGAATCACTGCTTAGATCATTTCCTGTAGTCGGAACAGCAGGATCGGCTGTTATTACATTCTGTAATTCTTCATTTCCTGTAGTCGGAACAGGAGGATCGGCTATTATTGCATTCTGCAATTCTTCATTTCCTGTAGTCGGAACAGGAGGATTTATGATATCTGCAATTGCATTCTGCAGTTCTTGATCCAAATCGACCAATTCAAAATAGGGGCTATGATTTTGCCTATGTCCGAAGTTGTATAATTTGCGAACTTCACAACTGGACAGTTCTGATGCCTCTCATAAAATTTTTCGTGCTGCTTGCCTCTTAAAAACTTTTGGCAATGTGTACAGCCGGAAACAACACCTTTCTCAACATGAATGTGAGGCGTATTCTTATATTTATTCAAGTGGCGTTTAAACTCACCACCTCTCTTCACTTCACCACAAGAGCATTTTTTAAACAGAAATTTTGAGTTGCCTCCCATATTCTGTAGAAGGAAAGATAAAATAGAATTACTGACAAGTAACATTGACAATCATTTTAAAAATACAACTAATATGTCATTCAATACTTGAGGATAGACAAGCTAGGCTGATGAATCCGTTACAGGCATTACTCAGAGGGGATCTTATCCCGACTCCAAGGCCTCGGCCCTCAAATCCAACCTCCCGCGGACAGAGCGTGCGTCATATCACTGTGTTGGTATTCGGACCCCGATTTTGACATGAAAACCGGTGGAGTTATTTACATCAGGAAGCAAGTCTCGAGCCGAAGCTCGCCTCTGACAACTTTATAAATGTCTTAGTTGAATTCAGAAGGTTTGAAAACCCCGAAAATTGCCAAAAATAGCGAATTTAAATTTTTCAATTTTTCAGCACTACTTATGAAATTTTATAAGTAGTCTATCACTTAGGACAGGTCAATAGCGACCGAATCCTTTTTGAATCAAGTCAAACGGACTTGTAGAAGCAAAGTTACAAGCCTTTAAAGTTTTGGAGTCTTTTATGGCCTGGAGACGAAGGCCATCTCCTGGCGAACCTCTAAGTCTGACGGCTTAGCTGATATCAGCAATGAAATTTTCTAAGTCGGTTTCTTACAGAAACTTGGAATTTGGAATGTCCGAAGCTATCATCGGAGCTCAGAGAGATGACTTACCGTTGACAATCTCTCGTCTGAATGACAAGTCTCCGTCGGTTCCCAGCTTATATAGTGTGTGGCGATCAGCTGATGACGTAACACCCATCATCCAAACACTAAAAATCCCGTCTATCTCCGGTTCTAGTGCTCCGATTGAGCTGGAAATACACCATTTCCATGTAGAATTTGACGCTGAATCCGAATCTGGCCTCCGTTTTCCCATCCGATGCTTCGTTTTGGCTCTACAGTAGGCAGCCATCGCAAAAATTCTAACTCGTTTTTTTCGAAAAATGTTGAAAATTTTTTCTCGCCGATTGACTTGAAACTCACCATACAGATAGAGAATTTGACGCTGATTCCAAATCTGAAATCCGTTTTCCCATCCGATGCTTCGTTTTGAAGCTACAGCCCAAAACGTCCCAAATTCTAACTCTGTCGTTTTTCGCCAATGTCCCAAAATCTTAAATGGCGTCTCACATCTAAGCGAAGACAGATAGGAACAAGCCGATTCTTTCACTGAATTTGTCTCACTCTTAGCTTTCAAACGAGCTATCGCACGACAAAATCCGTCCACTGGAAGCCAAAATCGAAGCAAGCTGTCCAGAGGGGGGGACGTCAGCGAAATTTTTTTCTCTCCGATTGAGCTGGAAATACACCATTTCCATGTAGAATTTGACGCTGAATCCGAATCTGGCCTCCGTTTTCCCATCCGATGCTTCGTTTTGGCTCTACAGTAGGCAGCCATCGCAAAAATTCTAACTGTCGTTTTTTCGAAAAATGTTGAAAATTTTTTCTCGCCGATTGACTTGAAACTCACCATACAGATAAAGAATTTGACGCTGATTCCAAATCTGAAATCCGTTTTCCCATCCGATGCTTCGTTTTGAAGCTAGAGCCCAAAACGTCCCAAATTCTAACTCTGTCGTTTTTCGCCAATGTCCCAAAATCTTAAATGGCGTCTCACATCTAAGCGAAGACAGATAGGAACAAGCCGATTCTTTCACTGAATTTGTCTCACTCTTAGCTTTCAAACGAGCTATCGCACGACAAAATCCGTCCACTAGAAGCCAAAATCGAAGCAAGCTGTCCAGAGGGGGGGACGTCAGCGAAAATTTTTCTCTCCGATTGACTTGAAACTCACCCTACCGATGCAGAATTTCACGCTGAATCCGAATCTGGCCTCCGTTTTCTCATCCGATGCTTCGTTTGGGCGCTACACACCAAAACGTCCCAAATTCTAACTCTGTTAAAATTTTGAAGAAAAATTTTTTCTCGCCGATTGCCTTGAAACTCACCCTACCGATGCAGAATTTCACGCTGAATACGAATCCGACCTCCGTTTTCTCATCCGACCACTCCTTCCACTCGAAACAACCCATTTTACAACCCAACATTCAGCAGATTGCACCAAAAACATCACACACTATAGCCTCAAGACTAATCCTGGCGGTCGCCCAAGTCCACCACGACCGACACTCTATCGTTCCAGAGGGGGGGGGACGTCAGCGAACAGTTTGTGAACGTGGACCCGCCTGGCCGGCACACCACGACAGACTACATCCTCTGTCGTTCCAGAGGGGGGGGGACTCAGCGATGGCGGCCATCTTGCGCTATCTGGTGTTCGCCGTTTTCTTACTACTAACATCATATCCGCTCCTGCACTTATGCAGAAGAAACGGCATTGGGTGGGTGGAAATGTTTATTACCGCATAGCTTTCAGTGGTTCTACCATAATTGAACGAGCTGTCTATGTTATTTGAATCACGAGACATGAAGCGTCGAGTAGCATAGACAGTGAGATCAATTACAGGCTATGCGGTATTATATTTCTTGCATGATATTAGGTACATCTATGATTACTATACGATATCTAAGGGACGTTCAACTCCCAGAGCATGTACTGGACTGGAGGCCAGTGACTCTGGTAGACTAGATTAATGACAGTATTTTGTGCATATCTGGATGAAACCGTGAAACAAGTTGTAAACAATTATCCAGTATTTTAATATGCTAATTCATACAGGGAATCTGCTGAAAGAAGATTCTGGACCCAGTCAAGAAGAGACCAAAGAATTACAAAACTCCCACAGGAATAAGCAACTGTCAATAACAGCTGCAATAATAACTGCCAGTAATTGAAATTGTTCACCTAAACGGCACGTAGCATCAATGGCTATTGGTCTGGATTCTGTACATTTTATACATGCTTTGGAAAGATCGATTCAGTAGTGTTTTTTTGAAGAATTGTGACCTCTTTCTGGAAAAGTTTCGATAATCTATTTTCGTTGCTCAAAAGACTCATGTACAGGGTGTTATCGATCTTCCCGCGGATTTTTGAAGTCTTTCATCTAGGTCACAAATATTGTGTTCATCACTCATAATATCATAGATAGCTAGGCTGGCGTTGTTCGCATGGTATATATGTAGATAGATAGCTATGATGAGATAAAATTTAAAAATCATTGATATTTAAAAATCAAACTCTTCCTCCACATAACCTTAATCTCATCACTTTGAGTAAGACTATTGCAAGTGCATGTTGACTGTTGAAATGAATTACAAGGACTTGACGAACGAAGAAATTGCTTCTATAGTGTCTTTTTCCGTTACTTATAACTGCGAAAAGGCTAGGCGATTGTTTGAGGAGAAATTTCACAAGACCCCACCACCAGCAAGGATTGGATTGGAAGAAGAGATTCATGGAGACATTATCCGTTGTTCCACGCAAGCCTATTGGAGACCACAGTGCCAGAAACCGTAGAAACCATCTATAACGATGTGTCGTTACTAATGACAAAAACACTCTTTTACCATAGCAAAAAGGTATTATATTGCTTAACAAAGCATATTTTCGTACTGATATCATAAAAACTGCTCAAAATGCCCTCCATTCTGCTCAGCGCAGAGCTGACATCGCCGAAGAAAATTGTCATATGCGCGGCTGATGGTCGATAGCTCGATACTTTCCAATAGATTGATCAGTTTGGATCGAAGTTCTCTTATTGTCCTTGGTCTTGGATGTTTATAAAGTTTATTGCGTATATCTACCCACAACCACGAATCATTCACAGACAATTCAGGGCTTCTTGGTGGCCACGATATTGGACCTGAACGTCCAATCCATCGATTTGGAAGGTTAGCATTCAGGCTATTGCGTACTATTAACGCGAAATGGGAAGGTGCGCCGTCTTGTTGATAGAGTTCAGTCCGATTGCCTCTTTGTGTCAACAACGGGATAACTTTCTCCATCACAATGCTAAGATATTTCTCAGAGTCCATTGTTCCATCAATTATTTGATAAAACACACCATGAATAGGCGATAACATCGCCCAGCACGTAATTCCGACAGACTTCATAAAGTGTTCTTCAACAGCATGGGGATTATCATGAGCGTAGATGAACTGGTTATGTCTGTTAACTTGACCGTTGACGTGAAAAGTCGCTTCGTCACTGAAGTTTATTTTGCGTATGAAGTTCGAATCGGTTCTTTGTCTTTCGAGGATAAATCGACAAAATTGAAGTCGATTAATCTCGTCACTGTCTTTCAATTCCTGGACAGATGTAAGCTTCCAAGGTTTCATACCATCTTCTTTCAATGCCTTGTTCACCGTAAACAGGGATACTCCCACCTCTTGTACAACTTTTCGTTGAGACGTTCTTGGATCATCACCAAATGCATTCAGGACTGCATTTCTGTTCTCCTCCGATACTCTTCTGGCACTGTGGTCTCCAGTAGGCTTGCGTGGAACAACGGATAATGTCTCCATGAATCTCTTCTTCCAATCCAATCCTTGCTGGTGGTGGGGTCTTGTGAAATTTCTCCTCAAACAATCGCCTAGCCTTTTCGCAGTTATAAGTAACGGAAAAAGACACTATAGAAGCAATTTCTTCGTTCGTCAAGTCCTTGTAATTCATTTCAACAGTCAACATGCACTTGCAATAGTCTTACTCAAAGTGATGAGATTAAGGTTATGTGGAGGAAGAGTTTGATTTTTAAATATCAATGATTTTTAAATTTTATCTCATCATAGCTATCTATCTACATATATACCATGCGAACAACGCCAGCCTAGCTATCTATGATATTATGAGTGATGAACACAATATTTGTGACCTAGATGAAAGACTTCAAAAATCCGCGGGAAGATCGCTAACACCCTGTACTAAATGATGACTGATCAGTGATGATTTTACCTGCTACTATACTGTACAGTCATGTATGTATGTGCACATGCTGCTTGTATGTGTACATGTACACTGCACATATTCTTCCGACAATTTCTCTGCAAGGCTGAGCCGGGCGTGTTAATTAGTATGTACAGCAATCAATTCAGTCCGATTCTGATGCATTTTACAATAATGAAGTGAATCGTTTACCACTTGTTCCACGGTTTTGTCCAGATACAGACTACAATTATTAATCAAGTCTACCAAAGTCACTGGCCTCTAGTCCAGTACATGATCTGGGAGTTGAACGTCCCTTAGATATCTTATATTAATCATAGATGTCCCTGATGATATAGAGTTCTTGGCACTAGTGCGAGGAGCTGCATGATGTCTCAATACATTCAAAGCCATAGAAGTAGATAATAGTACACAACACCTCTTCCATTTCCAGTTCAGACATTTCCAAATCGATTTCAGATATCTATCAACAATCTCAACTTTGAAGATATCTGAAATTCATTAGAAAGATCTGAAATCCATCCGGAAATTTATGAAATCGATTTGGAAATATCTGAAATAGACATGGAAAAGGTGTAGAATGGAAGTCTGATATATTGCCTATGTACAATGACGGCACATGGAAAAATCGATGGTTTGTAGATCATATTCGATCTAAAACATTGTCTACTTATATTTCTAAATCTGTGGTGCAATAATATAGGAATTATGGCATTACCCTTCCGTCATTTTTCAATACTTATGACATGGAAGTTGCTGCTAAGATCACAGACTTCCAAATTGCAGAAGAATGTTCTGTTACAGGAAGTCTATGGATAGATGTAGATGTATATAAGTAGACAATGGAAATACCACATGAGATTTCTCGGTAAGTAATGAACAAATCGTCGTCAAAACCTCTGATTTGTACATTACTTACCTTGAAATCTCACATGGTATTCCTACATTGTATCATAGTCAAACTATTTGCCAAAGTGGTTGTGGAGGTTGTTGACAGCAAATGACAGGATCTTCATGAAGAGAATTTCGAGTGAATGGTGGTATCGTTTCATGTGAAATAGCCTACTATTCCATGGATTAATTAATACACTGTGTCTATTTGTAGCAGTCATTTGAAAGCTAGTATACAATTTTTCAACACTGGAATACGAATTCAAATTTGATTCACAGAGTCATAATTGAAAGTGTTCGGTGTACTGGTTGTCAGAACATTCAAGAATTCACAGATAAAATTTCTAATAAAACGGTTAAGAAGCATAGCGCTTTTCTGGAATAAACACACTGAAAGCTTCTTTACCTACAATCAATTCTCAGATAAATAGAATGTCGCTGGAACTCTTCAATTAATCATTGAATGACTTATGTGATATAGTGTAATGATATTTTGGCAGCTCACATTCAAAAGCATGTAAAGATTTTGAAAATTGTTCAAATATATTGAACAGGGGAACCCTTTTAAGTAAAATGAACACTCTGAGACTTCTTGGCCTCTGATTTCAAGCTGGAGCAATGCATGCTCTGTAAATCGACATTACAAGTTGCATATGTGTCTGATTACACTCGTGATAGATTATAGGAGCGATATTTCAAAATGATGAACGTACAGAACGTTTCAAAGGATTTCCTTCTTTGTCATCCTGTCGCTGCAATATTTCGTAAATTCATTATTGCTTTTGTGTACATGATCTTTGGACAAGGGGCAACAATCCACATCACAAAAAAATACAAATGCCAATCAGAAAACTTTGAAACCAGCTCGTACAATTTGCACTTTGTTCCAACTAAGTTCCCCCGGCGTGTGCCATAATTTTCATGCAATTTTCATTCTAGGACTTTCTATGGTACGCGTATTGTTAATTTCTATGTTCAAAGCACAGATTGTCCCTGCAAGAACCACTTTTTTGAATGCACTGATAAAAATGCAAAGAATTGCAATATCATGCTGAAAATCGCATTGCTGCATTGAAATCTCATCTTGTCAACTACATCTACATTGCATATAGCTGTGTGATTTCACTAATAAGAGCTGTATCCATCTTTACTTACGTGACTTCTCAAAGTGCTTCAACCATAAATATCGGACAACAACCTTTCTCTGTCTAAGCTAGACATCTCTGATAATCCCTAAAATAAGACAGGTGTACTCAAGAGACCAAAATACTTCAAAATGACCAAAATAGACCAAAATGCAGCAATGCGATTTCCAGCATGATATTGCAGTTCTTTGCATTTTTATCAGTGCATTTGAAAAGTGGTTCTTGCACGGACAACCTGCGCTTTGAATGTATTGAGATATCATTGCAGTTCTTCGCACTGGTGCCAAGAACTCTATATCATGCAGGAAATATAATGCCACATATTTTGGCGTGCGTCCACCTGTAATTGAACTCACTGTCTATGCTACTTAAAGCACTCTACGCTTCCCGTCTCGTGATTTAAATAATATAAACAGTTTGTTCAATTATGGTGGAAGCACTGATAGCTGTGCGGTAATAAACGTCTCTAGAACATGCAACCACGTCGGAAATCTATGCTATCAAAGTTTAGAGAAGATATAAGATAGCGATGTTGGCACCAACTTGTGCAGACATTGTTGTCTATTTTCTTTACGCAAGTGCTGTAAATTCCGCAGAACCGATAAGTCTTGCAAGTTACGGAGGGTGAAACATTGCAAACTTCCATTGGTTAATGTAGATCTATGTACTTCTGAGTTTGGCACACCAAATAACATAATGATCTCGCAACTGACATTTCTGACATTTCTCGCAACTGCTATTTTGACTGATTTCCTGTTAAAGATAATGAAAACGTCTTGACAACCGATGTTATTGTTGCAGACAAACAAACAGACTGTTCTGATCACAAAATTATGTTCACAGAATCATTATTTTAGGCACAACACGCGTTTTTGAAGACGAGAATTTAGTGCATTCAGCAGAAAATTGTGAATTGATATAGATAATTCTAATTTCCTCTTCAATGCGACTTCTGACTTACGTGCATGGTGTACTTCAGGCATTCTTGCTGATCTTTTTTGTGTAGCCATTTCATATCGTCAGATCAAAGAATTGGTTCAATATCTATTTAAAAAAAGGTCGCATTCTTCAGTATTATTCGTATTGTTCAACAGACAAGTTTATGCATTGAAATTTGACTATTCACTTCGCGTAAGTTAATCGCATCCGCTAAAAAATGAATAAAGTTTGTCCGAAGCTCTTGAAGAAAATGAAAGCATCATGAAAACCGCGATGTTATTGCTGCAGACAAACAAACAGACGATTCTGATCAAAAAATAATATTTACAGAATTTATTATCAGTGGTACAATGCATTTTATTAAATGAAGACAAGTATTTAGCACAGGATTACGAATTGTGACTCACTATTCCTATTTCCTCTTCAATTCGACCTCATACTTCAATTGTATTCCGACAAATGCAGACGGTATCCATGTCACCTGCGTGCATGAAGTATTTCGGTCACTTGCTGATTGCTTTTTTTCTGGTGAAACACTTCATCATTTCAGATCAACAATAATTAAGATCTGCTATGAATTGGTTCAATATCTATTCGACAAAAGTCTTATTGTTCAGTATTTATTTCAGCTGACAGATTCATCCATAGAAATCCGATGCTTCGTTTTGTGCAAGTTAATGGGATAAGAATGAACAATAGCTGTTATTTATGGTAATTTCAACTTCTCGGTCAGACACTGATCTAAGTAAATGTGGATCCTAAGAAGAATCTATCTACTGAAAAGTATTGTGCCCAAAATAATGATTCTGAGAATATCATTTTGTGATCAGGACATTATGTTTTTTTATCTGCAACATTAACATCGATTGTCATGACCACAGAATTAGATTGTTTAACTGCATCACTTTGCTAGAAGTGCAAGCTGAATCAAAATAATGGCACATTCAGGAACTTATTAAGTGGGCAAAAAGAAAATTTCAATACCTTGCAGAGATAGGAAAAATAGTCGTGCGTCACTTGCGGATTGTTGCGGATTCCTTCAAAATGCTCCGATCGCAGCGATTCCTTCAGATTCGAAGAATTCAGATCATTGCGCAAAAGTTTTCTCGATCATGTTGGCCCTTCCGATGATTATTAAAAAAGTTAGCAGGCGGAACAATAAAGTACAAATTCCCTAATAGTTCAAGCAATTACATAGAAATCGGCTAAGTGTGGTGATAAATCGCTTACATTACTCTGTCCAAAAAAAACAGAGTGTAACAATTCGGTTGCAACACTCGTTTGTCGATCTCGGGCTTCGCCCTCGATCGTCACTCGTGATGCAACCTTGAATTGTTGGACCCTCCGATCACTATCAAAAAAGTTAGCAGGCGCACGAAAAAACGTTCACACGCTTCTCTGTAGAACTTGAAATCAACTGTGTCTCTTGGCTGTGTGATCCAGTTGATAACAGTCACTGCAACTTTGCACAATTTGACGTACTTAATGTTGAACTGGCTGCTTATTGTTCGATTGCTATGGTATTATGTCAGCAGATTGTGCCATTTTATTAACGTTACATGTTTCAATGCTTCCTTTCTAGCCAAACAGAAGAAGAGACGATCTGTCTAATTCTGTGGTCATGACATTTTCATTATCTTTAGCAGCAATTCCGCCAAGCTACCCGTTACGAGGAATATCACATTTCTGCCTTGAAAGTGCAATAAAAGTCAGAGTGTCAGATTTCTATGGTCTCAATAACTGTGTGATGATTCCGTGAACATAATTTTGTGATCAGGACAGTCCACACAATTAGATTGTTTAACCGCATCACTTGTTAGAAGTGCAAACTGATTCAAAACAATGGCACATGCAAGAGCTTATTAAGTGGGCAAAAAGAAATTTTTAATACCTTACAGAGATAGGAAAAATAGTCGTGCGTCGCTTGCGGATTGCTCTGGATTCCTTCAAAATGCTCCGATCGCCACAATTCCTTCAGATTTGAAGAATTCAGATTATTGCTCAAAAGTTTTCTCGATATTGTTACACTCTGGCCATGCATATGCATTAACTGTGGTAGTTTCAGTTACATCAACATGAAGTTCTAAATCTCTTGCATTGCGTCCTCATGTAAGTGCAGTTGATGCAATTTCACTTGTTTCAACTGCTGAATAAAGAAATACCATAGATATAACTTTCTTAGATAGCGTTCGAGCTCCTCACAGCTTGTGTAAGTTGCATGAAACACAGATAGCGTCAGACTGTCTGACAAGGTATTTCCACATTTTGCACACGCTGAAGTTTGTATGAAAGGCTCTGTCTCAACACAATTTTGTGACGCTATTCTAACTTCGAACGCTATGACAGCGCTAAGATAGCATTTTCTAGCGCTATAGTAGAATAACACTGCCCGCCTGCATAGATTGATCTGTTGATTATCTGACCCAAGATTGCTATGGCTCGTAATTGCACATTGTGAATGTAACCGTAATTTCAACTTGTTCTGTTATCCAGATACGCTAAGATAGCGTTTCTTTATAACATAGCTGATAATCTCTTTGTACAACAGCGAACACAATAGATTCTGTTGCCAGTCAAGACTTTCACACCTAGTTGCGTTGGAATAAGGGAATAGACAGAATGAATGCCCATACAAATTCATAGCGTTGTATTGTTACTCTTTCATAAGTGTCTTCTTTTGATAAAGCAGTTGCTGATTGTATTTGATATGAAATCTATTCTTTAATGATTGACTTGTCAATAATTCTCATCACTAATATATAAATAGGATTTCTGAATTTTACCCTAAGCACATCTGATCACAATGGCAGACCACAGCTTTGACGCTAGTCGATTTTCCATTGCGTCGTCTCAGGACATTGATCGCGTTGTTTCATGTTCACGGTCAAAGAACACCGTTAGAAATAGTTCCTGGTGCACAAAATTATATGAAGATTGGGCCACTTGGAGAAACCAACAATCTTCCACAACACAAGAAAATGATTACTTGGTTCCCCAACTAACAGATTTGTGGACGGCTCCAAAGGCTGACATTTCAAGAGCCTTGAAACATTTTATATTCGAGATCCGACGGCAGGATGGAACCGAGTATCCTCCCAATACTATTTACAATACTGTTTGCGGATTGGCCCGATTTATCCGAGAAGAAAGACCCGACTGCATTATAATGGATAAGGAGGATTTCAATTTTGTGCAATTTGTCCGTGCTTTAGATGCCTGCATGAGAAATCTCACTTCTCGGGGCATCGGATCCCATCACAAGAGAGCTGATCCGATATCAGAGGATAGTGAGGCGAAACTATGGGATACCAATGCATTTTCCTTCCATGATGGAAATGGACTATTGCGGGCCGTTTAATTCTACAACTGTAAAGTTTTCGGGCTCAGTGCGTGCGACGAGCATCGCCAGATGCAACTGGAGCAATTCACGTTTTCAGAAGACGACCATGGGAAATTTGTTGAGTACACGGATCGCGGCAACAAAGTCTTTTCCGGTGGAATCCGCGATCGCAAGATACAAAACAAGTGTTCGACAATACGATAGCGATAACAATCGATCGGTATATAAGATATTGAAACTTTACGTGAGCCGGCTTCGAACCATGGGTGCTTTTACGGGAGCATTTTACCGTCGACCACTACGAAACATTATCCTAGACCAGCCCAGATTCGCCACTTCTCCCGTTGGAGTCAATTCCATCAGAAAATTGTTGCCGGAGGCCGCATCCATAGCCGATATCAAAGGATACATCACGGCACATTCTGGCAAAGTAACATGTGCGACAAGGCTATTCCGAGAAAATGTAGACGAGCAGTTAATAAAATCAAGAACTGGGCATCGAAGCAATGCTGTTGAAGCATACAAAAGAAAAGGACCGGAGCAAGAAGTGATGCTTAGCAGCCTTCTAGACCCGCCTAAACCAAAGACTAAATTATGTAATTGCTTTCATACATCCATTGATCAAATTGATTTTGATTTCAGTATAAATGTCTTTCTAAATTAATAAATTAGATCTGGAATTAATTGTTTTCTACAAATCTGAAATTGTGACAGTAGGCTACATTGATATGAATTAGAAAACAAAAAAAGCTGAATAAGTTTTAATACTGATGTTGGAACTCTTGTAACTTGACAAGTAGTAAACATGCAAAAACATTCCGCCAAAAAGGTGCATAAAATAAGATAGCTTTCATTTACAATTACAGACAACACCCAATTTCCTATTGTGTTAAGTAGCGTTTCTCAGTACTTCAATAAATAGCGCATAGATTGGCGCTTCATGATAAAGAATAGCGCGTTCTGAAATACTTAGTTTGTCGGATAACGCTATCATAGCGCTAAGATAGCGTTTCAAAACACATCTGCAAACTGTTGACTAGCCAAAATTGCTAGTTATAGATATCTATGGTTGAAAAACGATTTCTATGCCATTCATTGAGGAACAATAAAGTACAAATTCCCTAATAGTTCAAGCAATTACATAGAAATCGGCTAAGTGTGGTGATAAATCGCTTACATTACTCTGTCCAAAAAAACAGAGTGTAACAATTCGGTTGCAACACTCGTTTGTCGATCTCGGGCTTCGCCCTCGATCGTCACTCGTGATGCAACCTTGAATTGTTGGACCCTCCGATCACTATCAAAAAAGTTAGCAGGCGCACGAAAAAACGTTCACACGCTTCTCTGTAGAACTTGAAATCAACTGTCTCTTGGCTGTGTGATCCAGTTGATAAGTCACTGCCACTTTGCACAATTTGACGTACTTAATGTTGAACTGGCTGCTTATTGTTCGATTGCTATGGTATTATGTCAGCAGATTGTGCCATTTTATTAACGTTACATGTTCCAATGCTTCCTTTCTAGCCAAAGAGAAGAAGAGACGACCTGTCTAATTCTGTGGGACAGTCTGTTTGATCATATGCAGCAATAACATCGGTTGTCAAGAAGTTTTCATTAGCTTTAAGAGCAATTCAGCCAAGTAGTGGATACGAGGAATGTCATATTTCTGCCTAATTTGGAAGATGTCCGCCTTCAAAGTGCAATCACAATCATAAAAATGTCAAATCTCAATTTGAGTGATTCTATGAATGTTAAATCATTATCATATCCGTTATTACAAAAATAATCACGTCTCCTCTGTACTAAAATAGATATCTCATAACCCGATCGCTATGCGTGTAGGTGTTCATGCAGACCAGCGCTATTCCGTTGTTTCAAATGTTTTCTTCACACTTTCATTTTCACTATTATGCAAGCTAGTCAGTTATCTTGCTATCCATCATTCAATAAGATCACTGAACATCTGCTGATCCATTTGCGGTGTTGATTTCAAGGTAAATTGCACCCAGAATGATGTATTTCCTGCGAACTATGCAGTCTCACGGTCATCACTGGATAAATTGACTTTCAGCGCAAGCTTCGCTTCCATTTCCTTTCAAAATATCCGGACAATTTATAAATAGCTGCATCTCTAACTCTCCTATTGCGATGTTGATATACGTGCATTGCAGCGTACATTAACAGCGAAAGTAAAGTCCACTGTGACTTCAGATTACAGCATCGCTTCATACTGACTTGTTTATAATCAATTTCAGTTTACTCCAGTCCCTAACTCATTTTCATGTTGCTTTCATGTAATCAAGAAAGCTTGTATTTAATTAAAGCATGCAAATTTTAAAATATTTATCATTTGATGTACTCATGGAGCTAAGTCTAGTCGTATTTATCGTTTATAATGGTATTAATAGTGTCATTTGATTGTTGGGAAATATTGAGCGCTTAGAGTCCACTGGGTTTTGCTGCGAATCATGGAGTTTGCCATGTACATGGAGTTGCCCCGTAGTTCACGAGTTTACTTAAAGTCCTCATGTTGCAGCGCGACAAGTATTCGACTTAAGCATGAAGGAGAGATTGAGTTTTGGAAACATCAATATCTGAGTTACACGATATTTTGTGCACTGTTTTGTAGAACTTTATTCAACAGAAAGTAAAAATCCTAATCGTCTCGTGGAGGAGTAAAAATTGCATTATTTTCAACACAGCCAATTTATAATCGATTTTTCGCTTGACTGTCATCAGACTTAGTTATATCTACTCAAAGTCAAAAACCATGATGTTTTTAGACAAACATTGTGATTGACCTGTCAACGTCTGCCAATGATGCAGTTTGAACCCTCACCTTTTTCGACCGGGATGTTTTCTTCATTTTCCGGCATGTGAATGATGGCTTGCACGTGCAAGTCTGAAAATAAAACGATGCATGATAAGATCTGAAGATGCCATTAATGCGACAGCTTTCATTGATTAAATTCCCAATAAATGTATTATGCTATAATCGTATTAATCTTGAGTTTTTTCATGATAGCCTATCTCCGTGTTATAAGCATATATACACATATAATCATGTATTCATTGCTAAGAACATTCATGTCTGATTATGCACATCAATACTGCTGATAAACCTACCCCGAAGATAATTACACTACATAATGCAGACTTGTCAATGTCTTGCAAACGTACAGCAAGCTTAATGAGTTGAATTAATTGGTGCACAATTACACTCATTACAAGATTGATGGAAAAAGCAGCTAATGCCTACAGATTTGTTCGATGAAAAATGGTTGACAAAGACTAAAGAATCAAAATTGCTATGTGATAGAACGTTATGTCTGCAAACAACTTAATGTACCGGTAGCTATTGAAAACACATTCTCAGTGCACTCATAGTAAACAACGCTATATTTTTATAGTTTATCTAACCTTGAGTATAATCGCCTGTATTCTCACCTTCGATCCGATTTAACCATTCCGAAAAACCATCGCTAGCCCATAGACTTTTAATACTGCAAGGATATTCCTTCAACAAGACTCAGCAAGCTCTAGTTGATATTGTTAATTCATGTTTAATGATGAAATCACAGAATTAAATATTTTGTTTATCTGCTTCGGTTTGCTAGAAGTGTGATTAATGCGAAATCGCCGGTACATCGAGGAACTTAGTAAATGGGCAATAAGGAATTCCTAATACCTTGCAGAATAGGAAAAAAGTCGTGCGTTGCTTACGGATTAATGTCAGTTCCAGCAAAGTGCTTCGATTGCCATAATTCCTTCAGATTCGAAGAATTCAGATCACTGCGCACACGTTTTCTCCATAATGTTGGCCCTTCCGATCATTATTAAAAAAGTAGCAGGCGTACGGAAATTAGTTCACCTGATGATTTCACTATCGTCTTCTCAGCCAGTCCTCACTGTATAGTGCATACACGGAATCGAATGTTAGACAAGACAGCGATATGTGTTTTGGTGTGTGCGAAGTGATGTCACAGCACGCACGCATCTCTCACTGGCTCTGGTGTCCTCTGCTGACAGCTTATTGTTTGCCATTTCCAATAGCAAGCAATACACGAATTATCCATTCAAGAAGGAGCAAGTTATCTAATTCTGTGATGTGCCATTTCGACTTTAAGGTTATAGCCTTAATACATATAACCTTTCCTTTCTAGGAAACCGAAGCGCGCGCAGATGAATCTAATTTTGTGGATGCAATAGTGCGACGAGGTCAACGAATACATTAAAATGCTACATGTGGCATACTTCAACGTTCTTGAAGAATTTTGATTTGCACTTATATTAATGGTGTCCAACAAAATCTCAAATGGGAATTCCCATTCCGACAATTGCTCTGAAGATCCAAAGACAGCCGAATCTCCCCTGAGACGAATACAGACCCTAACCTAAGTTAGGAGTGTACCTGAACATCCCACCTAACCGACTCGTTAGGTCTGACAAAACTTAACTAACATCTTTGACATCTTTTAATTAATATCTTTGAATCTTGAAGAGATGAAATTTTGAGCAGCTTGAATTGAGTTGCGGACAGTTTGTTCCTCTGAAGTTCTCAATAATTATTCAATGTCGAAGACTTACTCTTAAGATTGCTCTAATTGCAATGAAGCAAATGAAGTAACTCCATTACTCTTAATGCGACTATTCATGGAAATGCATAACAGTTTCCGATTTAAAGTTGAACGAAAATGCACTTGCGCTATAAAACTTGATTGCTTTCATCTTTCTAAGGCACAATGGCGATGTTCGGTGCGGTTCTCTTCCTCTCTTGTATTTCTTACTGCTACACACTGTCACCTTTTGGAACAAGGAAAGTATTCGGCGATTTCATAACTCCTGGCTATCTGGGTTCCTTCAGTGAAGCTCAAAGTGTTTGCACACAGGAAAACGCTGATCTTTTATGGTATGTGCAGGCGGAAGAAGCACAACTGGACGCGCCTCTCAGATCGAACACATTTCATTATGTTTGGCTAAACATCAAAACACAACCTTACAAATGGCTGACTGGTGCTGACATAAATGACTCAGATGCTCAATATACACATTCATCGGTAGTCGCCGCAATCAGAGATTATGGTTTTTGCGCAGTCTTAGTTGTTAGCACAAAGAAATGGACGAGTGCCAGTTGTAATGGTGTTATACAAATCATTTGCAGAAAAAAGGCAAGTGTGGCAACATGGGCTGATACAACCACTGCAAAGCCAAGCTGGAAAGGGAATGTGGAATGCTTAAAGTTTCGAAAAGAATGGCAAGGAAACTCAGGATTTTCAGATTCGTCAGCAGTAATCAAAGAGGTGGGATCATTGGAATGTATTGCAAAATGTATCATTGATGATTATTGTCAATGGATTAAAGTGAAAATCAAAAATGGAGATTGTCAGATGTATAAAGAATTGCCGAATTTGACAAAGGAAAATGAGAGCGGAAAATATGAAATGTATGCCGTGCAAATCTAAACAAATGACATCCTCTATTCAACAAAACTCTAATATCCGTCGAGTGTCAATTTTGAACGAGACAGTGTTTATTGCTGACAAATATTCTACAACAACTGCAAGATGATGAATAAAATTTGCTATTAAAATCAAGCATAATCCCTGTTCTAAAACCCTCTCCATGGATATGTGATAAGTGTCCAGAACAGATGTGGAACGGGCATACCGGTTGGACGGCACCGGTGCCTGCTCGGTCCGATCGGTATGAACATGACTGACCGGTACTGGGCCGGTATGGAACTTTTCCACCTCCACCTCTGGTCTAGATCCTGCAGAGATAGACTGTTAAGTGCCTGATACCAAATTTGGGTACTTCTATTCTTTCCCCCACCCACATTTTTCAAGTTTTCCAAGATCATCAAATTTCGCCGAAGTTAGTCGCATTGGGTTTAGAATAGACTTGATCTGTCACTGAGTGACACTACAACACAACTGAGAAGTCTTACTTGAACCCTGGGATGAATGATTGGTCCCTGGGATACTCAAATAGAATACAAGGTACAGCTGTGATCATGAACTTCGTGTGATTGTTCAGACAAATGACGAGCAGTTGTCTAATTCTGTGCTACAGACAAATGACGAGCAGTTGTCTAATTCTGAGGCTGTAAATGTTCTACAAGTGAGATAAGAGGAGTTTTACACACTCAACGCTATGCGACGTTAGTGAAACTGCCCGTATAGGAGCAAGAGAAGATCGTTGACCATGCAACACTTCCGGGTGTCAACAACAGAAATGTGAAGGGAAGAATAGAAGTACCCCAAATTTGTATTGATAATAGTTTTCTTGGTATGACAAAGATATTCGTAGACTATAAAAAACGCATCAAGTAGCAACCTCCTCATATTCTGGCCGTGCATCATATAGCCTAAGACAAAATTAGCAGCCTCTATGACTTTTAGTTTCGTCATGTCATGTATTTTTCTCAATATATCTTTGAATTAGGCACAGAGGAAGGTCAAATTGTTGAACTGCTTTTTACAAGTACTCATACACATAAATACTGATTATTTTTCACTCAAAACTGATGAAAAGTTTTTTCTTTTTCATCCTTAATTTTCAAAATATACCGGTATGGCGTTTCGCTTCGAGCTACCAAGCATTTATCTAGGAGTGGTCAGGAGAAAGATCGCATTAGCGGTTCATGCTCCCACTTCATTTTCAACTCAAATTTAGAAATCCTGGCTTTCAAAGCATTTACGCTGAATACCAATGCTACATCGAAAAATCAATGTCGAATTGATGCTATCAGTATGCATTTTGTGAAATTTTCAGAAAGCTCATTCTTATTGTCATTATTGCAAATATTGTTTTGATCTTCTTTGAACTCTATCTTCCTAAAAGGAAGAATAACCAGATTTGTTGATGCGACGAATTTCCTGTTCTATGCACAATCCATTCTAGCAAGAAGAGACTATCATTCAAACCACTTATCATGCTTTATTTTCACATCCTTTGTGCCATTTTGTTAATAAATAAGGTTTAACTTTGATACACTTCACTTTTCAAGGAAAAAAGAATGAGTTTCAGTAAAAATAACAATGTAAATAATAATGAAAATTCAACCAGATATCAAAGGTCT
This sequence comes from Prostheceraeus crozeri, assembly GCA_907163375.1. Taxonomy (NCBI): domain Eukaryota; kingdom Metazoa; phylum Platyhelminthes; order Polycladida; family Euryleptidae; genus Prostheceraeus; species Prostheceraeus crozeri. The sequence goes on from CAJQUW010007168.1 coordinate 21,445, forward strand.
ACTTAAACAGATATGACCAGCTGTTTCTTTCTGTCATCGCTCTTCTGTTATTATTTTCAATTTCGCGCAGTCTGATGGTTCTATTCCACTACTACTTTTTTTTCTTTACGGATTTTACGTCACTTTTTACCCCTACTGGGGCCTTGGACGGTGCTGACTTAAGTCAGACTTTGTTTGGAGCGTTGTGGTGCTTTGTAGTCCGGATGCCCTTCCTGCCGACTTCCAATGACACTTTCCGGGTTCGACCTCTGCACCATGAGATCGCTAGTCCAAGTACGCAACCACTGTGCCACGGACACCACTACTACTGCTAACGCTAATCTGATTTCTTGCCTGTATTCCCATTACACAAACTAAATATGTAGTGGGTAGAGTGTCAACTACTATGCCAACATGCTGTGAAAATTCTGACATCAAAAGATTTAGTTTTATGTTGTATGTGAATAGTTATATTATTTATGTGAAAAGCTTCTGATTATGTTCCTGAGATCCAAAAAAAAATATTTGATTAAATTTTTAGAAAGTCTGCAAAATATTCTACATTTGTGTAATGATCCGGTACTTGAGATTTCAATGTTTAAGTAGCATGAAAATTACTAGATATCAAAAGAATGGAAATTTACCAAAAAGAATCTTCATTAAGCGAAAACATGTTGATTTTGAGGTAATTTCATGAACCGCATTATAATATGAGTCTTCATACGAAAATTGGAAACTTATTCTGCTTCTTGGCTCAATTTTCAAATTTTTAATTTAGAAAATCTAGTTAATGGCCTTTTTCTGACAGGCTAAATGGATCTTTTGAGACATGTCCTTTTTCCTAGTTAAGAATCGGAATGGATTCCGCGGTTAATAAAATCATTGTGAAGAAATGAGATCTAAATAATGAGAATCATAATACTCCGTGCGGGCAGAATTCAGCTATATTCATACACACTAATCCCAAAAATGTCTGTTACCTTTTGAGTTGCTCTATAATGTTGATAGGTGACATCTTATAAAATTGCCTATTTAAATATACAGGGTGGTTGGATAGTCGCTCCTTATTTATAGAAGCCTTAAAAACAAAGAAATATATGTACTAAGAAATCAAAGCAAATTTTATATTATTCCATGAATCATGCCATTTTCTTCTTCAAAAAATTACAATTCAATGTGTGCACCATCTTTATGAATACACTGTCTAAGTCTTATCGATACCTGTTCCGTTGCTGATCATAAGAATTCAGGAGGAACATTTTCAATGACTTCACGGATCCTGTTCTCTAGCTCGTCAATGGTCCTCGGTGAAGTTTTGTAGACTTCCTCTTTGGTCCAATCCCACAAAAAGAAATCACATGGCGTGAAATCCGGACTTCGCGCTGGCCAATATGTTGGTCCACGTCGACCCATCCAACGCCCTGGGGTGGTCGTCGAGCCAAGTTCTCACTGTTAGTGCATAATCTGGAGGAGCACCGTCTTGCATAAAAATTAATTCGTTGGCTTCTTCCCATTCAGTAATTGTTGGCCAAATGAAATTCTCCAACATGTGCAAATATCGTTGACTATTCATTGTATCACGAATGATGTATGGCCCAAGAATCCTTGTTGAAGACAAGCCACACCAAACAGTTACTGTCGGCCTGTTCTGACATCTTTCCGTAATTTCCTTTGGATCACTCTCACGCCAATAGTGACAATGGTGCCTGTTGACAAAGCCACCCACACGAAACACGGCTTCATCTGTCCAGAGAATCTTCGAACTCAGCTCAGGGCAATCTTCAAACCATGCCAGCATCGTTTCACAAAACTCCACCGTCTGTCACAGTCTTCCGGAAACAGTTGCTGGACATAATAAGGCTTCCACGGGCGGTATCGTAAATCCTCATGAAGAACATTGAAGATAGTGTGACGGCATATCCCACTTTCACGGGCAGCTTGCCTTGTTGACTTGGAAGGGCTCCTGTCAAACATCTGCCTCACCAGTTCCACATCCGCGTCTGACTTTGTCGAAGGTCTTCCAGATCTGGCGGAATCAAGAACGCTGCCGGTTGTCATCAGTTTGCGGTAGCAGTTCTTAATTGTCTTAGGGTCAAGATTTGAATGTCTTCCATGTTGGGATCTCCACCATCGTTGAACTTGTACAACAGACTGCCAAACCTCGTATCTAGCGGCAATTCTTGCTCTGTCTTCAATGCTTAAAGTAGGCGACATTTCGTAAGCAAAATCAACAATGTTGTGATCAAATTGCATGTAGTGAATCAATATAACGGATAACTTTCGTGGACAGAGGGGTGATCATTACTCACATTCTAATTGACTGAACAGTTTCATGATTTGTCATAAGAAATGGCAGGTCTCATGCAATCTTAAAATATGAAGTTTCAATCAAACGACCATATATTTCCGAAAATATAGCTAAGTAGAATCAGGGAGCAACTTTGCAACCACCCTGTATATATATTTTTTTGTTTGTAAGTTTTTTATCTCAAGGCCTACAAGGCTTAATTGAAATTTTTCTGCTAAATTGTGATGTTCTTTGTGTTGATTCTTTTTACTGATCTTCGTATAATTTGGTATATATATATATATATATATATATATATATATATATATATATATATATATGAAAACATTGAACACTCTATATGACATGGATAAGCTAGTCATTGAATTGAAATATTTCTTTGGATGTTATAAGATGCACTGGTATTAGAAAGTTTGGATACTAAAGTTGATTGTACTCAAGCATGCCAACACGATCAGCGAAATGAAGGCAGTAAAATTGAGAAATAAAATTTTAAGTGAAAACTAAGGGAACTAAAGAAAAGATGGCTCCGACCAACGGTTTTGGATTAGGATCATTAATGAAGTTGGTAGCAACAGAAATTGTTTGACTTATGAATTTTAGCATTTTTAAGGTAGAGAGCAAGACACAAAGCGAGATTTAGTGAATAAAAAATGTTCGACTGTTAGAAAAGGAAATCCATCGAACCAGGGCTAGGACCGGTTAATTTTTTTTGTAACCGGTTAACCGATTATATTTTTAACTGGTTAAAATCGGTTAATCGGTTAAAATCGGTTAGAGGAGGATTCCGGTATTTATTTAGTTGTCAAGGTATATCAAAAACTACGGACCTTGCCACTTTGGGTTTTGACCTAATTCTTCCATCTGCAGTGCTGTGATTTCATTGCATGAATACAGAACTTCACGTTTAGATGATAGTTCAATTGATAATGTTGTGGTTGCTGCCTACGATATTCAAAAGTCTTCGATACTCTGAAGTTTAACCATATCATTAACAGTCTGGCTGATTTGGATAATCCACTGGATACGTCAACTGGATCATCGATAACTTCAGGGATCGCTTGCAATTCATTGTATGAACGATGATTGTAGCTGTAAAGGACGGTTGTCATTCCTTCCAAAAAACGCCTATTATTATTTCATTTTTTTACTCGCTATGTTACAATCGTTAGCGTACTAGTTTTGGTTTCTACTATTTCTACTAGTATAATAGTCAGTGCTTCTGTATGAATCCTGCTTAATAAACCTATCTATCCTATTGTCCACTTGATAAGTAAGCTTACATCTCCAAATTTACGAATGTTATTTCCAAAGTGGTTGTTTCAATAGAAACCGATTTTGCAAGTGACACCTACGGCTACATGTAGGCCCTATATTCTTTGCCAACTCAATTCAAAGTGAGTTAGTTTTTATTGGCATATATAGCCTATGCGATGCCGTCTGTGTGTTATTATTGCTAACTTATCCTATTCACCACTTTTTAGGTTAAAACTACAAATGGTGTAAGACTTTCCGCAGTTAAATAGGTCACTCTATGCATAGGCCCACTATAAGTATTAAATGGACTGATGTTACTTAGATTACATCAAATTGAAAATATAAATGTCAACATAATCTTATTGTACATCAACCTAATAAAATTGTTGAAATATACTGACCATGTGTACGTAGCAGCACGACTAAAGGATTGCGAATTGTAATGAATGAGTTTGAATGGATTGTGGATGAGGATGAATGAGCAACCACTACTCCATGAAACCAGTGTAAAATCTTTAGTTCAATCGGATTTCATCATACACGTAGTGTAGTACACGTTAAATCTAATGAAACGTCGTAACCGATTTTAACCGGTTAAGAGAAAGTGTAACCGGTTAAGAGAGAGTGCAACCGGTTAACCGGTTAACCGATCCTAGCCCTGCATCGAACGCCACAACCGTCACTGTTTAGATATGTTGTGAATAGCAGATTCTATCCGTAGTAGTTATTGATGATGTGGATCGAGCAAATGTCTTTCAAACGGCCTACAGCTGTCTGCGCAAGGTCGGTATGAGAAAACGGCGACCTGTTGTTGCGAGTACAAAGGAGATTGAGAGAAAGACGATAAGAAAATAACACATCTGGAGAGAACTTTGGAGGAAGGTGATATTTACGACCGAAAATAAGTTTCGAAGATTGTGGATTGACAGGCGGTTGCAAGTGCGCAAGAATGGATGAGGGAATAAAATCTGAGAACTCCAGATACGATATACAAAGCATGGAAATGAATAATTATTCAATTGATGTTCTATCTGACGTTATGATCTTAGTGAGCTACAAATTCCGAAATTTCTCGCGAAATTCGAAAAATTCGAAAATACTCTAGACTAAATTTTTTATGCATTGTTAATAATGATAGACTGCTGGATTCCATCTTTCATGAACACAGCTTATCGTTGGCTGGATCACCATGCTAGAAGCACTCGAAGGATAGAGCGGTCATCAAGATCACCAGATTTTTATCTTACCGAACATGTGTAATGGGATCTGGCGAAGAGGAAGTATCAAAAAGAAGTGGCATTAACTGCTTGAAGGACTTATAATACATCGTGGTCGAAGAGTGGATGACCATTCCTCAGAATGCAATTGATAACTTGACAATAATAGATGTAAACATTTATGCTCCAAAGAATCACAAGTGTGATAAATTCTTCAGATCTCGCTCGTTAATAATGTTTTATAATCCTAGTGAAATATTGCTGTTTATCATCAGGCTACTTCTTTTTTTAACTTATGCAATCTTAGAAAGATGTATTGTAGCATAGTAGGAGGTTTTGATATGTTTATTTGGTTATAACTAAAAGGTGACACACATTCTCGGGATTAGTGTATGTGGCAATATTCGATTTTCTAAACGACTTAATTTTCTGATTCACTCAATTAAGTTTTAATTTTTATCTGAATGGCACTGTGGCGGACAGAGGACCCATTGACGCATATGACTTTTAAACTTAAGCGTGATAGTTGTCTCTTTCAATGCCACTCAGTCTGTGACATGATTAAACGCAAGAAAATGATCTTGTTAACAATGGTAACAATAGTTAACAATAGTTGTGGCCTCCATTGAAGTTCATTCAAAAAGATGGAACTCTCCAAGGTAATTAGGTACTCGAAGTATTTTAGAATTCTATTCTTTCGTCTGTAGGGCCATCATGATCACTCACTTCTATGTTCATTTGTACATTCAAAAAAATGCAAATTTCACAAGCATATTGCTGATCTGACATCGCAGATCATTTTGCAGAATCGATGCTATCCAGGTTTGGCCGGTAAAAGCCACTTGCTTATGCCATCATTTTTTGGCTATTACTGGCTGAAGCTATTTTCCACCATAACTGCTTCAGATTTAAGGGTATAGATAAAAGGAATCGCCATTCCAGCCCTTATTGGCGAACGTTAGTCACAAGAAGTTCACTTTACTTGCTAATTGCAAACGATGGGTTTATATGATTAACCACCTTCAAGTCATATAACCAACTCAACCGTTTCTATAGGGAGTGTGATTTCTGTTTACAAATTGCTTCTTACATTGATGCCACGTCGATGCCACATTCTGAAATCCACTCTGACTTAAGGTGTGTGACACGCGCGGGGGCAGCAGGCAGCGCACCAACAACATTTGGTTGATTGAATCATTGTAACATCAAAATATAATCATCACAAGGAATGAATACGCTTACTGTATTTTAATCATATCTCTTGACTTTCATCTTACGATTTTAACTTGCAATGTTAGTCTAAAGATCCATGCATTATCAAGCAAAATGAAAATCAGTTGTTATTGGCGTTTCAAACGATGCCTACATGGGCACTACTGCAGTTTAGTGCACCCTCTATGAAAGAGACGGAAACGTGCCTACTGCAGTTTAGTGCACCCTAAAACAACGGCGCATTCTCCCGCAAACGATGACTACGCACATTACACCGAAGCGCGCGCTCGGTGTAATGTGCGAAGACGAAGACGAAGACACACGAAGACACAAAGACACTCATTTATAACTAACGAACGGCATTCATTCTGTTGATTAAATCATGTTGTTCTCACATGCATTTTAGGGTGCACTAAACTGCAGTAAGGGTAAAAGAGGGTGCACTAAACTGCAGTAGGGGTAAAAGAGGGTGCACTAAACTGCAGTAGTGCCGCCTACATGTATAACAAATCGGAAATCAGTCAAACCTGAGAACAAACAGCATCGGACTCAACATCAAAGAAAGCACATGAAATGACGGACATTTAACATTTCCATCCAGTTGCATTACTGTAATTGCTGTCAGTGAACCGATGTCCACTTTTAGAGACTGACCGCGGCGTTCATTTTATTATTTTATATTTCTTCTTTCAATGAGTTTGAATAGTTGTTTTTGCAGTCTATGAATTTATCAGCGACAGACATTGCTTGAATCAATTCAATTTCATTATTTTTAGCAATTTCTGTCCAGAGAATCCAGAAAATAAAAACAAAATGTAGTAAGATTGCAGAAGATATTCGTGCTGCAGATGATAATACAGTTTTGATTTGAACTTGTTAATTTTCGCCTTTTTCAAAATATAGCCTGTGGTAGAGCTGTATGCCTGCAGAGGGAGACAGTCAGGAGCACATTGTGCATCTGTTGCATGTTCTTAAAGTATGAAGATTTATATGAGTTAACAAATTTAGACTCCACCAGTCACATCATGATAAACATTATATCAATAACATTTAACACAGACTTCAAATTATCGATTTTATTGCCACACACCAGTACACTTTTAAAGACATTATAAGTATTGGACCATTTATACACATTTTTCGTGTAGGCTCTACTTTACTCATAATCTGAAAAATTTATTGGTATCTACAAATCGCATTTCCTCCCGAAGACTTCTCTTTCAATGTCAAGTTGTAACATCACTTAGCTAAACAGGTCTTGTTATAGTGAAGTTAAAATTTGACAGAAAACTTTAGTCCTATCCGAATCTTGAACAATGAAAAATGACTTTTAAGTGCATAATATTAATGTATATTTTCAGTATTAATTCGTGCTTTAGAGAAGACTCGGAAAACTTAGAATTCAGTAAATTCCCGATTGCTCAATAACATGTACTTAAAACCTCCAACGCATTCTTTACTACCAAAATTGTACAAAATGGCTTCTGATATATTTCAAATTTTGACAATGAAAATGTCAATGACTAAATCTGATTCATCAATTATGAAAATCTATTAAAATTAGAATTCAAATTTTTGGAATTTTGGTAAATATCCTTGTCACATAGATTGCTTTGCATAATCTGTATAGAATTTTGTATAGATTATAGTCTGTATCTCAATTTAACGGACATGGTCTGTATAGCTGAGGCTTCAAGGGTTAAAAGTTTTCAGTTATTAAAAAGAAGAATAAGTTTTGACAACGATAGTGAGCTAAGCTATAAAATAAAGGATATTTTGCACATTTTACAAATACATTAATAAATGTTAAATCAAGCTGTCAAAAGAATATTGCGCCTGATAGGATTTTAAGTAGGGACAACCAAGGTTATCTACTCTTGCTGCTATACCAACTGAATAGGGCATAATGTGTCGAAGGTTTTGTATAGCAATATCTAGCTCGTCAAACAAGTATCACAGTTAGTCTCCTATCTCATAATTTTTTAAATGTCATACTGATAAAAACACGAGTTATATCATCCTTGTTGAATTTTCAGTTCAATATTGAACGATAATATTTAAAGTACGATAAATTATATTTTCTTACTTAGAAAGACAAGCATATAGCTACACTTACGATATTCGAAGAGGCTTCTGCATTGGATAAACCAGTAGACGACGTCTCTTTGATTTGTGGCAGTTGAAGGGCAACGTCATCGTCTGTCTTACTCGATAATGTATTTAATAATTGTCTTGAATTGTTTTCAAGAACTATCCAGACGAAGATTTAGTGTCACTGCCGGAGTCTTTGGAATCTGAATTGAATGAAGTTCTGTCTTTACCCGCATTTTCATTGAATTTAGCGAGATTTAGTGTCATTATCATATGCTTCCTTCCCAAAAGCTGCTCTGGTCTGCTATTCGAATATGTAGGCGAGTCGAGTTTATAGCTGCAATTGATGTTTGAGGTCCTAGGTTTTTTGTGATAAAAGTTGCCAAGCCTTGATGTCTCATTATTACGTCTCTGCAAAATTGGCATTCCTGAAATCTTGGAAGACATATCGCAGATATTTGCCAATAGCTATTAATGTTGTTGTTATGAGCTGAGTGAGAGTTCTTTAAGTCTACCATGTAAAAGGTTCTTCTAAACCCATCGATCGAAATAGTGACAAATCATGAAGATATATGAAGCTAAGAAAATGGTGATCGTAAAGGCAAACAAGCTAGCTTTCTCACGTGAAGAAATGACATGGATATCTATAGCAGTAAATAAGCGCATATTTTCATCTTTCTATTTAATAATCAATATCACGGCAGAAGATATTTCATCAAGCCATGGACTCCTTAGATATATCATGATCTCCTAGAAATTCAACACTCCCAAGGAAATGCCACTGAAAGCTGGTATTCTGTGAATCCGGAAGGGCAAGAAAATGTAGAAATCTGAGGACTCGCGAAGCGGACGAGGATTAGTGCGATTTTGGTGCCCGGCTGGGGATCAGTAGCTTATCTTTTAAAGGTGGATTTAAACCTAGGGAAGACAATCCCAGGATCCAGGGATTAAGACAGTTTTAGGGGCAGTCGGAATCCCGTGATTGATGAGGTGAAGCATTTTGTGATATTTATAAAGCAATGTGCACTGTTTTATCGTCTATCTCGTAATACTAGAGCAATACTAAAAAGCGTGAATACAATCCTAACAGATTTAATCAAACTTATGTACATTTTAGATCAAAATAATGACAGTTCGCATTCGAGTTTATCATCAACAAATACAGTACAATTTAAAAAATCCAGAACTGCGCATTATTTGACCATAAAAGTTGAATAAGAAGATTGAAGCCGGCCACTAAGCTTTGTATCGATAATTCATCTTCCCTTCATCTAAATCTCAAGTGCTTCAACAGATAATCATGGCCTGATGAGGCCTAGTGATGATCTAAAGCACCAGATCATCGAATGTCTTGTTAGCAGTTGAAATCTTAAAAACATGCATAAAAGTGTGAATGCATTGATGAACTCGCACACCATCATCAGCGAATGAAAGGTCACACATTCTACAATATAATAACTAAACACTTCATGTAGGAGAACAACATATTCAGGTCTTATTTTCTATAAGTATATTGTATAAGTCATAAACATTTTCAATCGATTCACTTTCTCGTGTTTTGTTGAAGATATGCACATACATTTACACATTGTACTATAAAGTACGAGTATTAACAACAA